>CM064484.1:38166219-38274163 GCA_032716605.1 Paralithodes platypus
TTATTTATTTGTTTACTTAATATGAATTTTGCTGGAGAGAGGTGGTGTAGCTTTTTTTGTTAATGCATTTTGTTGATGCAATACAATACCAATACAATATTGAAATAACTTAGAAAAGTTGACAGAATGAATATAAACACCATACGAGGAGGAGCATTTTATTGAAACGTTTCACAGATGCGTTGAAAGCATCTAGTGACCTGAAGAAGCTATCTGCGAAACATTGTCAATAAAGTGCTCCTCCTCATATAGTGTTTATATTCACCAATACAATAGTATACAAGAATATGGACATCTGCATAAAAGGCCTTTTGTTCCTTGCACAGCAGATCCCTTTAACCCCTCTCATTCAGGAGAATATCCAAGTGAAGTTTGAAATTTTCTGTAGTCGATGAAAATTTAAGGACACATATACCGGTATCATATGGAGTAAAGTGAGGAGTGAGAATGCTGTTCAATAAGAATGGAAAAGTATCAAAATTTTTCTCTAGTGAGAGTGAAATATGTACAGTATATACAACATTGTACAGTATATAGAAATTTAATCAAAATCAATAATTTGCTGAAAATCTTCCTCATGACTATTATTTTATGCTGCATTTACATTCCTCCTTTTTTCTGGACTCCTTCTCTCATGTTAAGCCCCATTTGTTATGAGATTTTAAGATATTCGCCTTATTAGTTTGGTAATTTTATCCCTTTCAGGTCTGGGAGTTGCCGGTTAGTATTCGAAATAGAATTATCTTAATCACAAAATGAACTCTCCAAAATTATTGTTCTGCCCACAACTCGTTACTTCTAGATTGAAGTAATTAAACTAAAGGTTTCTAAACACCCCTGATGGTCACAAAGGTTTAAAGTATCCCTGTAGGACTCCATGGCATCCACACATGCATAAAAGGGTTAAAATCTTTTACCCCATTTCTTCTTAATTTTAAGACCTTTCTTGCCATTTAGGTGTAGATTTGTTCCTGGTGAGTGATTGCGAGGATGTAATTTAGAAGAAACTGGCCTATGGCCGGTACATTTTTCTACCAAAAAAATTACGAATTTATCTTGAAGGGAGGTGTTGCTGTTATTTTGTTAAGTTTGATGGAGGTCTACGGAGCAAACAAAAAATCTTTCCCTTAATGTTCCTCTCCCAAGATTTTGCATAAATCATCTATCAAGGTTTTCGGCGAACTATTGATTTTGACTACTGTGAGACGGGGTAGAGTAGCCAATTTGTACGCAGTGGTCCAATTAGCAGGTCATATCCATAATATATTACCCTCAAGAAAAATGAGTAAGAGTTAGATAAATGTAGTGTCAAAATGTACAGTCGTGAGCATATACAGTTGTTGTTGTTGTTGTTGTTCCCCAAGCTGCCTGGCCGAACATCCCCAAGTCCCCGAGCAAGGCCAAGGCCATAACCGAGCGCCCCCACAGAACCCTCCCTGCCGACCACAATAAAGCCTGGGTGACCGAAGCCACTCCATGGCGGGGAGCTGAGGAGGGTGCGGAAACGCCTGGGAAACCAAAGCCCCACCCAGGGCCCTGTGCCCCTCAGCAATTATAAAGAGAAAGTTGAGGGGCAAAGGAAAAATGTGACGCTTTGGCTTCCAATCTGGTAGATTGGGAGGTCAATCCACGGAAGAGATGCCGTCACTTGAGATCTAGAAAATATATAAGTAAAAGGAACAGTCAGAGTAAGCTATGGGTATGGCAGAGATCGCTCAGTTCTCGCTCTGATAGACCAGCCCATCACCACATGACTAGAACCCAATCCTCTCAGCATCAGCTAGGAAAGGCCCTAGAAAGCCGCCTTTGGCGGGGGGATAGCTCCCCTATTTCAACCCCTTTCGGGGTTGGGCACCCGCTAGCATATACAGTGTCAGACTGGAAGCATATACAGCATATACAGTCGTCGTTGTTGTTGTTGTTCCCTACACTGTCTGACCGAACAGCCCCAAGGTCCCAAGCAAGGCCAAGGCCATAACCAAGCGCCCCCACTGAACCCTCCCAGCTTTACCACTAAGAAAGCCCAGGTGACCGAAGCCGCTCCCAGGCGAGGGGCTGAGGAGGGTGCGGAAACGCCCGGGACACCAAAGCCCCACCCTGGGCCCTGTGCTGCTCAACAATTATGAAGGGAAAGTTGAGGGCAAAGGGAGAAATGTGACGCTTTGGCTTCCAGTCTGCCAACCTCTAGGTTGGCAGTAGAGACTAGAGAGGTCAATCCATGGTAGAGACGCCGCCACTTGAGTCTGCCAACCTCTAGGTTGGCAGTAGAGAGGTCAATCCATGGAAGAGACGCCGCCACTAGAGTTCTAGAAAACATATAAGCGAAAGGAACTGTGAGAGTAAGCTATGGGTATGGCAGAGAATGCTCAACTCTCATTTTGATAGACCAGCCCATCACCACATGACTAGAACCCAATCCTCTCAGCATCAGCTAGGAAAGGCCCTAAAAAGCTGCCTTTGGCAGGGGGATAGCTCCCCTATTTCAACCCCTTTCGGGGTTGGGCACCTGCCAATCTAATCTAGTATAAGGTTGCACTAATTTGAATCTTTGAACCTTTGAGGCCTTGTTCTGAATCATCTGGTCTATAATAAAGCATTGTACATCTCGTTTTGGTTCGATATTGACTCGAATGGTTGGGTTGACATTTATGCTGTTGACTGTGTCATGACTATGGTTGATTTTGATGTTAAATTGATCAAACTAGTATTTTCTTGTGGGTAGACTTATATGAACTGGGTAGTCTAGCCTTGGTGGCCAAGAATTGGTATTTTAAGCAATGAAGTGTTTATAATTGAACAGTAAGCTACTCTGTTCTGGGAGACATTACCATAATGTTGCCAAAATGAAATTGGAATTTTCATTTTGAGTTTCTGTCTTGGTAAGTGAAGGGTGTGTTCATTAAAATCTTGGTTAATAATTATATATTATCTTGTGGTGAATTTAGCAATATTTAAATTAAAATTGGCTAAGTATTACAGTTGTTGTTGTTGTACCCCAAGCTGCCTGGCCGAACAGCCCCAAGGCCCCGAGCAAGGCCAAGGCCATAACCGAGCACCCCCACAGAACCCTCCCTGCCGACCACTATAAAGCCTGGGTGACCGAAGCCACTCCATGGGAGGGAGCTGAAGAGGGTGCGGAAACGCCCGGGAAACCAAAGACCCACCCAGGGCCCTGTGCCCCTCAGCAATTATGAAGAGAAAGTTGAGGGGCAAAGGAAAAATGTGACGCTTTGGCTTCCAATCTTGGTAGATTGGGAGGCCAATCCACGGAAGAGACGCCGTCACTTGAGATCTAGAAAATATATAAGTAAAAGGAACAGTCAGAGTAAGCTATGGGTATGGCAGAGATCGCTCAGTTCTCACTCTGATAGACCAGCCCATCACCAGTATTACAGTTACTGAAGGTGGATTCACACTTCACTTTTCCAGCATCTGTTATATTCAGCTCTGGTAACCGTCTTGGTGGTGTAATGGTTAGAGTGTTTAAAAATCTGTGTGTGATAACCCAGGTTCGAATCCCGGTTGATCACATATATGCTTCATTAATTTCATTGGAGATCTTTGGTGTTGTGGTGAAATTAATAAAATATAGAATATGGTCAGGCAGCTTCTCTGGGTAACATTAGATTATTTTATTGAGTTTAGGAAGGACCTCTAGGGATCTGATGGGGTACAATCTTATCTCAATTAACCATTAAACTCCCACAGATCTTTCTAAAACCTAGTAAAATAATCTAATGTTAGCCAGAAAAATATGATACTGAGAGGGTTAAGTACAATAGTAACTGTAAACATCGCTGAGAGCTGGTAATTCAAGAGTAGTGTCTCACCAGCAATTTTAAGGGGTGAGTTTACTAGCGTTGGAAGAAATATCCTGTGGTGGAATTCTTAGCCATATCAGTGCGGATGGTCAGAGTTGAGTTTGTGTGTGTGGATGACTAAGGGTATGTGCATGCCTGCGTCTGTTTTTTAGTGGGCACGTCATGGCCGGGGGACTGTCGCTAGTCATTAAGCTATAGAATTAAGGTACATACAAATTGAAGGAGGGTGTCCACCACATCAATATTGCCCTGATAAGGTCACCACTGCTAACCTCTATGACCAAGTATGTTGGGATACTTAAAAGAAACAGCAGTTTTCCTACCTCACTTTACTTAGAAATATATATTATATTCAGTTAGTTTGAAAGAGTGAAATTTGGCTATAAGAAACAGCAGTTCTCCTACCTCACTTTACTTAGAAATATATATTATACCTGTATTCAGTTAGTTTGAAAGAGTGAAATTTGGCTATTATAGTGATAACTGATTTGTAACAGTAACCTCATTAGCCAATGATTTGTAACAGTAACCTCATTAGCCAATAGCTACTCAGTGCTTTTAGC
Organism: Paralithodes platypus; assembly: GCA_032716605.1. Classification (NCBI taxonomy): domain Eukaryota; kingdom Metazoa; phylum Arthropoda; class Malacostraca; order Decapoda; family Lithodidae; genus Paralithodes; species Paralithodes platypus. Next base: position 38,170,604 of record CM064484.1, read on the forward strand.
ATTTTCTTCTTACGGTATGACTACTACACATTGGCTTTGAATAAGCCTGCAAATATCAAAGGGCCATATATGGAGTGACAGTTAATGATCTGTCGAGTTAGAATGATGTTGGTGGTTGCAAATTAGCCATCACTGCAGTTGTCATACATTTGGTCTTTTATGCCATCTTTTATCTGTTGGCAAGTAACACTCTTGTACTATAGTCGGTTTTATTTTTCAACTGACGATAAATTGAAGTCCTTAGCAGCTAATTTCTCAATACTTAATGGAAAAATATTAAACCACTATGTCTCTGTATCATATTAAGACCAATTTTACATAATTAGCACCATATTTGAATACAAAATCTTCAAAATTTCTGCGAAATCTTGATGGGAACTTTGTAATTTACTGTCAGTTGAAAAGAACCCGAGTATACATGTCAACAGTTAAAGGATAAACAATTCGAGCACCGTGGCATCACTGGTGTAATTGGCAATATCAATAATATTTTTGTGGCATGTTTTGGACCAACAGAAGTATACTAAAAACCAAGTGCATCCCAGAACTGTACAGCGCAAGTTATATTCCAATATTGTTATACATTCCTGGAAAACATAGGGATAAGATATGAAGGAGCCAGGATTATAAGTTTGGCATTGAAGCCACTCAAACACACCTCCACTATTCCTAAATATTATAATTCAAAATAATTCATAATTTTATGCTTCCACTTCCGTCAAAGGCATTGAAGAATACAAGTTTGGTTCAGAAGCTCATATAATGCCTACCTCTGTCATTTCATACCAGCTGACCCACCAGTCCAAATATAGACAAACCAAGACATAGTGAATGTTGAGGAGGACAAACACATGGACATCGGTTTATTAAAAATATGAAGTTGAAGATCTATATTACCCTCTCAAACATACATGCACATTACAGACAGTGATCATAAAAAAATACAGTTTCAGTCTCAATCTGGTAATGATTTGCATTAATTCCAGTTGTTAATCAGCCATTTTCATTATTTTTTTTAGTTACATTGGGTAGAAAGTATCTGCCAAGATTGGTCCTAATACTTCTGATGTGCTGGAAAATGTCCATTGTTTCAGAATATTTAACACATGCAGCATTGTGGACAGACCTTACTTTATGATGCGTTTGCCGCTCTGTTAGTGGCACCAAAGAGCGCTATGCTCCTCGTTCTGGGTTGATATCTGGTGCAGCAGACTATTCAGAAGGGCGGAACGTTCCCCTGCGCAAAGAGACCATAGATAATAAGATTGAAGACACGTTGAGTATTATGGAATTAGTATCTTCCATTCCAGATTGCCCTGACCCAAGAAAGGTTTGATCATACTGAAAACACAAGATGAACTTATGGTATTAGCATCTTCCATTCCAGAGTGCCATTAACAAACTGTAGCAAGATAATTTTTGTTAATTTGGAATTGAGATGCTCACAGAAACTACATGGCCAACCATTTTGTTTATTTATTTATTTACTATTATTATATACAGTATATACTGTATATATATATATATATATATATATATATATATATATATATATATATATATATATATATATATACACACTGGTCCCTCTCATTTAGCGAATTCATTAGTCTAGCCAAACCATCACCAAAAGTGAATTTCGCCAAACGCGAATAGTACTTTAAATGGGAAAATTATCCATTAGTCTTTGACGAGGCCCGAGTTCACCCTTTTGGGCCTTTTCAAACCGCCCGCCATGCGCATCGTCGATCGCCGACACACTCGGCGCCGTCTGCTTACTCTGTTTTTGCTAGAAGACATAGGCCTAGCCTATATATCTCCACAAAGAATTGACCTAACCTAGGTTAGATGTATATCAGGCAGCAGAATTCATTGTTATCTAAGTCACTAGCTAGCCAGACCAACAAATGGTCTAACCTAGCTTAGATATAATATTATATCAGGAGGCATAAATCACTTTTACCTTGTGAATGGTGAAGACTAGAATTTTCTATACCAACTGCTTTTCAATTGAGCAAAATAATGAAATTGTTTTTTGGATCCGTGGTCACTTCTTTGATTAATTATATTTATCGATTGGGCCCCTGAGTCAGCTGATGCGCGTGTGTGTGTTTGTGTGTCGCAGACTGTTCGGCACAATAAACAAAGCAAAACACGAGATATGAGGTTCACAAATCGGTTTGGTCAAGATTACTCTGTTAATATACGTTCATGAAATATACCTGGGATATTCTCGCTATCCAAGCAGCTCAGTTAGGGTTTTGTGAGTAGGCCTAAGCCTATCTATAGCCTAGCCTCGGCCTAAGAGTAACTCTCAATACGGCGCTCTACTGTAGCCTACATGAAACATTAACAGCAATAGAATAGATAATAGATAACAGATTTTATTTACCATGAATTATTTAGAGTTAGGCCTGATGAGACTAGCTTGGGGGCGGCGCATTCTGGGCCGACGCCATTTCGTGACGTCGGCATTCTCGCCAAAAGTGTATTTGAAGCGCCAAATTCGGATTCTGGTACCATATCCAACCTATCGCCAATACAGTACTGTGTTTCGCCAAGCTGAAATCCGCTAAACGCGAGGGACCACTGTATATATATATATATATACCCGGTATATAGAGATTTTTTTTTTTTTTTTTTTTTTCTGCTGTTAATGTGTTATTGTGATAATCCAAAAACTTGCCAAGGCCTATCAAGGTCATTCAAAATCCTTAAGGGGAGCTCTTTCTGGACCCCCTTCTCCCTCATGTTTAGTCCTATTAGTTTCGAGATTGTAAGACGTTCGCACCATTAGCTTGGCGATTTTTATGATCTTTTGCCTCATTTTTATATCAATTTCAAGCCCTTTCATGCCATTTAGGTTTGGCGAGCGATAGCGTGTCTGATATTTAGGAGGGATTGGCCTTCAACCAGAACATTTTTCTACCGAAAAATGTACACATTTATCTTGGAGGGTCTTGAGGGTATTTTTTTGTTTTTCTTTTAAGCTCGATGGAGGTCTAGGGAACAAACTAAATAACCTCCCCTTAACGTTTCTCCCTGTTGATCTTAGATAGCCTCGCTGAGCAAATGTAAGCGTTTGGATGGCCTCAATAAACTCCTGTGCCCCATTTGATGCCATTTACCAAGTATCCGCAACTGTGAACCATTGCTCCTGAACGAGGCTGTATTCCAAGGAGGGCACAATGTAATGAAGGGGTTAGAGTGTATAGGGATGTACAAATTGTCCTAGGTCTTTGTGTACTGTATATGATTTGGTTCATTTATTACTGCTGGTTTTATAGTATTTTTATAGATCATGCTGTACAGATGGACTAGGGCATTGTAAAATATGAACATAATAGTTGGTTTAAATAAATTGTTGATAAGTTATGTGTTTTTTTCATTTTAGGTTAAGAAGCCCTGTATGTTGGTATTACACTGTGGATTGGTAAGTAAGTGAATGTTAACCCGGCAAGTGCGGGAAAAGACTTAAGAGTTTCCCCGGGCGACTGCGGGAAGACTCTTAACCCGGGAACTGCGGGAAGACTCTTAAGAGTTCCCCCGGCGGACTGCGGGAAGACTCTTAACCCGGGAGCTGCGGGGAGACTCTTAAGAGTTCCCCCGGCGCACTGCGGGGAGACTCTTAAGAGTCAGAGAAAAAAAAAATCAACTTTTGACATCGAAAAAAAAAAAAAAAAAAAATTTTTTTTTTTTGGCCCCTAGGCCATGCAAAATCTCAGTCCTCTACCTCCCCTCCTTCCTCTCCTTCAGTTATCACCTATTTTCCTTGTTATTCCCTTATTCTGAGGTATATTTTCGTGCTAACATTAGAAATCCGATTGGAGGGTGTGGTCATCACTGATAGCAAGCGAGTGCAAGAGAGAGAGAGAGAGTATCGATCGACTGTGTCTCAGTGGCCTTGGGGGAAATTGGCGGGAAAGCAGATTGCCTCACCCATACATTATACAACTCGCGGGCTATATCTCCGATTTTGACCATCCAAACGCTGTTTTCACTCGTTTTATTGTTGTTTCAGGTTAATACCTTTATAATCAACCCATAATAGGCGCATATGGATAAGTATTAATGCTATTAATGGCACAATGAATATTTTAGTGACGGAAACACCTCAAATACGTCAGCACAGGGGGACGTTTCCAATTACCCCCATGCGCACTTCAGAGGTTAAGAGTCAGGGGGGAAAAAAATCAATTTAAAACACCAAAAAAACAAAACAAAACCATTTTATTTTATTTTTTTTTATTTTTTTTATTTTTTTTGCCCCTGGGCCATGCCAAATATCACTCCTTCCCCAGTTTCCTCCCCTCTTTCAGTTATCACCTATTTTCCCTGTTATTCCCTTTTCCTGTGGTCTATTTTCGTGCTAACATTAGTGAGTTGGTAGCAGGGCGTTGTCATCACTGTTAGCAAGCGAGTGCAAGAGAGAGAGAGAGTATCGATCGACAGTCTCTCTCCAGAGGTGGAGGAAAGTGGTGGGCTGGGAGGTTGCCTCAGCCATACATTGTGTAACTCCCGGCCTGTATCGCCGATTTTAACCATCCAAACGCTGTTTTCACTTGTTTTATTGTTGTAACAGGTTAATACCTTTATAATCAACCTATAATAGGCGCATATGGATAAGTATTAACCCTTAAAGAGCGGCGCTCGACTTAAGTCGAGTGAAAGAAACTGGGAGAAAACGGGTGAAAAATGGGTGAAGATCGAGTGAAAATGGGTGGAACAGTAATGAACCATACGTCCGACATCTGTGGCCTCCCGGCCCACACTAACTCCAGTTCCCCCACCACACGGGTGGATGACAGTGTGACCAATAGTTAGCGAAAAGTGAACAATGTAGCAAAATCAGCTAAACTTCCATCTTTGAGGTAACACTGTCAGGGCTCCACGAGTGCTACGTAGCTGTATGTGGTGTCATTGTGTAGCGATTTCCGCCTAGTTTTCGGCACAATACAGTTCCTTTCATGCTGATGGTTGATATAGCAGTCAGAATGGCCTGAAAAGGCCCAAAACGGCCACAGACCCCCCGCTAGACAAGGGTTAAGGCTTTTATAAGGGTTAAAATCGAGTGCAAATGGCCGGGAGCGCAGCGGGCCAGACAGCCGACTCCCAGGGCTTACCGCCGCCCATTAACTCATGTTCCCTGTGTTCTCGAGAGGCCGGCAGTGTAGCCAGTAGTGAGCATAGCTGGGAAAAATATACCGATATATGCTAAACTTCCATGTTCGTGGCACCACTGCAAGAGAACCACGAGTGCTACGTAGCTCGTTCTGGTCTCATTTTAAAGCTTTTAGTGCCTAGTTTTTTGCTAAATAATTTTCTTTTCATGCAGATGCTTGATTTATCATGCAGGAGGGCCTGAATATGCCCAAATGAGCCCAAAACACCCCGCTAGACAAGGGTTAATGCTATTTATGGTAAAATAAATATTTTAGTGATGGGAACAGCTCAAATACAGCAGCACAGGAGTGTGGTGTCTCATACCCCCCATGCGCACTTCAGAGGTTAAGATCCTGGGCCTAAAAAAAATCATTTAAAACCCCCTTTTTTTTTTTTTTTTTTTTTTTTTTTTTTTTTTTTTTTTTTTTTTTTTGGGCCCCTGGGCCATGCCAAATATCACTCCTCCACAACCCCTCCTTCCCCACTTTCCTCCCCTCCTTCAGTTATCACCAATTTTCCTGTTATTCCCTTATTCTGTGGTCTATTTTCGTGCTAACATTAGCGAGTTGGTAGCAGGGCGTTGTCATCACTGTTACCAAGCGTGGGAAAGAGCGAGAGAGAGACTTGCGTAACAGTGTCTCTCCAGACAAGGGGAGGGGAGGGAGGCTGCCTCAGCCATACATTATGTAACTCCCGGCCTGTATCGCCGATTTTGACCATCCAAACGCTGTTTCCACTTGTTTTATTGCTGTAACAGGTTAATACCTTTATAATCAACCTAAAATAGGCGCATATGGATAAGTATTAATGCTATTTATGGTAAAATAACGATGTTAGTGATGGGAACAGCTCAAATACGTGCGCACAGGCGTGTGGTGTCTCATACCCCCCATGCGCACGTCTTAGGTTAATCCCCTTGCCTAAAAGATATTCATTACTTGAATAAAAGAAGCTAATGTTAGTGTTGTATGTACTGTACACATGTACTGTATATGCTTTTTTTTTTTTTTTTTTTTTTTCTATGTGATTGAGGGAGGCAAAAGGCATAACTGCCTATAGCGAGTGCCTCCCCCATAGTTGAAAGAGTGACAGGGCCAAAATCAAGGGACGTTCGAAATGCCAAAATGCCTGGACACACGGAGTTTGAAGCAATTTAAGTCATAGGAAGAGGGAAAGACTGATTCTGGAAGAGAGTTCCAGAGCTCAGCTGTTGAGTAGAAGAAAGTTTGAGAGTAACGTTTCACTCTTGGGTTGGAGAGTTGCGCAGAGTAGGGGTGGGATTGAGTTGCAAGACGGGTACCACGTGCCCTACGTAAAGGAGGTGGTATGCACTGGGATAGCTCTGAGGAACACTGATTATTATAGTAGCGATAGAATAGCGAGAGAGATGCAACATTGCGGCGGAGAGAGAGAGATTGCAGAGAGCTGGTGAGTGGACGGGAGTTAATGATACGAAAGGCCTTCCTTTCAACTTTGTCTAGGAGAGCGGTGTGAGAGGAACCTCCCCACACATGTGAACAATACTCAATACAAGGGCGCACTATGCCCCTGTACAGAGCAAGAAGCTGTGCAGGGGAAAAGAACCCCCTAAGGCGGTTGAGCACACCCAGCTTCTGGGAGGCTGCCTTAGCAAGACTGGTAATATGGTCCTTCCAAATGAGAGCAGAAGAAAAAGAGACACCAAGAATATTGAGAGAAGATGAAGGGTTGATTTTTGTATTGTTGAAGAATAAGGGATAGTCCGCTGGGAGATCCTGACGGGTAGATAGATGGAGAAATTGGGTTTTGGAAGCATTAAAGTTAACAAGGTTTTCTCTGCCCCAATTGGAAATAGTATTTAGATCAGAATTTAAGAGTTCTATGGCTTCATTACGTTTGTCGTTGAGGGATTGCTGGCTGGGGCGTTCTGAAAAACTAATGGAGTAGTGTAAGGTTGAGTCGTCTGCGTATGAATGGATGGGAATTAAGGTACAGTTAAGGAGATCATTTATAAAAAATTAGAAAGAAAATAGGAGATAGGACAGAGCCCTGAGGAACACCGGAGTTTATAGGGTGAGGAAGTGAACAATGTCCGTCCACAACCGCAGCTATGGAACGGCCGGAAAGGAAATTAGAGACAAAGGCACAGATGGAGGGATAGAAACCGAAGGAGGGTAGTTTAGAAATTTAAAGATTTATGCCAGACTCTATCGAAGGCTTTCGATATGTCTAGTGCAATAGAAAAAGTCTCACCGAAGTCCCGAAAGGAGGATGACCAAGAGTTAGTAAGATATGAAAGAATATCACCAGTAGAGCGACCCTTAAGGAAGCCATACTGGCGATCTGAGAGCAGATTATGGAGAAGAGAAATGCTTAAGAAATTTGGAAGCAAGAATAGTTTCAAAAACTTTAGAAAGACAAGAGATAAGAGCAATGATAGTTGGAGGGTTGAGAGCGGTCACCCTTCGTGGGACAGGTTGAATGTGAGCAAACTTCCAGCATGAAGGGAAGACGTTAGAGGATAGACAGAGACGAAAGTTTGCCTAGGCAGGGAGTCAGCACGGAAGCACAGTTTTTTAGAACAACAGGAGGAACACCGTCCGGACCGTACGCCTTATTAGTGTTAAGCCCAGAGAGGGTAGAAAGTACATCTTTAGAAGAGATTAGGATATTAGGCATAAGTAAGAGAGAGGAGGGCGGAGAGGGAGGAATAGCACCGGAATCATCCAAGGTAGAGTTTCTAGCAAAAGTTTGAGCTAAGAGTTTAGCTTTGTCAGAGGAAGAAGTGATGGTTGTGCATCAGAGTGGGAAAGGGGAGGGAAAGACGAGGAAGAGAAATTGTTGGAGAGGTTTTTGGCTAGATGCCAGAAAGCTTGGGAAGAGCTAGAGTTGGATAGTTCATTTTATTATTGATGAAAGAGTGTTTGGCAAGTCGAAGAACAGATTTGATTCCGGCAGAAACATATGAAAATGAAGATGATCTTGAGTTTTAAGGCGTCGGTACCGTTTGAATGCTTCCTCCTTATTGCGGACAGCAGTAGAACAGGTGTGAGTAAACAAGATTTTTTAGCATTAGTCTGAGAGAAAGAGAATGGAATGTATGCTTCCATGCCCGATAGGATTACCTCGGTAATGCGTTCAGCACTCTCTCCGAAGGTCTCCGGCCATAGAAGCAAAAATAATTCCATGGGAAATCAAAGAAGTACTGCCGAAGAGCCTCCCAGTCAGCAGCACCAAAGTACCACAAGTGCCGCCCGGCTAGGAGGATCGGGTGGCCGTACAGGATAGATAGGACAGGTGACATAGAGAAGTTTATGTCGGAGGAGCCCAAAGGAAGAGAAAAGATCGACAGTATAAGAAGAAGGGTTAGAAGTTAGAAACAGGTCAAGAATGTTGGGCCGATCTCGATGCGATCCGGGATACGGGTGGGTTGCTGAACTAACTGCTCTAGGTCATTTAGGATAGAAAAGACATAGGCTTGTTCACCAGGTGGATCAGTAGTGTGAGAGGAGAGCCATTGGTGGTGGTGTGTGAACGTTGAAAGATGGAGATTTCTGAGAAAGGAGAAATGGATAGAATGTGTTCCACTGTAGAGTTTAGATAGTCAAAGAATTTGGGAAAGTTGGTAGAGTTAGGGGAAAGATAGACAGCACAGAAATATTTAGTAAGAGAATGACAGGAAAGTTTGAGCCATAAAGTTGAGAATTCAGAGGAGTCGAAATCGGGAACACGAGAGCAAGTGAGTTTGTTGTGCACATATGCACAACATCCGCTAGCACCTGATCAGTATAGGTGAGCTGATTACAGTGGTTACAGACTGCATTCACATCCACAACCAATCCAACAGTACGATAACATTCCATATGTACACTCGCTCCAAGAAGTATCTGCACCCCTACGCTGATTATCTGGTGTGTACAGCTCGGTAGGGTTGGCACCTCTGCCTGCAACTATATCCATGTGTCAGAGAAGATCGTCTCTGACACTTGGATATAGTTGCAGGCAGAGGTGCCAACCCTACCGAGCTGTACACACCAGGTGATCAGCGTAGGGGTGCAGATACTTCTTGGAGCGAGTGTACCTCACACACACTAAGCTTAACAATTTTCGATTGGGCTAGCAACACCTCGTGAACAGAAACTAGGTAAGGAATCAAACTAATTGCCTCAGAGTGAGGCAATTCATTTATGGCCATCCCCTCGGGGATCACGGCATCTGGCAACAGAAAGATGGACATTAGTCAGAATAAGGTAAGAAGTATGTCATTGTACTGAAGTAACTACTTGGTTGTTTATCATACGGTGCATTGGGCAATGGTACAGACATGAAGGGGTTGTTGTTGTTGTTGTTGTTGTTCCCTAAGCTGCCTGGCCGAACAGCCCCGAGTCCCTGAGAAAGGCCATGGCCACGATCGGGCTTTCCCACAGAGCTCTCATTGAGTGTAGATTGTGTTGTTGGCGTAAGTGGTTGTGTGAAATGCAGTCTTCTATGATGTGTTTAATGGTATGGGGTGCTGTGTTACATCCCGGGCAGGCGTCGACAACGGAGTCATCCAGTCTCTTCTGATAGCTCAGGAGAGCTGGATGGTGTCCGCATCTCAGCCTGGCCAGGTGGACTCTGTCCTCGCGAGGAAGGGAGGATTCGGAAGGATGGATTTCGGGAGGTCGTGCATGCAGCTGTGTGTTGTCTGTGAGTGAGTGGATGGATCGGTGAGAGATATGAGTATGGATGTGCTTCTGGAAGTTGGTTCGGGGTGGGCAGAGAGGGAGAGAGGACAATAATTGTGTGTGATACCGTGTGCTGGGTGTTGTTTTGATATTTCTTGGTGTCTGTGGGTGTGTTGCCATGTAGTTTAGTGGGTGGTCTTGGTTCGTGGAGGCTGCTGCCAGGAATTGAGTGCCTCTCATGTCCAGATGGTCTTTGACTTTGAGGATTTTGGTTTCTTGATGTAGGTGATCTGTGGGTGCAGTAGCTGTGCAGCCTGTAATGATCTTCAGGGCTTTGTTTTGAATAGTCTGTAAGGTCTTATGATGTGTTTCAGCTAGGTTAGAAGCCCAGGCTGGGCTTGCGTATTCCATCACTGATCTTATGTATTGTTTATATACTGTGGTGGTAGTTTCTTTGTTGTGTCCAAATTTTGTGTGAGCAAGTGACCTGAGGGCGTTAAGTCTGGGTGTCAGTTTCTTTTTAATGTTTGTGGTGTGCTGTTTGAATGTCATATGAGTATCATATGTTACTCCTAGGATTTTGGGTGTGTGTGTATGTGTTAGGGGTGTGTTGTTTATGGTGAGTTGAGGGATGTATTCGTGTTCTCCTGTCCAACTTGTGAGCAGGGTTGCGGTGGATTTGGCTGGGGCTAGATTAAGTCTGTTTGTAGTGCACCAGCCATGTAGTGTGTTGAGATAGGGTTGAAGGAGATCTGTTGCTCTTTTTGGGTCATGGTGTGTGCATGTGAGTGTTATGTCATCTGCATAGGAGGCTAAGTTTATTTGGGGCGTATTGGGTGTAGTTATATCGTGCATGTACAGATTGAAGAGTGCGGGCGATAGGACGGATCCTTGTGGGACTCCGTTTGGAAAGTTTCTGATTTTAGATGACTGACCGGCAAAAGATACGTGTGCACATCTGCCTGCTAGGAAGTTGGCCAGCCACCGTTTTGTGTTGTTGTGCATGTTTGTGTTGTAGATTTTGTTTGTTAGGTTGTGGCGGGGGATGGCATCGAAGGCTTTACTAATGTCGAGTGTGGCTAATAGTGATCTGTGTGGTGGTCTAGCTGAATTGATGCCGTCGAAAGCTCTTTGTGTAAGGTCTGTGAGAAGAGTGTTTGTGGAGTGCAGTGGCCTAAAGCCATGTTGTGTTGGAGCTAGGGGTAGGTCAGGTGTAATTAGTTGTAATACTAGGCGTTCCATGACTTTGGAGGGGGAGCAAAGGAGTGTGATGGGGCGGTGCGAGGAGGGTAGCGTGGGGTCTTTGTTGGGTTTGGGGAAAGTGATGATGATACCATGCTTCCAAATGTCTGGTATTGTGTTGTGTGAATAGCTGTAGTTTGATATGTTAGTGAGTGCTTGTATGCCTTGTGGTCCCAGGTGTCTGAGGTGTATGTTGCTTATGTTGTCTAGGCCACAGGCGGGTGAGTGCTTGAGATTGTTGATGATATGCTTTGTCTGGTGATTGGTGAAGGGTGTATAGTCAGGGTCTGTGGGGAATTGTCTCTTACGTCGGATGACACGTCGGTCGTCTTTGTGAGGTTTTAGGTGGCTGACATGTGAAAAGTGATTGATGAGAGTGTTTGCTTGTTGTTTACATGAAGGAGTAGAGTCTGTTGTTGTGATTGCAGCATGTGATTGTGTTGTGTTGCTGTTGGAAAGTGTGATGCTGTTTAGTGTTTTGTATAGTTTTTTGGGGTTTGTTTTGTGATCAAGTGTTTGTAGGAAGTTATTCCAATTTAGTTTTTGTTGTTCTTGTATTTTGTTGTTAGTTTGGGTGTTGAGTGCTTGAATTTGTTGTGTGATGTCTTGTGTGTGGGGTGCTGGGGAGTGTTTCAGTATGTCGCGTTGTCTGATGAGGTTTTGAATTTCTGGTGTGAAGTTGGGGTTGTGTCTTTTTCTGTTACCTCTTGGAATGTGTTTCTTGTCAGCGTTTTGGATAGTTTTATTGAGTATGTGTACAGCATTGTTGATGTTAGTGATGGGTGTACTGTTTAGAGTTGTGAAGTGTTGTTCTGTCTCATTTGTGAATGCTTCCCAGTTAGCTCTTTTATAATTGGTGTATGTGTGTTTGTGGCTAGCTGGGGTGAGTCTGGTTTTGGTGGTGATAATGATCGGGAGGTGGTCAGAGCCTAAGGTTCTGACCACCCTCCAGGATGTTGTGGGGGCGAGTTCTGGGGAGCAAAAGGTGATGTCTGGAGATGATGGGTTATAGAGGGCTTGGTGAGGAATATGGGTATGTTGATGGATGTCGTTAAGGATGATGAGGTTATCGGTTTGGTTTTGTAGTACCAGCCCTCTGTCTGTGTCGGGGTTGTCGACAAACCAGGCCGACGTCTTGGCGTTGAAGTCACCACCCAGGATGATGTGGGGTGTGTGGGGTGTTTGTGATGTGTTGTAAGTGTGGTCTGTATTCATTTGGTACTGTAGGGGATGTTTGGGGAGGGATGTATGTGTTTATGATGGTTATGTTGGAGTTGTTGCCAGTGCGTATTTTAATTGACTGTATTTCTGTTGTGTTATCATTTGGGGGGAGGAGTGATTTGGTTTGTACACTGGTTACTATGTATGATATTTCTTTGTGTACCAGGGTGATGAGTCCACCGCCCCCGCCGACAGCCCGGTCTTGTCTGATGGTGGTGAAATTATGAAATAATGCCAACATGAAGGGGTTGGCATATACTGTCGCTGGGGATTTATCACAGAAATTTCTAGCTTGTGCTATTCCAAACAGCAAGAAAACAAGCATGTTCACGAAAGAGTGTGTGGCTTAGTAAGTCCTGATTGAAATGTACTGGCTGGAATAGACTACTGGTTGAGTTGTCCGGGAACCAATTAGTGCAGGTGGAAGAGCGTTATAGGGAGTTAGTTGGTGCGTATAGAGTAACAAGTGGATGGAGTTGTCCATGTAGCTGATACTCCAAAGTCTTATCTCCTCAAATTAAAGAGAAGTTGTATGCTAAGGTGTGTGAGTAGTGTTGTTGTTGTTGTTCCCCAGGCTGTCTGGCCGAGCAGCCCCAAGGTCCCAAGCAAGGCCAAGGCCTTAACCAAGTGCTCCCACAGAACCCTCCCAGCTTTACCACTAAAATGCTCAGGTGACCGAAGCCGTTCCAGGCGAGGGGATGAGGGGGGTGCGGAAATGCCCGGGACACCAAAGCCCCACCCAGGGCCCTGTGCCCCTTAACAATTATGAAGGGAAAGTTGAGGGGCAAAGGAAAAATGTCACACCTTGGCTCCCAGTCTGCCAACCTCTAGGTTGTCAATCCACGGAAGAGACGCCACCACTTGATATCTAGAAAATGTATAAGTGAAAGGAACAGTCAGAGTAAGCTATGGGTATGGTAGAGAATGCTCAACTCTCACTGATAGACCACTGTGAGTAGCATTGTGCTGAATGGTAGTGAAATGTGGGGAATTAGGAAGGATAAAGTGAAGGGAGACTTAGCTCAAGGGAATGAGGGTGGTGAGATGGTGTGGTGTCATATTCAAGAAACTGAAATACATGCAAAACACGCCAAACAAAACAATGACAATCGCAATATAAATATTAACAATAATAATAATAATAAGCATGTTACTTATTTCTCACAAGCTCCAATTTTTCCGCAAAATTCACTGGCGCTCGAAAACCCCAAAACAAAAAAACAAACGCAAATAACTGAAATTAATGCAACACAAAACTTATATGCACTACGCATCACTCAATCACTAGCAGTGGCAAATAGCCTACGCCCTATAACCCTCCATGATGACACCCCTCTCGAGATCAAAGCTTCTTTTAAAGAGAAAAGTCTTAAGTTGTCTCTTGAAGCACTCAACAGAACTTAGTTGTCTCATGGTCAGTGGCAGTCTGTTACATAACCTTGGTGCCATGTAAGAGAATGACCTCTCAAAGAAAGATGACTGCAGGAAAACCCAGGACTCATTAAGACGCAAGGGGTCGTCATCATGGCCCACTACTACACCATGGGGCGGGTGCCCAACCCCGAAAGGAGTTGAAATAGGGGAGCTATCCCCCTCCAAAGGCGGCTTTCTAGGGCCTTTCCTAGCTGATGCTGAGAGGAGTGGGTTCTAGTCATGTGGTGATGGGCTGGTCTATCAGAGTGAGAGCTGACCGATCTCTGCCATACCCATAGCTTACTCTGACTGTTCCTTTTACTTATATATTTTCTAGATCATAAGTGACGGCGTCTCTTCCGTGAATTGACCTCCCTACTGCCAACCTAGAGATTAGGAGATTGGGAGTTAAAGTGTCACAATATTCCTTTGCCCCTCAACTTTCCCTTCATAATTGCTGAGGGGCACAGGGCCTTGGGTGGGGCTTTGGTTTCCCGGGCGTTTCCGCACCCTCCTCAGCTCCCCGCCTTGGTCACCCGGGCTTTATTAGTGGTAAGCAGGGAGGGTTTTGCGGGGGCCTTGGCCTTGCTCGGGATCTTGGGCCTGTTCGGCCAGACAGCCTGGAGAACCGCAACAACAACAACAAACTGCACTATGGCGTGCCGGTGGACGCCTGAGCAGCTCTGCAAGGTACCCAGCTCACCAAATTTGAGTACCTTGAAAGTTACCAGACACAACTTAAATTCTATTCTAGCTTTTATTGGTAACCAGTGCAGTTCGATGTGATAAGATATGGTAGGGGTTCCTGGTGGAATTCCAAAAATTAGTCTTGCAGCCCTGTTCAGAACAGATTGCACTTTCTTTAATATGTAATTTGGAAGACCCACAAATAAGGCATTGCAATAATCAACACGAGAGAGGATCAATAAGTGGACCAGAGTCAGAAAGCAACGTCTAGTTATAAACTGCTTCACCGAGTAGAGATTTCTGATGTGTAGGTAGCAACTTTTGACAATCTGATTTACGTGATCCTTAAAATCCAGTCTTGAGTTCAGATACACACAGATTTCGAACATTGTTTACTGGTTGTAGGCCTAGTTGTGATTCACCCATATCGATGGAGAGGGCATTTACTGCATCAGTAGCCCTTCTGTTTCCTCGGATGATGAGAATTTCAGTTTTGTTATAATTTAGTTTAAGTTTTCTTGTCCTCATTCACTTCTACTTCATGCAGCTCAGTCATATTTCTTCCCACTTATCCTCTCATCTTGGTCATTAGGCACTCCTTTGTATCTACTTCATCTCCCTCTTCTTACTCTACATCCATTATCTCCTATTGAACCCATTCATACCTCACATCTTTTCCACACATCCCTTCTTTACATATGTATCCCTTTCATCTCTTCCCACTCATCCTGTTTTTCCCCTTAATTGTCTTTCTTATCTCACTCTCAACTCATCTTTACATCTCTTATTTCATCTCCCACTCATTCCTCTCATCTCTTCCTGATGCATCCTCTCATCTCACTCTCCACTCCTTTTCATCTCACTTCCTACTCATCTCTCTTATCTTGCTTAATTCCTATTAATCTCAATCACTTGTTCATCATTCCTCTTATCCCATTTCTCACATATCCCTTTCTTGTTGCTTTCCACTTATTTCTCTTATTTTGTTTTTGACTCATACTTCTCATCTCCCTTCACACTCTTCCCTCTCATCTCACTTCTCACTCCTCCCTCTCATCTCGCTTCCCACTCATATAATTTTCCACTCATCCCATTTTCCATTTACCTGTAGGCCTATTTCTCTCATGTTGCTTCCCACCTTAGTTCAATTTCTTTTAATTCATTGTAAACATGATGGATATGTAATGTTCTAATGAGAATGAGGACATTTTCTAATGATGTGTTAGAAGGATCAAAGTGAAATGTTAGTTCATAAATGTGATTTATTTACTTGTTTATGTATATTGGCCCAATTTAGTAAGTTTTCTTGGTTTGAGTGTATCGGGGTTGTTTTGGGTATTTTCAATTCGATTTGCCGTAGATTTGATAATGCTACGGTCGTTTTAGGTATATCGAGTTCAACCCCTAAGACTGTCTTCGCATGTAAACACATTTTTTCCTGTTTTGTTGATTACTTGATTATTTGTATAGGCTATTATAGCCTAGCCGAATTGGATGGAAAATGGCCTCAACAGAAATAATACGGGAAGCAGCTCTATATTTGGAGTATTTTCTAAATGGGGTGAGTAATAAACATAACAAATTAGCCTAAGCCACTAGCCTAGCCTAGGCCCAATAGGTCTAATTAGCCTATTCTATTGTACAATTATAGTGGTGTAGCTAGGCTAGTCTAGGCCTATTTTCTCATGGAGTTTAACCTACTTCATGCATTTTGCAATAAGGAATGTATTTGGGTAGGCCTAACATCCATGACAGCTAAAGCCGCCTTATTTGCCAAGTTTTCTTCAATTTTTTTCCTGGAATATAGTAGGCTAGGCCTATTTTATTGTTGTTTTTCATGGTTTGATGGAGGATTTGCATTAACTTACCCATTATTCATTAATCTGAAGATACGGCGTCAAATGGCGCAATTTATTGGGTGAATCACGCTTTTACAGTAGGTAGCCTAAATGAAATTGTGGGGTACATTGGATACACATGGGTTGAGGAACTTGAGAGGGGGCATTGCCCCCCCTCACCCCCCCTTAATTTATTGTCATCCTCATATATGTAGATCTGTAAGGGGGCAAAAACAGGTTGCCGGTATTTCGTTTTTGTGAGTAACACTCACACCATTTATTGGGTGAATTGCACTCACCGGCCACCGCGTCTTTCAAAACAAGAAGAAGAGGAGTCAAATTGAAGGATTCATTGGGCGCAATGCTTTGTTTACAGTTTCTTACAGTTTCTTATAGTAGATCCTCTGGAAAAAGGCAAACTAGGCCTGTGTATCCAGCTCAATGCCAGTACTTGCACTGCTGCGGTCGTTCACGGTGTTGGCGGCGGCGGTAGCAGACGCAACAGCGGCAACATTTTTACTATTCTGTATTTTTGCTTTAGGCCTATAATCAAACTTCAAATCTTGTCTTCCCCATGCTTTATCAAGATTACTTTCAAAGTTCAAACTTCCTTATTGATTCGGAATCGACTTAGGCCTATTATTTTAGTGTTATTTTCCGGTGTAGGCCTAGGCCTTATCGGTTTTTTTCAAGTTTCGATAACGAAATTCCTCCATGCGGACTATAGCCTAGTGAGAAAAATATGGCGAGTCTATTGGTCCCTATTTTCCCTAATAAATTATTTCTAATAGGGCGGCGAAAGAGGTCTTGAATATTAGGCCCTATCCAGAAAAATACCCTTCAAAATAGACGGGAACTTAGCCTAACCGCAAGCAATCAACCTAGGCTATGTAAATATAGCCTATGATGACCGTAGGCTACGCCCGGATAGTATCGGATACTACATCTTTCCCAAATAGACAATTTAGACAAATAGCCTAGGCTGGCAAAGGATAAGTGCACCGATATCAATTTAATAAAACAAGAGTCGTGTTAACCTATCGTGCATAGGCCTAGGCCTACCTTAGTTTACGTTACACGGGATGGATGTAGATTCCGGGTGTACGGTCGTCATGTTTACATAGGGCGATCGCCGCAGTCAACTTCACGTCTATTTTGACGGCGATTTTTTTGGGTTAGGCCTATTTGCGGCTTGTCCCCTGCTGGCATTGTGGCAATAGGCCTATATATGATGATGACAATATGTCATGGCTTGGGGGGGGGGGGGGGGGGGGTGAGAGGAGGCAAAGCCCCCCTCAACATATTATTGTATCCAATGGCATTCAAAATAGACGGGAACATGATTGCAAGCGTCCGACGCCTCCCCCGCCGCCACCGCCGTCATATTTACATTTGTCGATCGCCGTGGTTAAGTTCGCGTCTATTTTAACGGCGATTTTTTGGGTTATATGCCCCCTTCTGGCAATATATATGATGATGACAATATGTCATGGGGGAGTGAGGGGGGGGGGCTAAAGCCCCCCTCAACATATTAGGCTATTGTATCCAAAGGCAGTCAAAATAGACAGGAACATGATGGCAAGCGTCTGACGCTGCTCCGCGTAGTATAAACAAGGCTGGCGGTATGCCCGAACTCTACATTCTACCCCGTTACACTTGTGGTTAGGCCTATATGTTCGCGTCAAATTTGACCGGTTTTTAATTTTCCCGAATTCTAGGCTATGCTAGCCTATGGCATAGCTATGCTAAAACAGTGAAACTGATTGAATCTCGTTTAGAGAAGGTTTGGATGGGCCAAGAGCAAAGGTTCAGTCACTGGGCACATAGGCTATAACCATCACACGCAGCCAACACCGTAGTGGTGACCAGGCAGCTGTCCAGGTTATAGGCCTAGAGCTGGAGTCACAGGCATAGGCTAGGCCTCTTCCAGAACGACATATATAGTAATAGGCCTAATAATAATAATCGGTTTATTTCGAGCCGGCAGCCAATGAGGCTGAAAATACAGAATTCCTTAAACCTATGTATCCTGCAAAAATATCATCTTAAGATAAAAGTAACCACTTATTGGAAACTAGGATCAGAAAGGATATGTTAGGATAGTTTAGGTTAAGCGAATGGTTCTAACCCTCAAACCTGTCCAACCTAGAAGGGCTGGTACCTGATGTGGGGCTTGTAGTCAATAAAATTGAATAACCACATTAGAAAAGGACGGCTGTGCTACATTAATAATAATAATAATAATAATAATAATAATAATAATATTTATTCAGTTAGCAATTTACAGAGTTGGTACCACATAGTTTGTTATAAATATGACATGTACCAGCCTTGCATAATTCCAACTAAGGATAGCCCAATAAGGCCGTTAGGCGTATTTCCATTGGGGTCCTTGTGGGATTAGGTTAGCTGGGGAAATGGGGAGGATAAAGAAATAGATACTTTAGAGAAAGTATTTCTAGGGGGTTATTTTAAGATACCTTACATCCTATAGTAAATATCAGTAATCCGTAATCAGTAATCATTTCAGTTTGGTTTGTCTATCTCTTATGTCATATTTAGTAGTAGACATAAGCTTGGTGCTCCCTTCTCGCAGCTGTCCGGTTCAGGTGTTCCTTCAGGCTACGTCTGAAGGAATACAGTGTTCTCATTTCACGGACTGACTGGGGTAGGTCGTTCCAGTCTTTGATGGCAGTGAAGAAGAATGTTTGCTTACCCTGTCCTTGGATTCTCGGGACCTTAAAATTAAACATCATGTTTCTTGTATTATGTCCACTCCTCTCATTTGCTTTAACAAAATCATTCTTTAGATACTCTGGAGCTCTGTCATAGAAAATTTTGAAGGCATTAGTTAGCCTGATTTGTTTGGCCCTGTCAGAGACATTGAGCATACCTAGTGACTGAAGTTGTTCCTGGCCAACATGTGATCTGGGTCCTAGGTTCAGCATGAACCTAAGCATTTTATTTTGAGTGACCTGAAGTTTGTGCTGTGCTGATTTAGATGATGCAGAGTACCAGGATGACACAGAATAGTCAAAATGACATTGAACAAGCGCTTGGCAGAGGGTCTTTTTGGTCGCCGCGGGCAAGCATCCCACCTGTCTATACAGGTATTTTATACGTGCTCTACACTTACTCAGGATAGATTCCAAAATTGTTTCACCTGACAAACTCGCGTCCCGTTTCAGTCCGAGATATTTAACTTGTGACACTGTTGTTATAGGAATATCATTACAGTTGACCGAGAAGCCCACAATGTCTTTCAGTTTGCGTTTTGTTCCACATAAGATGGCTTCCGTCTTGCCCAGGTGAAGAGATAGTCTATTGTCCACTAGCCATTCACTACATGATGCTAGTTCTTTGGAAACTGAAGCGGCAATACTTATTGGGTCTTTTCCTGAAACCAGAAGCACGCTGTCGTCTGCATACAGTAATAATTTACATGAGACGCTCAGTTCCATGTCGTTCACATAACAGAGAAAGAGTAAGGGACCAAGGATGCTTCCCTGCGGGACCCCACAGTTAATTGGCATAGGATCAGATATATTATCATCAATTTTGACTCTTTGGGTTCTACCACTAAGATAAGATTTAAACCAGTTCACAGACCCTAGTCTTGCTTGTAGTTTATTACATAGGATATCATGGTCTACTGTGTCAAACGCTTTTTGTAGATCAAGAAGAACAATACCGGTGTTGTTGTTGTTGTTGTTGTTGTTCCCCAGGCTGTCTGGCCGAACAGCCCCAAGGTCTGAAGCAAGGCCATAAACGAGCGCCCCCACAAAATCCTCCCTGCTTACCACTAACAAAGCCCGGGTGACCGAAGCCACTCCAAGGCAGGGAGCTGAGGAGGGTGCGGAAACGCCCGGGAAACCAAAGCCCCACCCAAGGCCCTGTGCCCCTCAGCAATTATGAAGGGAAAGCTGAGGGGCAAGGGAAAAATGTGATGCTTTGGCTCCCAATCTGCCAACTTCTAGGTTGGCAGTAGGGAGGTCAATCCACGGAAAAGACGCCGCCACTTGAGATCTAGAAGATATATAAGTAAAAGGAACAATCAGAGTAAGCTATGGGTATGGCAGAGATCGCTCAGGTCTCACTCTGATAGACCAGCCCATCACCAGACAATACCGGTGTAGTTACCTTTAGATATTTCTTTACGAATGTGATCCGTTAAGTGGATGAGACAGGAGTCTGTCGAGTACATGCATCTGAAACCTGATTGAAACTTATAGAATAGATCATTTTGTTTGAGGTAGTGTTCAATTTGGGTGTATACCGCTCTTTCAAGGATTTTAGATACAATACATAATATGCTAACTGGTCTGTAGTTGCCAACTTCTAGTTTATTTCCTTTCTTGAATAGAGGGGTTACAATAGCTTCCTTCAGTTCAGCAGGTACTGTGTTGGTGTTAATTGACAAGTTGATGATGTGGGTTAGGGGACCGAGGCAACAGTCGTGACTCGTCCACAATAACTTCATGAAAAATGGGGTTCATCTCTTTAATGCTGTACTAAAGACAGTCCGGGAACTGACGGGAGTCACGACTGACTCCTTCAAGCGTCAGCTGGACCAATGGCTGGCTACCCCAGCACCGCATCCAACTCGTTGGTAAACCGACGGAACGAGGGAAAAACAGAGCTGCCTGGCTGCAACGGAGGTCCACCTTAGCTGCGTCCACAGAGATCGGAATACAACAAAATATTAAAGTATATGGTAACCTAACCTTCCTAGCCTACCTAACCTAATTTGGTAAAAATTGAAGACAACCCGGACAGCTGGGATCTCATTTCTAATGGTAGTTTTGGGTTCCTATCATGTTATGCTTCATTGCTATACAGTCCTCCCTCGGGTAGCGCGGCTTTGGACAGTGCGGTTTTGGTCTAACGCGGGTACCCTTAGTGTGCCGAGTCAGCATCTAACACGCTTTTATTTATGTAGCGCGCTCTGTGGTCGGCTGGGGGCTCGGCATGTCTCGCCATATCTCGGCCGTGACGTCAGACTCGGTAGACTCGTGACGTCAGACTCGTGACGTCAGACTCAGCTAGGCTCGGCTCGGCTCGGCTTCCCCCACGCTTGGGTAGGCCTAGTCCTATGCCGCGTGTCTCCGTGATAACATAGTGCCCGCCCAAATCGTTTCTGTTCTACCAAGTATCACCGCAACCATGCCCCCACCACGCAAGCGCCGCAAGTTCACTTATGCAGAGAAGCTAGAGGTGGTGAAGAAGGTGGAATCTGGTACCAAGAAGGCACATATTGCCCATACTTATGGGGTGAATGAATCGACAATACGAACAATCTTCAAGAATAGAGACAAGATACGAAAAGTTCTCAAGGGTAACCCAGGCGTAGCGAGTCAACATGCCTTTAAGGTAGCCAACCCTGTTCTCAAAACGACTGAGAAACTTGTTGGTCGTTATATTGATCGCCAAAGCAGGAGGGGGGTCCCTCTTGATGGAAAAGCTATTCGTCAGAAGGCCAAAAAACTTTATCTAGAAGTTGCTGTCAAGTTGAGCGTGCCTAACCCGCCACCATTTCAAGCGTCACACGGATGGCTCTGGTCTTTTCTTAATCGGCAGAAGGTTAAGAATGTGCGAATAATTGGAGAAGCCGCAAGTGCCAATGTTGCAGCTGCCCGAGAATTTCCTGCCTACCTACGCCAGATTATAGAAGAGGGTGGATATTCAGCTGACCAGATTTTCAACGCCGATGAGACAGGCTTTTTTTGGAAAAAAAATGCCCAAACGCACCTACATCCACAGGAAGCAGAAGAGCGCCAAGGGTTTCAAAGGGGCAAAGGATAGGGTAACATTGCTCTTGACGTGCAATGCTTCAGGGTCTTGCAAGATGAAGCCCCTAGTCATCCACCGAGCTAAGAAACCTCGCCCCTACAGGAACTTAGACATGTCACGTCTCAACGTGCATTGGATGTCCAACAAGAAAGCCTGGATGTCAGCTGCCCTCAGTCTTGAGTGGTTTGATAAATATCTTGTACCTGAACTTGAACAGTTTTGTCTGCGGAAAAATCTAGCTTTTAAGATCCTGTTCTTGCTGGACAACGCACCTGGTCATTCGCCCCTGCTAGTTGACAGACACCCTTCAATAAAGGTGATGTTTATGCCACCCAACACAACCTCTCGTCTACAGCCATTAGATCAGGAGATCATCGCCTGTCTTAAAGCTGCCTATGCCACGAAGACCTTCTTAATGTTGGATTCTGCAACCGACACAAATGAAGAAATTGATCAGATGTCCGACCTGGATTCTGAGCCTGATGACCCCAATGCCGCCCCACAACAATCCCAAGATCCAGCCCCTGACCAAGCCCCTGAACAAGCCCAAGATCCAGCCCCTGAACAAGCCCCTGCACAAGCCCAAGATCCCCCTGAAAATCCAGCCACCCTTACAGTCTTCCAATTTTGGAAGCAATTCCACATAAAAATGGGAATTGACTTCATTGTCGAGAGTTGGAACTCAATCAACCAGCCCACTATCCACCACACATGGAGGAATATTTTGGAGGTGTTACCTGGCCACAAGCTAGACCTGCCAGGTGAGCGTCAGGGGTAGAAGCGGCGGTTGAACAGGCAGTGGCAGCAGCTCGTAACGTGGCAGGCCTACAAGATATCAACGAGGAAGACGTCCGAGAGATGATTGTTCCACCTGAGCAGGATCCCGAGGACTTACTGCAGGAATTGGATGAGGAACTAGCGGATGAAGAAGCGCCTGCCGAAGATGGAGTTAACGATGGAGACCCTATCACCAGTGACTTACGTGAGATCGTCGAGTTGGCTGATCGCTTGGCTGACCGTATCCAGAACATGGATCCAAATAGGGATAGGGCTCGAGCAACGTCTATGCAACTCTCAACTCTGCTGAGACACTACTCCGAGATGTTTACTGAGAGGGTCAATGCTCGCCAACAGAGAAGGATCACAGAGTTTTTCCGTGACCGCCAGGAACAGCAGGAACGGCAGCAGGGTGACGATTCGGAGGAGGAAGAACGCCAGCTGGGTGACGATTCGGACTCCCTCCCTTCTGACGTTGACATTGACGACAACATGTCATTGTTCTCAGGGTTTGGCGATGACGACCAGAACCTGGGAAGGCCTTCAACCTCCTCAAGGCCTTCAACCTCCTCTCAGTGACGCCCATCTTGGTGTCGTGGGGGAGGGGAGGGGAGGGGGCAGGCGGGCGGGCGGGAGGGAGAGAGAGAGAGAGAGGGAGAGGCGACGCACCACATTCACAGCACCACTCGACAAGGTAATGAACAGTAACTTACCTGTGTGTCTCATTTCATAGATATGATCTGTAAAATAGGGTTAGGTTGTCTGTTACTAATGTTTGATCCATATTTGGTAAGGTTATTGGGTGGTAAATGGTAAAAAAGGTGACTTTGGGGAAGTCGTCAGAACCAATAGAATTAATCCCATAAGTTCTTTGCTTTGTGTAGCGCGTGTTTGCGTAGCGCGGCGCGGTCCCAGTACGATATACCCGCGCTACCCGAGGGAGGAGTGTATACTTTTTATCCACCGGAATTTTTTTTTTTCTTGGCTTTATTTTATTTTTTTAGCATTAACCTAACCTAACCTAACCTAAATGTATTTGGGGGCTATTAGGTTAGGTTAGGTTAGGTTAGGTTTTTTGGTTAGGTTAATGCTAAAAAAATAAAATAAAGCCAAGAAAGAGAAAAAAATCCGGTGGATAAAAAGTATATAGCAATGAAGCATAACATGATAGGAACCCAAAACTACCATTAGAAATGAGATCCCACCTGTCCGGGTTGTCTTCAATTTTTACCCCTAATTTACATAGGCTAACCCATCCTATCCATAATCCCAAAGCTCTCAAAGGGTGGTGACCTCTTTCTTGAGGTTTAGGCTACCAAAAATATATAAGTTACATTACCGGTAGGTTATGCTAGGCCTATAAGCCTAGCATAACCTAGGCCTTATTTATCTAGCCTAACTTAATTTAGCATAACTTTGTGCAAGTTACCTTTACTGTAAGGCTATCTTACCTTTGCCTAACCTAACCCAACCTAATAATTACTTATTACATTAATGTCAGATGTCGGAGTGTAGCATCATTGGGAGCTACACGGTGCAGTTCCTGGAGATGCGAGGCTTTAGTTTGAAGCTTCAGGCTTCTTTAGCGGACCACCTCATTCAGCTCGTGGCCAATATGAAGGTGAGATAGATAACAGGTTATGAATTAATTTTAGGTATACCATACTTGATATTATGTGTGGCTGAGTGATAACGCACTCGACTAGCGCGTGGGAAGTTTGAGGTTTACATACATATATACAGTACGTACATACAATTTTAAGACTGAGTGCTCCACACATACGTGCAGTTTCAGTCTCTTGTCCTAATGGCGGCGTTCCAGGCAACCCTGTTAAGGGCTGCTTCACTTGTCAAGTTTTTTAATTTGAGATCGGCACGTGTAGTCCGATCCCAGGTCTTCCTCGGTCCACCCCTTGGTGCAGCTCCCTCCACCGTCACAGACCTGCGTTTTTTCACCCAATTTTGTTCATCCATTCTCTCCACATGCCCATACCATCCCCGTCTACTTGTACGCATCACCTCGCTAATACTCTTTATACCTAAACGTCTCCTCAGCTCAACATTTGTTATTCTATCCTGTAACCTGGCCCCACACATCCATCTCACCATTCTCATCTCATTACGTTCCATTCTGTTGACATCCTCTACTTTAACGGCCCATGTTTCTGAGGCATACGTCATTGCACTTCTAACACATGAGGCATACACCTTTCCCTTCAGGGGGAGAGGCATTCTTTTCATGGTCAGGATTGGCAGCAGTTCTCTGAACTTCCCCCAGCCACATCTAATTCTAGCGACAGTGGCAGCCTCGGCCCCACCACCGGAAGAGATGGTATCTCCTAGGTAACAAAACTTGTTCACCATCTCCAATGACTCATTTCCAAAATTCACAGCCACAGGATCATCACTTAACACAAGCTCGCCTTTGCACACTACGCACTCAAATTTCTCTATTTCTGATTTATCCTTCGGCAGGGGTCCCAAAAGGTATTGACCTGAGGACATGGACTTTCGCACTGCTCACTGCATTGGTGGGCATTAGAGGTGCGGTAGACCAGGTCGCCATTATTTTTCTTTCCAACTACAGTAAACCCCCGCTAACTCAGACTCTTTTTACTCGGAAACCCACACTTCTCGGAATGGCATAGGCCTCTCGGAAATGTCCCTGCATATCTCGGAAAATTCCGAGTTGGGCGGGATTTGTGTCCGGTTTACAATGTTCTCTCACTCGGTTTTAAGTGATTTTAGGATGAATTGAAGCCTGTGCCTTTTAATTATTGTGTTAATATTAATTACTATGTACAGTAAACTTCCGTTAATCCGAAGGGCAGCGGACTGGCCCTCGTTCGGATTAGTGGATTTTTCGGATTTTTATTTTATTTTATTTTTTTTTTCTATGTGATTGAGGGAGGCAAAAGGCATAACTGCCTATAGCGAGTGCCTCCCCCATAGTTGAAAGAGTGACAGGGCCAAAATCAAGGGACGTTCGAGCCAAAATGCCTGGACACACGGAGTTTGAAGCAATTTAAGTCATAGGAAGAGGGAAAGACTGATTCTGGAAGAGAGTTCCAGAGCTCAGCTGTTGAGTAGAAGAAAGTTTGAGAGTAACGTTTCACTCTTGGGTTGGAGAGTTGCACAGAGTAGGGGTGGGATTGAGTTGCAAGACGGGTACCACGTGCCCTACGTAAAGGAGGTGGTATGCACTGGGATAGCTCTGAGGAACACTGATTATTATAGTAGCGATAGAATAGCGAGAGAGATGCAACATTGCGGCGGAGAGAGAGAGATTGCAGAGAGTTGGTGAGTGGACGGGAGTTAATGATACGAAAGGCCTTCCTTTCAACTTTGTCTAGGAGAGCGGTGTGAGAGGAACCTCCCCACACATGTGAACAATACTCAATACAAGGGCGCACTATGCCCCTGTACAGAGCAAGAAGCTGTGCAGGGGAAAAGAACCCCCTAAGGCGGTTGAGCACACCCAGCTTCTGGGAGGCTGCCTTAGCAAGACTGGTAATATGGTCCTTCCAAATGAGAGCAGAAGAAAAAGAGACACCAAGAATATTGAGAGAAGATGAAGGGTTGATTTTTGTATTGTTGAAGAATAAGGGATAGTCCGCTGGGAGATCCTGACGGGTAGATAGATGGAGAAATTGGGTTTTGGAAGCATTAAAGTTAACAAGGTTTTCTCTGCCCCAATTGGAAATAGTATTTAGATCAGAATTTAAGAGTTCTATGGCTTCATTACGTTTGTCGTTGAGGGATTGCTGGCTGGGGCGTTCTGAAAAACTAATGGAGTAGTGTAAGGTTGAGTCGTCTGCGTATGAATGGATGGGAATTAAGGTACAGTTAAGGAGATCATTTATAAAAATTAGAAAGAGAATAGGAGATAGGACAGAGCCCTGAGGAACACCGGAGTTTATAGGATGAGGAAGTGAACAATGGCCGTCCACAACCGCGGCTATGGAACGGCCGGAAAGGAAATTAGAGACAAAGGCACAGATGGAGGGATAGAAACCGAAGGAGG
The DNA here is from genome assembly GCA_032716605.1 of Paralithodes platypus. Lineage (NCBI taxonomy): Eukaryota > Metazoa > Arthropoda > Malacostraca > Decapoda > Lithodidae > Paralithodes > Paralithodes platypus. Next base: position 38,197,405 of record CM064484.1, read on the forward strand.
GTAGTTTAGAAATTAAAGATTTATGCCAGACTCTATCGAAGGCTTTCGATATGTCTAGTGCAATAGAAAAAGTCTCACCGAAGTCCCGGAAGGAGGATGACCAAGAGTTAGTAAGATATGAAAGAAGATCACCAGTAGAGCGACCCTTAAGGAAGCCATACTGGCGATCTGAGAGCATCTGAGAGGATTATCAGACTTTACCCCTATGCACCTGTGTATTAATGGCCTGACGAAAACATTGAGGCATTAGGCCACCCAAATGACACAATGGTGCACACACATATCATATGTTCATGAAATCACTTCAAAAGTTTACCATTGTCATTGTAGCCTATTACCTACTTCAAAACATTCAGATTAATGGTCAAAGGAATCTGCTGATATAAACGTAAACACCATATGTCCGCATCGTCTACTAGCGAGTTTGTCTTGCTCTTGAAGATCAGATCAGATGTGGTTCGGGAAGTAATGCCTTAACAACGGCACTTCCCTGAGAGGTTCTTGTAATTTTCCTTTTGTGATTTTCCTTTTGTGACGTGCTCTGTTATATTATATTGTATTGAAAGCACCCTTGTCTTGTTGTCTTGAAAGCACCCTTGGGACGCTCCGATCACTGAACTATAAATAGTAGCGTATCGAAATGTCCAAAGGTGCGTTTTCAAGCTCAAGACTGAATGCGCTTGCAGAAAATGCGGTGCAAGCCAGTAGCGCATCGGAGCGTCCCAAGGATGCGTTCAAGAGCAAAACAAACTCTAGCAGACGATGTGGTGTTTACGTTTATATCAGTAGCTTCCTTTGACCATTAATCTGAATGTTTTGAAGTAGGTAATAGGCTACAATGACAATGGTAAACTTTTAAAGTGAATTCATGAACATATGATATGTGTGTGCTCCATTATGTGTCATTTGAGTGGACTAATGCCTCAAAAAGGGGACTTTGGGACTTCTTGAAATTCGGACCATCGGGTGAATTCGGATTTGGCCTCAAATTGAAAAATTCGGACTATTGGGAGATTCGAATCATCGGTCGTCGGATTAAAGGACTTTTACTGTACTGTACTGTCCCTGAAAACATAATAAGGTTCGTATTTGTCATTAATATGATGAATTATTATGTTCCTTCCAACAACCAACTATACTCCTAAAATTGATTAATGAAATTTACAAACACATGTGGGAGTCCGTGGATTCGAACCCAGGATGCTCACACAGGAACTTCACATTAAAAAAAAAAAAAAAAAAAAAAAAAAATTATCTCAATTTTCTCGGCCGCGGACTTTCCTCTTATAATTCGGAATTTTCCCTCTCTTAAGTCGGACATGACATAAGTCGGACCTCGGACATCTCGGAAGTGATCTCCCCCCCCCATTAATCCGAGTTAGCGAGGGTTTACTGTACTCCCTCTTGGGCATAGGCTGAGAGCCTGTACATTCAACCGTACAATTTACGGTGAAGCCTGTGAGGTCTCGTTCCAGTCTAGGGAGTGAGACATGTGAAACACTTTGAGATGCAACCAGCCCCCGCTATCTTGCCTTCGCAAGATGCACGGGGCCCGGTTGCCCATCCACAGCTCGAAGCAGCCTCATCTCTGAAGCTGCCTTGCCCCAGTGCTTCACTGTCTCAACCCCTAAACTCAGACCTTCAACCTCAGAACGCCACCTATTGAGCAATGAACTCACTAGGCATTGTCCCTCTGTAGCATATTTTGAATATGGGAATATTCATACAGTGCATTTTAATCCCTTCATTACCGAGGCATCCTTTTAACATTATTCTGACTACTATTAGACAATTTTATTCAGTTAAATAAGTGCCTCCAGTAATTAATAGGCTTCGAGCGATCTCACTTAACCCTTTTTATGACCACAGGACCTTCTTAAACAGCATAAAATCGTCTAAATATAGCAAGAGACAAATTAAAAAGATGTGGCCGGTACAGAAGAGGTTAATCAGGGAACAATGAGGGTATTTTTTTGGCGTTTCGGTGGGCTTTGTAGTAATGCACTGATACCAGGTACAGCACAAATTCCATCCCAATAATATCTTCCCATTGATACATCGGAATTCGAACCCGGGACCATTGGATTACCAGTCCAGTGGTATGATCACTCCACCACACCTCCCCTTACACAAATATATGCTACCATCTTATCAGCATGGGCGAGCTGATTATACAGGTGACTATAGTCCATTCATTCTACAGGTGACTATAGTCCATTCATTATACAGGTGACTATAGTCCATTCATTATACAGGTGACTATAGTCCATTCATTATACAGGTGACTATAGTCCATTCATTATACAGGTGACTATAGTCCATTCATTCTACTGTAGGTTGGACAGAAATCGTAACCTCTAACCTCTGTAACTCAAAAAGGGCTTGAGCAAATGAGCTGTCAATTTCCACTCATATTTCCTAGCCAAGTCTTCCTATGTGATAGAACTATTAGCTTGATTGCTCTAGTACTTTTTGAGTTACATAGGTTATAAGTTACGATTTCTGCCTAACCTAGAATGAACGTACTGTACTATACATTTACATCGACAGCCATTCCATCAGTACGATAATATTACACATGCACATGGACGCATATGAAAGAATTTTTTTGGGGTGTTCCTCGGAGATCAAGTGTCTGGTAATAGATAATATTATTAATTGATGTTCTTAAGGGGAGATGGGCGTATTTACTTCCTAATTTATGTATTTTTTTATTATTTTATTAGTTTCCTCCCTAGACATCCATCAGCTTTAAAAAACATCCATTAGATCCCCCTTGTTGATTAATTTGTACATTTTTTTGGTAGAAAAATGTCCCGGCCGAAGACTGGTTCTTCCAAAATTACAGGCTCACTATAGTTTGCCAGGAATAAAATCGACACCTAAATAGCATGAAAGGTTTTAATATTGACAAAGAAATGCGGCGAAAGGTCATACAATCGACAAACTATTGAGCCAAACTTCATAAAATCTGAAAACTAATGGGGCTAAACACAAGGAAGAAGGGGGACCAGAAAAACGGCCCAGCTCCCCTTAAATATAAAGTAAACATAGTACCGGTACTAGTACTGTATCCTCAGGTTTTTAGATTTTTAAGTAAAGTTGGTAGCCTACTGTATTATGGACATATTATATATGGTATATACATGGTATATACCAAATATTTAAGTTCAGTTTTATAGTTCAACATGATCATATTGCTAATTTTAATTCTTTAAAGCATATGAGCCTGAGCTAATCATCTTTCGTTTTTTTATTCCAGGGCTTGCTGCTAAAGCTTGACAGTTCCCTCCTCCCGACCTGCCACATGGGCATACAGACAGACGACGATCTTGTGTGTCCAATGTGCAGCTGTCTGCGCTCCTCAGTGCCCTCCCCCCTCAAGTCTCCCACCCTAGATGCCATCCCCAAGCACAGGGTGGAACCACCTCCTGAGGAAAAGACATTTGACCCCCCAGAGCTGGTTCATTTGCTTACCTCAACACCTTTGATCGAACTGAAGCAGGAGATGAACTGTGTGTCTGAAGTGGTGACACCTTGTACATCACAGACTTACCAGGGGGTGGAGATTGCCGTCACTGATGTTGATTTGGTGAGTTGTTATCATGAAGAGATGGATAGGGATGTGATATTAATCCCTTCAGTATGATACCATATTTTATGCATATTCTGGCTAACGATGTAGATTGATTTGGCTTACACAATAGTACAGTCCCTCTCTAATATAACCTGTCGACTTCCCAGGAGGTGAAGCAGAAGACGGAAGTGAAGGAGCAGTATGAGCGCATCTGTACCGGGCGGGCTGAGGAAGACGCTGGCGGGGGGCTGGGGAAGGTGGAGAGCATCATGGGGTTGCCCCCACCCTCTCTCCCGGAAGCTCTGGGGGACAACATGGACCTTGACTATGTGGACTCAACGCAGGGACAGATCCTCATTGACGATCTGGTAGGTGGTAGTTTGAATTGTTTGCTTTCCTCTTCTCTTCTTATCTTAACCCTTTCATGCACTGGGGGTTGCCGTTTAGTATTCAGAAACAGAATGATCTTTATCTCATAATTATCTCCAAAATTAGTTTTCAGCCCACAGCTCACTCAAAGAAAACTGCAGAGGTTTAGATAACTATACTAAAGGTTACTAAACAATACTGATAGTCACAAAAGCTTTCAAGTATCCCAGAAAGGGTGCAAATCGCGTTCTGGTACGCGAAAGGGTTAATATTAATGTGGTTTTCTTTTCTCTTCCATTTTGTTATTGACAATCTAGTAGGTACTGGTAGAGATTTTAAGCTAATCTCCTAACTACTTTGCTCTTATGGACAATCTGATAGGTGGAGAGTTCGGTTGGTCTCTTTTCTTCTTGCCCTACCTCCTTCTTTTGTATCATCTGCTCTTCTATTACCTTCTATTTTGGCTTGTTCTTCCCCACCTCTTCTCATATAGTTTCTTCCTCAACTGGTCTATGTGGATTAGACACAGGGACAGATCCTCATTTGACGATCTGGTAGGTTGAGAGCTTGGGTATTTTCTTGTACAGTACTTTCTTCTTATCTTCTTTTGTAATGTCTGCTTTATTACCAGTACTGTACTGTCTTATAATTAGGCCTATCTTAATTTCTCTCATATCTCGTCTTCTCTTGCCTTTTCATTTTTGTTTCAGTTACCTAATTGTGGCTTGCTTTTTTTATTATTATTATTATTTTTTTTTTATAAAATTAGTTTAACCAGACCACTGAATTCCACAAAAGAGCTCGCATAGGGCTGGCCTTAAGTATTAGAGCAAGATGGACAACTAATCAGGTCAAGATAGATAGAGAAGGACAGGAGGTGAACAAATCTAGGAAGGTGAAGACACGCAGACATTTCTCACCATTTCATCAGCTCAGCCGGACTACATGAGCTCCACAGCAGAGCTCTTATAGGACAGGGCCGAAGGATGAGGCAAGAACTGCTACACTGCAGCATCAACCAAGAAGTGATCAAGGGCGAAGAATGAGAGATCAGGACTAAGGTATACAAAAATCACAGTGAGATGCAAAAAGATGCACTACGGAGGGGAATCAAGGAAGCCCGGCCGCATCAGTGACCAAATAGACAAATCAGGTCAGGAGCCTACAACCTAACCAGGCCAGGGAAGCATGTGATATAGGCTGCCTGAGGACAACCGAATAGGACAGAATAAGAACAGAAGGGGAAAAATATAGAAAATGAATGAAAAACTACGCAAAATTAGTCAAGCCAACGACAAAAGCTCGATGGGTGAGGGAAAGGGAAAAATACCAAACCCTCCCCCATCAAGCCCTAGTCGCCGGCCCCGAAGGCCCCCAACCGTGGCAAGGGGCGTATTAATAGGGGAGTGTGGCTTGCTGCCACTGAATGATCCACCCTGGGCCTGGTTGTGGCTCCCAGAGGCTGACCTGGCCAAAAGGATTCAGAGGGTACAAGGCATAGTGTCTTTCCAGACTAGAACTTTCCACGTACAGTACTAGTATGTATGTATATACAGTACCAGTACTTTGGCCCAAATTTGGTGGTATCGTACTTTACCAGAAGGCAGCCCTATCAGGATGAGTTTAATAACAGGCCAGTCCGTAGTGCTGTGTACACGCACTGGTGGTGTCCCTGTGGGTGGCTATGGTGAGGTGCTCTGATCCTACTGGATCCTACTCTTTGAATTAGATCTTAAAGCCTTCAAGGTTAGTTTGGAACCAGTGACCTAGGGGTTTTAATTCATCTTTGTCAGTTAACTTGCCTAACTATGACATGGTGTATCTAATATACCATATACAGTAGCTATGCAGTATTGCTGGTTGGCCCCACAAACCCATTTTTTAAAAATTCTATTTAGCCTTTGGAATCCGTAATTAGTATATATTGCTAGAATTATTATTATTAGCTTCAATTAAGTAGGGCTATGCTCCATATCTAATTTTAGAGTGCAGGATTGTGCAGTAATTCTATGCTATATGTATTGTATATACAGTATTTGTATTTCCTTCTGACAGGATGAGTCTGAGGGTGGTGTGTCGGACAAGTTGATGTACTCGGTGTACACCATGAACCCGTGTGGCTCCCTGCAGCTAGTGAGTCGGGTACTGACCAACACCACCACCGCCGCACCATCCAAGGAGCTGACCCAGGATCCCCCAGAGCGAGCCACCATCAAGATCAACAGCTTGAAGGATGAGGAGGAGGATGCACTGGGGGAGGTGGAAATGGAGGTATTGGCTCTAGGGCACCACCACCACAGCTCAGGTTCTGATGTCAGACACGAGGACTTGGTTGTGGCACAAGATCATTCGGGTTTAGAAGGTTGGTTCAAATTATTATTCTATCAGTAGAGAACTCATCTTTTACAGCTTGTCCTATTACTAGGAGCCAGCCACCCTCGTGTGTCGTCTCCGGGAATTTTTGTCCTTCACATCTTTCTCCACCAAACCTGTGTGTACCCCAAGTGCAAGATACAGGGGTCAGAGTTACTGCACACTGAAAGCCTAGAGTTGCCGTGACTCCATGAGGCAGGTGTTGGCGAGGTTATTGGTAGTATATTATGCAGGGCCAACCTTTTTGTTAGGGAGATAACTCAATATTTTTTTTTCTATGTGAATGAAGGAGACAACCAATAAAGCTGCCTGTAACAAGTGTCTCTCTCAAGGTTGAAAGAGTAATAGAGAGCCAAAATCAAGGTATGTTAGAGGTAATTTTGGTGTGCTAGAAAGAAGTGTGGTGTGCTTGATGAGTGTAGTGAAATGAATAGGAAGAGAAGGTGTTTGTGAGAGTTAGCTGGATTACTCTTTGTGTAGGCGGGTGCCCAACCCCGAAAGGGGTTGAAATAGGGGAGCTATCCCCCCACCAAAGGCAACTTTCTAGGGCCTTTCCTAGCTGATGCTGAGAAGATTGGGTTCTAGTCATGTGCTGATGGGCTGGTCTATCAGAGTGAGAGTTGAGTGTTCTCTGCCATACCCATAGCTTACTCTGACTATTTTCTAGATCTCAAGTGGCGGCGTCTCTTCCGTGGATTGACCTCTATACTGCCAACCTAGATATACAGTGTACAGATATATATAGACTGGGAGCCAAAGCGTCACATTTTTTCTTTGCCCCTCACCTTTCCCTTCATAATTGTTAAGAGACACAGGGCCTTGGGTGAGGCTTCAGTGTCCCAGGCATCTCCGCACCCTCCTCAGCTCCTCGCCTGGGAGCGGCTTCAGTCTCCTGGGCATTCTTAGTGGTAAAGCAGGGAGGGTTCTGTGGGGGTGCTCGGTTATGGCCTTGGCCTTACTCGGGACCTTGGGATTGTTCGGTCAGACAGCCTGGGGAACAACAACAACTTTCTATGTATATTTAACTAACCAACAGTGCTCTTTTCTGATTGGCAACACGAGTCAAGCTAAACCCCCAAAATACCTATTACAGGTATTATGTTTATGATATGATTTTGTGTATGTACAGGTACACGTATGTCCATGTTTCCAATATGAATTTAAAAGTACAGTTATGCCTATTGTATTCTAATATAATTCTTGGCAGTAACAAATTTGAAAATGTAATTATTAGCTAATGGTATCTAAGAAAAAACAATATACAGAATGTATTTTTCCAGATAAGCAGTCTTCAAAATTGAAGAGGGTATCATCGAGAAAAATTGTTTCACCGGATGAGGGTTCTGGAGGTACCATCATCACCACTGATATTGTTAAGGTGGGTTTGTGTCTCCTCAAAATACAGAATTGTATATGTTCTAGGGTAGTTTAACCCCTTATTGGCGGTGCTCGACTTAAATCGTGCACCAATTTGCAGCAAGTTAGGAGCATTATTAAGGCTTTTAAAGGGTTAAAATCGAGTGCAAATGGCCGGGAGCGCAGCGGGCCAGACAGCCGACTCCCAGGGCTTACCGCCGCCCATTAACTCATGTTCCCTGTGTTCTCGAGAGGCCGGCAGTGTAGCCAGTAGTGAGCATAGCTGGGAAAAATATACCGCTATACGCTAAACTCCCATGTTCGTGGCACCACTGCAAGAGAACCACGAGTGCTACGTAGCTCGTTCTGGTCTCATTTTGAAGCTTTTAGCGCCTAGTTTTTTGCTGAATACATTTCTTTTCATGCAGATACTTGATTGATCATTCAGGAGGGCCTGAATATGCCCAAATGAGCCCAAAACACCCCGCTAGACAAGGGTTAAGGGGAGATGGGCCGGTTTTCTTTGGTGTATTAATTCATGTATTCCTTTATTTCTTAGTTTCCTCACTAGACCTTCATTAAGCTTAGAAAAACACCCTCTAGACCCCCCTTCCAGATAAATTTGTACATTTTTCGGTAGAAATTTTTTCCGGCCAAAGGCCGGTTACTCTTAAAATTACAGGCTCGCTTTCGCTCGCCAGGAAAAAATCGACACCTAAATGGCACGAATGGTCTTAAAATTGGTAATGAAATGGGGCGAAAGGTGTTGAAATCGCCAAACTAATGGACTGACGTCTTATAATCTCAAAACAAATGGGACTTAACATGAGGGAGAAAGGGGCCCAGAAAAACGGCCCATCTCCCCTAAAGGTCAGGTTACGTCAAATGTAAAACTTGCAAAACAATCCAAAACCAAAGCCACACAATATAAAGACAAAAGAACTAACGGGGCTGTTCGGCCAGGCAGCTTAGGTAACGAATATTAAGACAAAAGAACTAACGGAGCTATTCAGCCAGGCAGCTTAGGGAACGAATATTAAGACAAAAGAACTAACGGAGCTATTCGGCCAGGCAGCTTAGAGAACGAATATTAAGACAAAAGAACTAACGGAGCTATTCGGCCAGGCAGCTTAGGGAACGAATATTAAGACAAAGGAATTAACGGAGCTATTCGGCCAGGCAGCTTAGGGAACGAATATTAAGACAAAAGAACTAACAGGGCTATTCGGCCAGGCAGCTTAGGGAACGAATACTAAGACAAAAGAACTTATAAAAATCACTATGTGGAAATAACCCATTGGAGATTTATCAAAATTATATTTTGAAATAATATAGCTTTGACTCAAATTACTGGCTATAATTGTTAGATCAAGCAAGTACAGTATATTGAATGACCTTGATTTGCTCATGATCTTTGTCTTTTGTGCTTATGCAATTTTTTTCCCTCAGCTTGGTCCAGAAGACTTGGGAGTGAAGAACTACTGGTGTGGCGTGTGTGAGAAAGAGTACCCGTCGGCCGGCAGTCTGAAGGTCCACCTCTCTCGCGCCCACAGCCAAGTCAAGTGGTGTCATACGTGTGCCAAGGTCAGTACATATGTGGGTATGTATGTGTATGAGGGTATGTATGAGTGTGTGAGAAACAGAGTACATTTGTGGGTATGTATGTGTGTGTGGGTATGTGTGAGTGTGTGAGAAAGAGAGTACATTTGTAGGTAGGCTATGTATGAGTGTGTGGGTATATGTGAGTGTGTGAGAAAGAGAGTACATTTGTGGGCATGTATGTGTGTGTAGGTATGTGTGAGTGTGTGAGAAAGAGAGTACATTTGTGGGTATGTATGTGTGTGTAGGTATGTGTGAGTGTGTGAGAAAGAGAGTACATTTGTGGGTATGTATGAGTGTGTGGGTATGTGTGAGTGTGTGAGAAAGAGAGTACATTTGTGGGTATGTATGTGTGTGTAGGTATGTGTGAGTGTGTGAGAAAGAGAGTACATTTGTGGGTATGTATGTGTGTGTGGGTATGTGTGAGTGTGTGAGAAAGAGAGTACATTTGTAGGTAGGCTATGTATGAGTGTGTGGGTATATGTGAGTGTGTGAGAAAGAGAGTACATTTGTGGGCATGTATGTGTGTGTAGGTATGTGTGAGTGTGTGAGAAAGGGAGTACATTTGTGGGTATGTATGTGTGAGTGTGTGAGAAAGAGAGTACATTTGTGGGTATGTATGAGTGTGTGGGTATGTGTGAGTGTGAGAAAGAGATTACATTTGTGGGTATGTATGTGTGTGTAGGTATGTGTGAGTGTGTGAGAAAGAGAGTACATTTGTGGGTATGTATGTGTGTGTAGGTATGTGAGTGTGTGAGAAAGAGAGTACATTTGTGGGTATGTATGTGTGTGTGGGTATGTGTGAGTGTGTGAGAAAGAGAGTACATTTGTGGGTATGTATGAGTGTGTGGGTATGTGTGAGTGTGTGAGAAAGAGATTACATTTGTGGGTATGTATGTGTGTGTAGGTATGTGTGAGTGTGTGAGAAAGAGAGTACATTTGTGGGTATGTATGTGTGTGTAGGTATGTGTGAGTGTGTGAGAAAGAGAGTACATTTGTAGGTATGTATGAGAGTGTGAGAAAGAGAGTACATTTGTGGGTATGTATGTGTATGAGGGTATATGTGAGTGTGTGAGCAAGAGTACCGTACCCATCAACCAGCAGTCTTAAGGGGGAAGGGTTTATTTATTTGTCGATAGAATTATTTATTTATTATGTTTTGTTTGTTTCCTCCCTAGACCTCCATTAAGCTTAAAAATACATCCCCAAGATATATTTGTACATTTTTTGGGTAGGAAAATGTCCCGGCCTTCCTCCTAAATTACAGGGTCGCTATCGCTCGCCAGGAAAAAATCAACACCTAAATGGCACGAAAAGTCTTAATATTATCAAAGAAATGGGGCAAAAATCTTGAAATCGCCAAACTAATAAGCCGAATGTCTTAAAATCTGAAAACTAATGGGGTCAAGAAAAAGCATTTACCTCCCCCTTAACCCTCCAGCCCCGGCTATTGTATTATATAATTTCCCCAAAACCCGGGGGTTTTGGCCGAAAAACGTCTACGCCTAGGCTATCGTATTATTGTTATTTTGACTGCTTCCGCATTCCCGCACATCCCCAAGTGTATATGTGTTTCGTACCTGTAGAATGGCGTTAAGTAGAGCTCTCTAAGTCAACTGGTTCAGTTGTGATGACGATTTTATTGGAGATAACTTTGTGGCAAAAACAGCCACTTTACACTACTTTTTGCTACTTAACAATAACATACAGGCACACACGAACAAGCGACGCACTCCTTCTTGTGGTCGGAGATGCGCGGCGTCGGTCCAGCCGGCTGTTGTTTACATGCGTCGGACGGACGCCTCGCACACCAAGCTTACAGGTTTTCAAGCTCATGGGTTTCTCAGAGCCCTACCGGGTAGCGCGGGGGGTGTTTGTTATGGGTGCCTCAGAGTCCTACCGGGTCTGGAGGGTTAATCAAGGTCAGTACAGTACGTGTTTGGGTGTGTATGTGTGTGTGAGAAAGAGTACGGTATGTGTTGGCCGGCAGTCTTCAGGTCCACCTCTCCCGTACCCACAACCGAGTCAAGTGGTGTCATATGGGTGCTAAGGTCAGTACATGTGTGGCCTGGATAGGTAGAATGGAGAGATGTCTAGCATTATTATTACTGTACAGTATTATTATTATTATTATTATTATTTTTTTTTTTTGCATGTGTATGTATTTATATTATAATGTAAAACTTGCAAAACAAACAAACTAAAACTGGGACGACACAAGATAAACGCAAAGGAACTAATCAAAATAGCTATAGCCTCTGTCACACTATGCCGATTTAAGTGCCGACGCTCCACGACTTAAGGGTCGGGAGCAGGTCTTTGCCTACATCGCTGCGCAACGTGGGTGGGCGCCTACTCAAGAGAGCCGTCGGGAGAGGTCGTCAGGGGCCTCAGGAAAAGTTCGACATGCACAGCTCTCATGAGTTGAGTCGGCGGCTAGTAAATTGACGAGACGGGGGCGGGTGGCGTCCAGTAGGCGTCAGACGGTACAAGGGTGTCGATCTGTCTACATCAGACGCCGCTTATAAGGTAGGTCGCCTTCAGGCAGCGACCCGATAACGCCCAGGCGCCCTCATAGGGGGAGGGCATACCGTGAGTCCGCGACCTGGCAACGTCGCACGGGACATCGTTGATAGAGGGTTTTGGGGGTGTTTTTTTTAAGCTTGATGGAGGTCTAGCGAGGAAACTAAAAAATAAATGAATATAATTATAAATAAATAGACCCCAAAAATCACCACTGTCCCCTTAATCCGATCCCATCAACGAGTGACTATCTATAAACCCTTTCAATGGTGGTGACGTCTGTTTTGCCTTAGTTCTGCCCTACTTAGACAATTTTATGCAGCTTAAGAATGGTCTGTGGGAGTTAAGAGAGATAAATGAGAGAAATGGAGGTCTTGTGATTGCTACAGGCCCTTTTTAAGCATAATACAATAACCTAATAGTCAGAGGTGGGCAGGTGCGCGCCATTTGGCGCTCTGCGCTCTGCGATCCGGTGCGCATTACCAATATAGAGGAGCACGGAGCGGCAAAATTCTGAAATCGGAGTGCGGGCGGGGAGCTCAGCTAGAAATTTGCGCTCCTTTCTGGCACTCCGGAGGCGATTTTTCCTGTCAACAACAGGTACAAGAACGTCATTATCGTGTACAGTCATCGTACCGTTCGTACGGTGTTACTCACGGTGTTAGTGAACTGTGATACAGTGATACTATGATAGTGACAGACTGACAGTGTTACAGTTGTTAACTTGTTATTTTTTTTTTTTTGGCCTTTGCTAACGCAAAGTAAACCTTACGGGCAAGTTACGGCTTACAAAGGGGCCTAAGGGTAAGTCTGGCAGTGGTATAGCCCGAGCCTGTCTGACTGTCTGATAGTCAAAAGACACTATAGACTTCAGAGACTTTTATCATTTTATGGTATCGATACTATCGGAATGTTACTTGAATGTATGGGTGGGAGGGTGGTTTGGGGGATGGTGGGGGGAAGGTAGAAGCGTAATTGACTCGTGTTACAAATATGAAGCCGATTGGTGAGGTAGTTTTGCCACCACAGATTTTATTTGTTTTCCTTTTCTTCGTACGGATACGCTGGAAGTGGGTTGTGGGAGGCAGTTGGGGTGTGGTGGAGGGAAGGCATAAGGGTAAGGCACTTGTCACACAAATATGGAACCGATTGGTGCAATCGTTTCGCCGCCACAGATTTTCTTTTTTTTTCCTTGTGAGGCGACCGATAGTCAGCGAGTGGGTGGGAGGAGGGGTTTGGGGTAGTGGTGGTGCCGTGGTGGGTATGCAGAAGGGTAAGGTACATGTGGTAAAAAACTAAAAATATGAAAGCCATAGGTGCAGTCGTTTCGCTGCTACGATTTTTTTTCGGCGAGTCAGTATATAATTATATACGGACCTGGCACTGGGCGTGACAACTGACATCTGACAAGACCCTAGTCCCGGCCGTATATTATATATAATTATTATAAATTATATACCGTCGGACCTGGCAGTTTCGGACCTAGTTTCTCAGTTTGGACAGTTTCTGTAATTCTTTGTCATATCATAGATATCAATGGACAGTCACAATGTCACAAACTCACAATGATATCAATCATATCATATCATTGACATTTGCAATGATATCAATCATATCATATCATTGACATTTGATTCATTGATATGACATAAAGAATAACAGAAAGTGAGAAACTTAAACAGTTAAACTTCAGAAAGACACCATGACTTGAGTTTTTTTTAATGTTTTGAATTCTTGGAATTTAGTGAAGTGAAAGACAAAGGACAAAGTGAAGGACAAAGGTAAATAATTAAATAACTTCTAGAAGCTGTTTTTTTTTGTTTTTTTTTATATACCTATTTTTGGGAGCGCGGAGCGCAGGAGCGCGGAGCGGGAAGCGCATCGGGTCTGCTGACAAAAGGAGCGCGTGAGCGCTGCCGCATTACGTTATGTCTGATGAGCGCGGAGCGCTGCCGCATTACCGGTCCCACCGGAGTGCGCCCACCTCTGCTAATAGTTGCCCTACTATAACGAGAAAGACGTCACCGGTACTGAAAGGGTTAACTATAGATGGCCTTGTTTTACCAATTACTAAAAAAAAACTTAATTAAGGGGAGATGGGGGTATTTATTTGCTCATTTATAGATCTTTTTATTATGTTTTTAGTTTCCTCCCTAGATCTCAAGCTTAACCCCCCCCCCTCTCTCTCTCTCTCTCTCTCTCACACACACACACACACACACACACACACACACACACACACACACACACACACACACACACACACACACACACACACACAGACAGACAGACAGACAGACAGACAGACAGACAGACAGACAGACAGACAGACAGACAGACAGACAGACAGACAGACAGACAGACAGACAGACACATAATGAAAACACCATGAAACAAATAATAACGGCAATAATAAAACCCAGGATGGAATATGCATCTGTAGTGTGGTCCCCTCACATGATGAAATATATCCACAAAATTGAGAGGGTACAGAGAGCAGCTACGAGGATGATCCCAGGTTTGGAAAATTTGGAGTACCAAGAGAGGCTCGAGAGATTGAATCTACCTACACTGGAACAGAGAAGGAAACGAGGACAGCAAATTCAGATATACAAATGTGTTAGAGGTATTGACAAAATCGACCAAGAAAACTTCATAGAGAGGGATGGAGGTGAGAGAACAAGAGGTCACAGCTACAAACTGAAAGTGCCTAATAGTAAATCAGATCTGAAAAGTAAAAGATTTCCTACCAACTCGATTAGTGGGTGGAACAAATTGCCAGCCGAAGTAGTGTCTGCACCATCAGTGCATAGTTTCAATTGCCAGCCGAAGTAGTGTCTGTACCATCAGTGCATAGTTTCAAAGCACGGTATGACAAACATATCTTAGGAGGCGGGAATTAACGAGCATGCTCACTCCCGCAAATACAACTAGTGTAAGTACAACTAGTGTAAGTACACACACACACACCTCCCCGTGGCGTAACTGATAGCGCGTCTGGCTCACAACCAGAAGGTCCCGGGTTCGAGACCCGGGCGGGGAAGAGACATTTGGGCAAGTCTCCTAACGGTGTAGCCTCTGTTCACCTAGCAGTATAAATAGGAACCTGGTATAAGTGGACGAAGTTGTGACGTCCCATCTGGGGTTTGTGATCGGTTACAAGGTGAGATGGGTATCGTACTGGTCAACCTAAGCTACTGGTCAACCTAAGCCTTCGGGTGAGACTAGTACCGTAGTGAGAATGGTACCGTACAGATTAACCCTAAGCCTTCATTTCCAGATGTCTCCAATTGGCTAAAATACAGACTACACACACATCCACAGCCATTCCAACGATACATAAACACTTAACATGCATTTCACGCAATGCCTTCCCAGTTAAGGAGGCGCGATAATAATGAGCTTAGCTCTCATTGCGTGGATTCCCCTTGACGAACAAGCAAGCGAATAACACACACACACACACACACACACACACACACACACACACACACACATACACACACATACACACACATACACACACATACACAAACGTCGCCTCCGACGGACTGGTTTGCCTCGGTCAGGGTCAAATGTGACAGGGTGGCTGTGCATCGCCGCCGTAGTATCTATAGGCGCCGCCCTACCTCCTATATTCGCCGCTCGTCAGGAGCATTGTCGCGCTACGGCGCATGACGCCGCCCCGGCGGCGTCATTTATCTTCCTTAGGTCTTGCATGGTTGCCGCTCGACCCCTTCCAGTTGCCGTCAGGCGGCGTGCCCGTCCATAGTGCCTGCCGAGGGCGTCCCGTCCCTCCATCACCTAGGATACTCGGCAGTAGTCTCCCCCTTGTATCGCCACTCCTTAAATCGTGGAGCGTCGGCACTTAAATCCGCGTAGTGTGACAGAGGTTTATGTGGAAATAACATTATACCCCCATAGCTGGGGGTGGCCGACTCGAGATAGAGCCCAAACAAACAAGATTTAAAGTTCCAATTCTTAGGGTCCGGGACCACTTTCGCGTTCCCTCGCCCCTTTCTCTGTCTCGTCTAGTAGGTAAATTTTACAAGGGGAGGAGGATTCCTAGCCTCCCACCCCCGAAGTAGAAAAAATAGTACAGGAAACAAGACAGACAGAAACGGCTAAGGTTGGGTAGAGGATGCTAATCCTCCTAACAAGTAATAAAGTATTTATTGCACATGATAATTTCTTGTAGTTGATGCCTATACAGAATTCTAATTATTAACCTCTTCACTCTAATGACCCCTATAATAGTGCCATTAAACTCCATTGTCATGTCTATACTGTGGCATCAATATTGGTGTCACTTACTATTGAATTTGGTGAGTGTTCGACGTTTGCCTATTGTGAATTTTGTAGTAGTGATTTTGAGACAGTCTTCAGCAGTATTATATAAGATATCTATATACAGTATAGAAGTTAATTACATACAGTACTCTAATATATGAAAAACCTAACAGACGGTGAATTCCGAGGCAGAGATGAATGAGCACGTGCGAGAGTGCCACAGTGACCTTCCGTTCATCTGTGCGACCTGTGGCCAAAGTCTGCGCACCAACGCCGCCTTCCAGAGACACATGGACATACACAAGGGCCTGAGGGGCAGTGCTTGTGAGGTCAGTTAGTGTACACGGTAAAAAAGTTACAGTTACATCCCTTTTTTCAGACTTATTGAGTGGAGACAGTATTTGGTTGTTCAAATTTTCCGGAAGTGTGAACACCTTAGCCTTTCAGAGGTTTGTTTCAGTCTCTGTGTGCAAAATTGGAGCGAGAGTGTAAATTGGATATAGGATATTTTTATATTATGCCTGTTTTTCATCCAAACCGACTTTCCCTATCTCTCTCACACTTTCTCTAAAATATATACTGTGTGTAAAGTCCATACCATAAAGCTAGTTACATACATACATACATAAATTTTTAAGACTGAGTGTTGTTGTTGTTGTTGTTGTTGTTCCCCAAGCTGCCTGGCCGAACAGCCCCAAGGCCCCGAGCAATTCCAAGGCCATAACCGAGCGCCCTCACAGAACCCTCCTTGCCGACCACAATAAAGCCTGGGTGACCGAAGCCACTCCATGGCGGGGAGCTGAGGAGGGTGCGGAAACGCCCGGGAAACCAAAGCCCCACCCAGGGCCCTGTGCCCCTCAGCAATTATGAAGAGAAAGTTGAGGGGCAAGGGAAAAATGTGACGCTTTGTTCCACACATAAGTGCAGTTTCAGTCTCTTGCCCTAATGGCGGCGTTCCAGGCAACCCTGTTAAGGGCTGCTTCACTTGTCAAGTTCTTGGATTTGAGATAGGCGCGTACAGTCCGATCCCAGGTCTTCCTCGGTCCACCCCTTGGTGCAGCTCCCTCCACAATCACAGACCTGCATTTTTTCACCCAATTTTGTTCATCCATTCTCTCCACATGTCCATTTCCATACCAGTTAAAATTGCTGGTTTCTGTAAGCCTGAGATTCAAAAGAGAAAGGCTTTACTGTACCATATTTGTTTACCCTATTTGACTCATAACAGAAATATCTAGGCTCAGATACATGTTGCCTAGTAATATAGCTTGTGATGGATTATTACTTTTCCAAACAGGAAGATAATAAGTATGTGAGCGAAAAGTGTGTGAATGTGTTTTTGTTTTGTTTTTTGTTTTTTATTCTGTTTATTATTCATGGTGTTTGGTGCTATTCTGGGCCACCTTGTTCATGCGAAACACACGGCTAATGTATTAAGCCTCACAGACCCACGATTGCTAATTACTATCTAGCGAAATTATCTATTTAAATATGTAAAACAACAGCTAATTTGGCCTTCTAAAATAGTTTTCTGTCAGTGCATGGTCCATAGAAAACCTCACAAGTTTATGGCTAGCTAAAGAAAACTTTCCAGACTTTCCTGGGGGTTATTTCAGTTTTAAAATATGCTGGTGAATATGCGATTTGTGGTGTGCGCGCAAGAGGGTTAAGAGAAATATGTGTATCTGTTAGAATATTTACCCCTGCCCTGGCTATCTATCTATCTATTAATCTATCTATCTATCTATCTATCTATCTATCTATCTATCTATCTATCTATCTATCTATCTATCTATCTATCTATCTATCTATCTATCTATCTATCTATCTATCTATCTATCTATCTATCTATATACTCTGGCACATACCCCTTTTTTTTATGGGGGGGGACTCGAGACAGAGCCCGACAACACAACACAACACAACACAACAAAAAACAAAACACAAAATCATACACATCTAGGTCGTCCAGGAGAAATACCCAGGGACCCAGGCCCATTTGGGGTCTCCAGCAAGATTCCCAGGTCCCAGATCTGCCCTGGCTATAAAAAGACTAATTGACTTCCCCGTTCCTCAGATATGTGGACAGACGTTCTCGCGCACGGAGTACTATCGGGAGCACAAGAGGATCCACACGGGGGAGAAGCCTTATAAATGTGACACCTGCAGTAAGACATTCACGCGATCCAGCAACCTGAACACACACATGAGGGTAAGTTAACCATGTAAAGCAACTTAAGCATGCATATGAGGTTAAGTTAACCATTTAAAGCAACTTAAGCACACACATGAGGGTAAGTTGACCATGTAAAGCAACTTAAACATGCACATGAGGGTAAGTTAGCTATGTAAGACAGTTTTATCCTCTCCGACATATGACGCGATTTTGAGCTGATTAGGGATACTTTAAAGCCTTTGTTACCATCAGGGGTATTTAGAAACCTTTAGTTTAGTTACTTCAACCTCTGCAGTTGTCTTTGAGTTAGCTGTGGGCAGAAAACTAATTTTGGAGAGGTAATTATAAGAGTGAGAGAACTCTATTTCTTATTGCTAATCTGGCAACCTCTGCGTCATATGAGTCTGAAGGGGTTAACATGTACATAAGGGAAAGTTGGTGATATATGGCAGCTTAAGCATACACATGAGGGTAAGTTAGCGATGTACAGCAAGTTAAACACACACATGTGGGTTGTTGTTATTGTAGTAGCCCAAAGATTCCCTTTTATGGGAGTCCTGCAGCGTCCAGGTAGTCCGCCACCTCCCCCGGGTGGGTCCAGAGATCTCTGAGTGAAGTAATGTTGAAGTTATGTCTGTACTGGGCAAGTGCTGGGCAGTGGAGTATTAAGTGTTCTGTGTTGTCAGAGGGTAAAATGCCAATACAATATAAACAGTTACCCCCCAGATACTACTCTCCTTGGCGCGGTTGGGGGCTTCGGGGCTGGCGACTGGGGCTTGATGGGGGATGGTTGTGGTAATTTCCCTTCCTCTCTTCCCTCGAGCTTTTGTCGTCAGCTTGACTAATTTTGAGTAGTTTTTCCATTTCTCTTTCTATGTTTTTCCCCTTCTATTCTTATTCTGTCACATTCGGTTGTCCTCGGGCAACCTATATCTCATGTCTCCCTGGCCTGGCTAAGTAGTAGACTCCTGACCTGATTTGTCTCTACGGTTGCTGATGTAGCCGAGCTGACTTGATTCCATTAGGTAATGCATTTTTTGCATCTCGCTGTGATTTTTTTAATACCTTAGTTCTGATATTTCATTCTTCGCCCTTGATCACTTCTTGGTTGGTGCTGCAGTGTAGCAGTTCTTGCCTCATCCTTCGGCCCTGCCCTATAAGAGCTCTGATGTGGAGCTCATGTGGTCCGGCTGAGAAATGTCTGCGTGTCTTCACCTTCCTCGATTTGTTCACCTCCTGCCCTTCCCTATCTATCTTGACTTGATTAGTTGTCCATCTTGATAAAATCCTTCGAGCCAGCCCTATGAGAGTTCTTTTGTGGAACTCAGTGGTCTGGTTAACCCTTCCTGCCCGGGTGTCATTTTAAAATGACACCGCGGCAGATGGCCAGGATCCCGGGTGTCATTTTAAAATCCGTAAGCTTGAAAGCCTATTAAGCTTGGTTTGAAAGCTGTGCGTCCGACGCATGTAAACAAAGCCTGTCTTTGAGACACCGCACCTCCGAAACCAAGAAGGAGACGTCAGATCAATGTTGTTATTCTATGCTATGACGAAATTAGTGTCTGCAAAGGTCCGATATTGCGAACATCGCATCGAATCTCTCTCCACGGAAATCGTCATCACAACTGAACCAGTTGACTTAGAGAGCTCTACTCAACGCCAGTTTACAGATAAGAAACAGCACTAATTTAGAGATGCGTGGGAATTCTCTAGCAGTTAAAATAACAAAGATATGGGTAGCCTATTAAAGACGTTTTTCGTCCAGATCGCCCGGATCTCAATAACGTCCTTAGGATGGCGAGCCCGGGCAAGAAGGGTTAAACTACTGTAATATAATAAAAAAAAAAAAAAAAAAAAAAAAAAAAAAAAAAAAAAAAAACGCTAATCTTTTCATTGCATTAATATTACCAGAAGGATGATAGCAAAACTAAACAAATATTATTTCATCCAGTCACCATTCATCTGTCATCTCCCTTAACCCGTTGAGCCCCGGCTAGTTATAATATTTTGTTCACCCCAGTCCCAAGCCATTTTCACTTATTTTTTTTGTTTGCTAAAATGGAAGACAAGGATGAGAAATGAAAAAAAAAAAAAAAAAAAATCACCTCTGACATTTTTTTTTTTGGGGGGGGGCCGGTGGGGGGTTGGGGGGGGGGAGCTTCAAAAAAATTTGTTGAGCCAAAATGGAAGAGAATGGTGAGAAATGAACACACAAATAAAAAAAACTCATTTCGGTCATTTGGGGGGCGGGGGGGGGGGGTTTCAATAGTTCGTCTCCCCCGCATGACCACCCGCCCGGGAGCACTAGGGTAAAAACTGAGTATGGCATTGTACGGCATACATCCTAAGGAGTATCTCACATAAATCTCAAGCCTCTAGCTCCCATACGACCGGAGTAATGAAGGTTCAAAGTGGCGGTAAACTAGGGGTGTAAACTATCCCCACTAAGCCCACCACCACCAGCCGCGCGGCTGTCTCGGCCCGCTCACACCTACTGGCCCGGCTCCCCCACACACTACGGTACTTCCCCCTCCTATTCTCCCGCCATTTCCTACCTTACGAGCCACGTAAGTGTTTTTTATATGTCGGACGCACGTGATGCGTCGCTGGGAGTTGGTGATCAAAGACTGCCGACGCAACACGTGCGACGCTGGGTCTCAACGGGTTAAGTCAGATTTACATGAGCACTTTTTCCCCGCAACTCTGATCTGGCAGCTTCTGCAATTGGCTTTTATAAAAATTCTGTTACCTATTACTGTATAATCTATCTTCAGTCCAGATGCTGATGTAATAGTGAGAATGAAGTGACATTAGATACTGTATATGAATACACTCATTCAGCTCGGTTGAGTGGGCTAGCTTTATTGGTACAGTGGTTAATGTGGTGTACTCATGACTGGAAAGTCAGTGGTTCAATTCCACACTCTGACACAAAAAGTTTATGTTACTGATGGGGCTCTCTCATTACGAGAGTAGTGGATTACTCATTTACTGTAGTATGTTTAGAGTAAATAATATGTGTGGGGGTAGCATGGCTTTTCTCCAGGCGCTTCATTGGTTGCAGCGGTGATATAGTCATCAGTGATTGCTGTGAATGGAGATGTTTCAGAGAGATCGTGAATTGTATGACTGCTTGAAGTAGTTGCAGGCTCCTACATTAGGTTACCAAATTTGTGCCAAACACTCCCGTGTAACTGGTGCCACTCTCTCAACATTAACCGGTACGAGAGTGGTGAATTACGCATACTGTACTAGTATTATAATGTAAAACTTGCAAAATAAACAAACCAAAACAGGGACGACACAAGATAAATGCAAAAGAACTAATCAAAATCGCTATGTGGAAATAAAGCTTAATAAAATAAAATTTTGAAATAAAAGAACACAATCCACCACATACGGTGTACAACTGTACATTACTACATGAGCAAGTCAATCTGGTTCCCAAGCAAACTGATCGCACATATAACAATGCACCATCATCAATGTTCAAGGAATTAGTCAATTTGGGAAGTCCGGGACGTTCTGGTAAATTTTACTAAATTCTGTATGAATAAAGATGTAAGGAATCAACATTTAGGGTTTGGGATTTATGGCTCTCTCCAGGCGTTTAACTAATACACTTGCAAAATAGTTTCCAAATGTTGCCAGAGTAAAGTTGCTGTTTAAAAAATGTGGGAGGAAATGCTCATGTTTACCATATTTTCACACTTTATCTTTACAGATCCACAACACCGAAGACAACACTCATACGTGCACCGTCTGTAAAAAAACATTCCGGCGTCGCGACAAACTTAAGGACCACATGATCCGACACTGGCAAATCAAGCGATATGCCTGCCGCCTGTGCCCCAAGGCGTACAGCGAGAAGAGGGACCTCACACGACACCTGGCTAAGATACACGCTGGGCGGGCAACCATCGACGCCGACACCTGACACTCAGGTGGCGTAGACAAGTAAAGATATTGTAGGATAGGACTTTATTTATTTTCTGTATATACTTGCATTCATTACATATATGCCTAATTTCCTTTTTTCCCTTGAAGGGTCATCAAAGTTAGCAGTTACAGTAAAACCTCTCTTTAAGACTATGAGACCATATCCAAAATACTGTACCTCAGTCTTTCAGAGTTACACCTCAGTCTTTTGGACAATGTCCAAAAGACCTAAATGGTAGTCCAAACCAGAAAACAGTGGTCCGGACTCGATACATTGTCCAAAAGAAGCAGATTTCCGGTTGGCATCAGAAACAGTGGGGTTTTAGTATATATAAAGTGAACTTGAATGGCGAGGGAATTTGAATCCAGGCCTCTCCAAAGTCTAGACTGTTAACAATGAGATGATGTAGCTAGTCCACTCAGTTGGACTGAATGCTTGTACATATAAGCTTAGTCATCTGCAACCAATAGGACCAATACTGTACGGTACATCACTCTTGTCTTCCTTCATAATGAACTTCCATTGATAAACAAACCACTGTAGTCAGAGAGCATCACTGGATAGTTAAGAATGTAGTCATAACATATCGTGCTTAGTAGCATAGCTGAGTGAAAATATGACCACCCCTGCTCCATTTGTAAGAATGGGGTAGGGTATAACTCCATTTAGTGCTTCCTGTGTCATTTATATGGGTCATAAGAAGTGTGAGATAGTGAGAAGGGTTGGTGAAAGGGAATATCGGGTGGAGTGAGGGCATAGCGGGGTGTGATGTTCCTTGCTAGTAATGCATTGGACGACACTCTGGCAGGAGAACAGAACCAAAAGCCAGGTTCAATGTGCAGACATTATCTTGTCCAAGTACGTAAGATTAGGTAAGTTTCACATTAGCTTGTCCAAGTACGTAAGTTTAGGTAAGTTTCACATTAGCTTGTCCAAGTACGTAAGTTTAGGTAAGTTTCTGTTAAAACTTTCTATCAAGTTGAAGATCTTGATTACTTGGACTACTTTAGCCACTTGTAATTTCCATTTATCTAAAAGCAGATTTATAAATATATCCTGTATATTATTTTTAAAAGTTAACTTGTCTATATATTATTTTTAACTTATATAAAAGTTAAATATTTATCTATTTGTTTCCTACTATTCTCCATTAGTAGGTACTGCGTTACTGCACTAGCTATTAGATGCATTAAAGAAACTAGTCATAGATATTTATTTTTCTACCATGATTTTTCCAGTTTCCTTCGTCATAATAACTTGATGCAATTATTATTAAGACAGACTTTGAAGGGGCATTTCAGAGTTTTTGAGATCTTACTGCTTCAGGGACCAAAGATTAGTGTTAGTTTGGCAGCATCACACATGCAGTTTGTCTGTTGTTTTCTCTATACTGTACTGTTACCTATTAACCCCTTCATTACCGTGCCGTCCTTTTAACTATATTCTGGCTACTATTAGACGCTTATATTCAGTTTAAAATGGGCCACAAGCTATACACAGGCTTTGAACTATCTCACTTATCTATTATTACTACTGCAAATCCTTCTTAAACTGCACAAAATCCTCTAAATATAGCTAGAATACAATGAAAATGATGTGGTCGGTACAGAAGGGGTTAATTATGGCACCTAATTTTGACTGATTATGCCTTCAATTATCTGATTTACATTAGGCTATTCAGTGTGCAGTTGGGTGTGAGTACATGATTAGATTGATATCCAGTATTCGATAAATGGATATAAAATCGTAGTCATGTACTTAACCTTTAACTGTCTTGATGGTGTAATGGTTGGAGTGTTTAAGATCTGTATGTGGTAACCCGGGTTCGAATCCCGGGAGGATCGCATGCTTTCATTAATTTAATTGGAGGTGTTTGGTGTTGGGAGTAGAATTAATAGATTAGATTATGTCACCAAGTAAAAATACTACTTTGATATTAGAGTGAATTATTTTATGTGTGTGACTCATGTTTTTGTCAAAGAATCCTAAACCAAAGTCCGACTTGGCTGTTAAGGGGGGATGTTTCACTTTTTGGGCCATTTTTGTATGTATTCATTATTTTTCTAGTTTCCTCCCTAGACCTCCATCAAATTAAAAAAAACATCCATTAGATCCCCCTTCTAGATTCATTTGTAAATTTTTCGGTAGAAAAATGTCCCGGCCGAAAGACGTTTCTTCCAACATTACAGGCTCACTATCGTTCGCCAGGGAAAAAATCGACACCTAAACAGCACGAAAGGTCTGAATATTGACGTAGAAATGGGGCGAAAGATCTAAAAATCAACTAACTAATGGGGCATACATCTTAACATCTGAAAACTAATGGGGCTAAACATGAGGGAGAAAGTGGTCCAGAAAACCGGCCCATGTCCCCTTAAAAATGCCGAAAAACTGCCTGTGTGATGCCGCTTCAAGTACAGTATGTGAATATTTCTAGCAATAGTTAATCCTGTTTCTTAATTTACTGCACACTGTATTAAGGGGAGACTGGCCGTTTGTTTGGTATATTTATTAATTTATTCATATATTATTTTAGTTTCCTCCCTAGACCTCCATCAAGCTTAGAAAAACACCCCCATTTATCTCAAGATAAATGTTTACATTTTTTGGTAGAAAAATGTTCCGGCCGAAGGCCGGTTCCTCTTAAAATTGCAGGCTCGCTATCGCTCGCCAGGAAAAAATTGATACCTAAATGGCACGAAAGGTCTTAAAATTTACAAAGAAATGGGGCAAAAGGTGTTAAAATCGTCAAACTAATGGGCCAAAGGTCTTAAATTCTCAAAACTACGGGGGCTAAACATTAGGGAAAAGTGGGTCCAGAAAAACGGTCTGCCTCCCCTTAATATACACTATATTTAACCCTTTCCAAGTCAAATGGTGTCACATTAGTTTTATTCTGGCTGTCTTGAGACTACTTTACTCTGCTTAGGAAGGACCTCGACAAATTATAGCGGATAAAAACATCTCGAGTCGGCCACCCCTAGCTAAAAAAGAAGAAAAAAAAGTGGTATGTTCCTGAGTATATAGATAGATAGATTTTTGAGAGACAGACCAAAACTGAGAGCAGTGGAAATGAATTACTTAAGAAGTGCGTGCGGAGTTACATGGAGGGATAGACAGACTAATGAGGAAGTAAGAAGGAGGTGTGGTGTGGAGGTAGATGTGCTGGAAAGTGTGGAAAGGAATAACGGGGTGGAGGTGTCACAGGGAGAGACAGGAGACAAAGTGGCAGACCCAGTAGTGCTAAGGGGGGAGTAGGGTACGGACAGGAGGAGCGGGATGGTGTAATTGCTGAAGGAATGGTAGATGGATTAAGGATTATGTTTAGTAATGTGGATGTGTTTACCCAGGACAAGAAAAGAGAACTGATATGTAGGTTGCAGGATGAAGAGGAAAAACCTGATGTCATAGCCTTACAGGAAGTAAGACCAAAAAATGCTAGAATTGAAAGGGAACTGGTGGAGTATAGTTTGGAGGGTTTTGAGTTATATGAGAGAAATGCCATTAGAGCAGAGGTCGGAAGAGGACTGTTTATTTATGTAAGAAAAGAGCTCAAGGTTAATGAGGTGGATATGAGACAGCAGTATTGTGAGTATTTGTGTATTGAAGTAAAATGTGCAAGAGGATCAATTCTAATTGCCTCTATATATAGAAGCCCAAATAATAGTAGGGAAGAGGATGATAACCTATTGAAAGCAATGGAGGAAATAGATAATAGAGAGAACAAATATACAATTTTGATTGGAGATTTCAATTTGCCAAGGATCAACTGGGCAAATTGTACTACTCCAGCGGGACAGGGTAGCCTGAAAAATAAGTTTATAGAGAAAGTGAGAGATTGTTTTTTAACGCAACATATTACAGAGATGATAAGATATAGAGATGGGACGCAGGGGAGTGTACTTGATTTGATTTTTAGCAATGAGGAGGATATAGTGGAACATGTCAATGTGGATAGCCCTATAGGTCGTAGTGACCATGCCTGTATAAGCTTTAGTTGCAATATTAAAACAGAGAGGGATAATAGAAGCAATAGAAAAATATACATGTATGATAGAGCAGATTATGAGCTGCTGAGACGGTGTTTGGACATTGACTGGGGGGAATACTTGAACGGTGAAGACTGAAGGAATGTGGAGGAAAATTAGAGTCAAACTGGAGAATGCTGTATCCAAAAGTGTACCAGTAAGGGAATATAAGGATAAAACAAATTTGAGGAAAAGAACAAACCCAGAATTGCCAATGAAAAGAAAGCTTTGGACATTGATTAGAAGAAAGAAACAATTGTGGGAAAGACTAAAATTGTTAAAAAAGAACAGGGGGTCTAGTATAGAAGCTAAAGAAGTGGATCTGGAACGCAGACAAATAAACAATAAAATAAGGTGGGAGACAAGGAGGGGGATGAAGGAGAGGGAGAGAGAGATTGCTAGAAATGTGAAGGATAATCCAAAAATATTCTGGAAGTACATTCAGGAAAAGTTAACAAGAAGAGTAGGGATCCCAGAGCTGGTAGGGGGGTTGAATGATGGGAGTAGAGCGGAGACTGATAAGGAGAAAGTAGAGGTGCTGAGGAAATACTTTGGGGGGGGGGTACTAACAGTGGAGTCGGATGATGCAGTGCCTACTATTCCCATCAAACAGGCATTGGCACTGGAACTAATAGAGTTTTCCTATGCTAGAATAAGGGCTATAGAAAAAATGAACAGAAGTAAGTCCCCGGGACCGGATGGGATACACCCAAGAATCATAAAGGAAGGAGGTGAGATGTTAGTAGAGCCATTGAAAATGTTATTTGAGGTATCGTTTAATACAGGACAAATCCCGATGGACTGGAGAGAGGCGAACATAACAGCTATATTTAAGAAGGGAAAGAGAAATGACCCAGGGAAATATAGACCAGTCAGTTTGACGAGTGTTGTGTGTAAACTAATGGAAACAGTAATTAGAGAAGTAATAATGGAGCATATGAAGTCAAACCAACTTTTCAGTGGGAGACAGTTCGGATTCTTGCCGTGGAGGTCGACGGTACTACAGCTAATTAAGGTGGTAGATGATTGGATGCAAATTCTAGAAGATGGTGATGTAATAGACGTGGTATATTGCAATTTTATGAAGGCCTTCGATAAGGTCCCACATAAAAGGTTAATAGAGAAAGTTAGAAGCTATAATATAGGGGAGAAATGTGTGAAATGGATAGAAGCCTTCCTGAAAGATCGGAGACAGAGGGTACTGGTGAATGGAATAGGCTCGGGGTGGAGGGAAATTACAAGTCGGGGTACCTCAGGGATCTGTGTTGGGACCACTGCTGTTCGTTATATGTATCAACGACTTACCTGAAGATATAACTAATGGGCTGGTGATGGGCTGGTCTATCAGAGTGAGACCTGAGCGATCTCTGCCATACCCATAGCTTACTCTGACTGTTCCTTTTACTTATATATTTTCTAGATCTCGAGTGACGGCGTCTCTTCCGTGGATTGACCTCCCAATCTACCAAGATTGGAAGCTAAAGCGTCACATTATTCCTTTGCCCCTCAACTTTCTCTTCATAATTGCTGAGGGGCACAGGGCCCTGGGTGGGGCTTTGGTTTCCCGGGCGTTTACGCACCCTCTCAGCCCCCCGCCATGGAGTGGCTTCGGTCACCCAGGCTTTATTGTGGTCGGCAGAGAGGGTTCTGTGGGGTCGCTCGTTTATGGCCTTGGCCTTACTCGGGGCCTTGGGGCTGTTCGGCCAGGCAGCTTGGGGAACAACAACAACAACAACAACAACAACTAATGGAAGTGAGGTATGCGGATGACACTAAGCTGTATAGAAGAGTGAGGAGTAAGGAAGATGTGGGTTTGCTTCAATGAGATGTAGAGGGCATGAAGGTATGGTCTGAGCATTGGTTAATGCCTTTTCATCCAAAAAAATGCAAGTACTGTACATGCGGATTGGGACAAGCAAGATAGACAAGGTAGGATACAGTATGTATGAAGTGATGGAGGAAGTGAAATCAGAAAAGGATATAGGAGTAGTGATAGACAATAAGTTAAATTTCTCAGAACATTTAGCGGAAAAGATAAACAAAGCCAATAGAATTGTAGGGCTGATAAGGAGGACATTTGTGTCACTTGACGAAAAAATCTTCAGGAATCTCTATACAGCGCTGGTTAGGCCGCACCTGGAATATGCGAACCAGGTGTGGGCTCCATATATGGTAAAGGATATAGAAGCAGTGGAGAAAATGCAGAGGAGAGCTAGCAAGCTGGTACCAATGTTGAAGAACGCGGGCTATGAGCAGAGGTTGAGGACACTGGCATATAGGAGAAAGAGAGGGGATATGATAGAGACTTTTAAGATAGTGTCAGGAAAGTACAATGAGGATGTGTGTGAAGGTATCTTCTTGATGCGGGAGGGAACAAGAATGAGAGGACACTCTAAGAAAATTTACAAAGAGAGAAATAGGCTTGAGAAGGCAAAGAACTCATTTTGTGATAGAGTGGTAAATGAGTGGAACTCACTGCCCCAGTATGTAGTCGATTCCGAATCAATAAGGGAGTTTGAAAGTAATCTTGATAAAGCATGGGGAAGACAAGATTTGAAGTTTGATTATAAAACAAAAATACAGAATAGTAAAAATGTTGCGTCTGCTACCGCCGCCGCCAACACCGTGAACGACCGCAGCAGTGCAAGTACTGGTACTGAGCTGGATACACAGGCCTAGTTTGCCCTTTTCCAGAGGATCTACTGTAAAAAACTGTAAGAATAACTTGAGATGGTTCGGCCATATGGAACGTATGGAAAGCGAGAGAATGACTAAGAGGATGTACGAGAGCGAGGTGGAGGGACAGAGAGGGAGAGGTAGACCGAAAGAGAGGTAGAAGGATGGAGTGAGGAAGTATATGAACGAAGGCGGTGCTGGTTGGGGGGAGGGGCGTCGACTGACTGGGGACAGAGGTGCATGGGGGCAGTTCGTTCGTGGCCACCCCTTCGGGGATCACGGCGTCAGGCAATAGATAGATAGATAGATAGATAGACAGATAGAAAAAACTTAGTAAATCCTCAGACTCCCACAGGTCCTTGCAAAGGGAGTTATTTTTTATTGATTTTTTTATACAATTTTAGTGGATGGGACATGTTAGCCTTGGTCGGCAACCCATCTAGGGGATGCAACCATATAAATATCCGGGTGAATGGGACTCGTCAGCAACTTGTCTAGGGGCGTAAACCTTATCCAAATCCTTACTGCTCACCTAAGGATGAAGCAGGTTGGTGGATGGTTAAGCCACCCACCACTATGGGAAAATAGTGCTGAAAATATATTACATTTAGGTTTGTGTTCAGATAAAAGGTAAAAACAATTTATTCTATTATATTTCAATGACGTCTTCTGTCTTTAACATCACTGTATATAATTTATCTTTTCACACTTAAGGGGAGGCAAACCATTTTTCTGGACCCCCTTCTCCCTAATGTTTAGCCCTGAATTTTGGTGTGAGCATCCTAGGTTCGAATCTCTGGACTGCCACATGTATTTGTTGATTTAATTAATTGAGTTTAGGAGTAAAGTCGGTTGGTGGAGGTAACATAATAATCATAAGACGTTCGGCCCATTAGTTTGCCGATTTTAACACTTTTCGCCCCATTTCGTTGTCAATTTTAAGACCTTTCGTGCCATTTAGGTGTCGATTTTTTCCTGGCGAGCGAAAGCGAGCCTGCAATTTTAAGAGGAACCGGCCTTTGGCGGGGACATTTTTCTACCGAAAAATGTACAAATTTATCTTGAAGGGAGGTCTAGGGGGTGTTTTTCTAAGCTTGATTTAGGTCTAGGGGGGAAACTTAAAAAACATGAATACATGAATAGACCAAACAAACGGCCAGTCTCCCCTTAAAATGCACAAAATCGGACAGTTTGGAAGAGGGTTGCCAAGCGGCAACTTTATTTCTCCCATGAATTCCAGCATAGTCCTTGATACCTTTGTAAAATTGTTTCATGATGTTACCAGAAAATAGCTGCTGACCAGAAGTTGCCGGACAAAA
The DNA here is from genome assembly GCA_032716605.1 of Paralithodes platypus. NCBI lineage: Eukaryota > Metazoa > Arthropoda > Malacostraca > Decapoda > Lithodidae > Paralithodes > Paralithodes platypus. Next base: position 38,227,631 of record CM064484.1, read on the forward strand.
AGTTCATCTTAAGGGGGATAGTGGTTTTTCTTGGGTCTATTTATTTATTAATTCATGTTTTTTTTTTTTAGTTTCCTCACTTGACCTCCATCAAGCTTTAAAAAAAACACCCCTATCTATCTATCTATCTATTGCCTGACGCCGTGATCCCCGAAGTGGTGGCCACGAACGAACCGCCCCCATGCACCTCTGTCCCCAGTCAGTCGACGCCCCTCCCACCAACCAGCACCGCCTTCGTTCATGTACTTCTTCACTCCACCTCACCCTCTCTGTCCCTCCACCTCGCTCTCGTACACCCTCTTAGTCATTCTCTCGCTTTCCATACGTTCCATATGGCCGAACCATCTCAAGTTGTTCCTTTTCACACTTTCCAGCACATCTACCTCCACACCACACCTCCTTCTTACTTCCTCATTAGTCTGTCTATCCCTCCATGTAACTCCGCACGCACTTCTTAAGTTGTTGTTGTTTTTCCCCAAGCTGCCTGGCCGAACAGCCCCAAGGCCCCGAGCAAGGCCAAGGCCATAACCGAGCGCCCCCACAGAACCCTCCCTGCCGACCACAATAAAGCCTGGGTGACCGAAGCCACTCCATGGCGGGGAGCTGAGGAGGGTGTGGAAACGCCCGGGAAACCAAAGCCCCGCCCAGGGCCCTGTGCCCCTCAGCAATTATGAAGAGAAAGTTGAGGGGCAAAGGAAAGATGTGACGCTTTGGCTTCCAATCTTGGTAGATTAGGAGGTCAATCCGTAAGTCAGTGTCGGGATTACCACACTGCCATGCAAGGACTTCTTCACTTCCATACTGACCACCCTATTTCTTGTTACTGCTTTCAGCGTTCCTACAACCCTCTTCCCCTGTTGTACCCTCTCCCGCACTTCTTCATCCATAGTCCCATCTTTACTCAACACACTGCCCAGATACTTAAAAGAGTTGACGATCTCCATAGCCTGACCGTTCAGCTTCACCTCACACTCTGTGACTTCACCCCTTTCGAAGACCATAACCTTGCTCTTCCCCGCATTTACCTTCAAATTCCGTTTTTCGCACACTGGTCCAAACTCATTTACCAGACCCTGCAACTCCCATTCATTATCACTCATCAGAACTGTATCATCCGCAAACAGCAGTATAGGTAGCTTCCACTCAATTCCCTCCCTTTTCAACGATACACCAACATCCACTGCTTTTGATAGGATTTCTTTCATGACTCCATCCATATATACAACCACGGGGACATCACACACCCCTGTTTCAAACCAACATTCAGGTCAAAGAACTCGCTCTGCTCACTCTCCACACATACTGCCGCCTTTGCACCCTCATACATGCTCTTCACTGCTTTCAGCAACTTGCCATCTACTCCGTATATTCTAAGGGCTTTCCACAAACCTTCTCTATCCACTCTGTCATAGGCCTTCTCCAAGTCCATAAAGGCAACATACAGTACACCTTTTGTTTCTTCTCCAGAAATTTCTCCACAACGCAATTCAAGGTAAAAATCTGATCTACACATCCTCTTCCCTTCCTAAAACCTCCCTGCTCGTCACCTATCCATTTCTCCGTTCTCACTCTCACTCTCTCAATCACTGCCCTACTGTATACCTTCCCTACTACACTTAGAAGACATATTCCTCGGTGGTTACCACACACTTCTCTTACCCCTTTGCCCAATGATAGCCGGTTCCTCTTAAAGTTACAGGATCTCTTTCGCTCGTCAGGAATAAATCGATACCTAAATGGCACGAAAGGTCCTAAAATTGACAACGAAATGGAGCAAAATTACAGGCTCGCTTTCGCTCGTCAGGAAAAAATTAATATCTAAATACCACGAAAGGTCTTAAAATTGATAACGAAATGGAGCGAAGGTGTTAAAATCGCCTAACTAATGGACCGAACGTCTAAAAATCTCAAAACTAATGGGGCTAAACACGAGGGAGAAGGAGGTCCCCCCAAAAAACAACCATCCCCCCCTTAATTGCTGTAGCCTACAGTAATTTGTTCAGTATAATGACAGTTTTATATATGCCACCGGCTATCGGAAGACCATTTCATTTAGCTTAGGAAGGTCTTCTATCTCCTTGATCCCCAAGAGGGTGGCCATGAAGGAACCGCCTCCATATTAAATTGCAATTTGTTTGATTCTCTAGCTTGTTTTCAGTTCCAATTAGATAGGCCAGAAATCATGAACTTTAAATTCTGTAACTCAAAAAGGCCTAGAGAAAATGGGGTGTAAAATGCCACACCTATTCCCTGGCTGACCCTTCCCAAGTGGTAGAAATATTAGCTCGACTACTCTAGTCGTTGTGAGGTACATAGGTTAATGTTAAGGTGTTTGCACATACTTGGAATAGGGTATAGCAAAGTGCCCATTCTAGAAATAAGATGGGTTAAAATTATTGCAATTTGATTTTGGACTCCCACAGGTCCTTCCTATATCTATAAAATTATTTTCTAACAGCCAGAATATTGTGCAAAATGACATCACTATGCTAAAGGGGTTATTTTTTGTGTTAAAAATGTAGTTAATGTTTTGTTTGCCGAGTTAACCTCTGTACCAGCGACGTCTGTTGTATTTTATTATAGCTATATTTAGACAATTTTGTGCAGTTTAAAAAGGATCTGTGATAGTAAAAAGGGTTAAATGAGATAGTCTGAAGTCTGTTAATTGCTGAAGGCCTTTTTAAAACTTAATAAAATCGTTCAATAGTAGCCAGAATGAAGTTTAAGGACGGCACCGGTACAGAAGGGGTTAAGCATGCATTTCAGTTGTTGAGTTTCATAAATTTATTTAAAAAATGATCTTGTTGGCGAAATAAAATGTTAAGTAGTTATTCAGTTAAAAGGGTTAATGTTTTAAACTGTGTAACTAGCATAAATAATGAAGGTTGTATTGAAATGTCAAAATGTTTTATATGCAATTTATTATAAATATAACATTGGTTACATGGAGTAGTTTGCCTCATGCCCAGGGGAACTTAGCAAATGGTGTTACAGTCAAAATCAATAGTTTGCCCACAATTTAGGTCATATACTGTATTGTGTAATTTTAATTAATATACTCTAGGAATCCTCGTCCCCTTGTAAAATTCACCTACTAGACGAGACAGAGTAAGGGGCGAGTGAACGCTAAAGTGGTCCCGGATCCTTAGAATTGGAACTTTAAATGTTGTTTCTGTTTGGGCTCTGTCTCCAGTGGGCCACCCCCAGCTACAGGGTATGTGCCTGAGTAGCCTACAGTATAAAATTATACAGCATATATACACTTTTTCTTGATATTCCTCATTTGTTTCTAATAGCTTGTTACTATAGGCTAGTCTATTCATTATAAGTAGGCCAGAAATTCTGACCCCTAACCTCTGTAACTAAATGGGATGTTAATGTCCACACCTATTCCCTGGCTGACTCTTCCCAAATGGTAGAAATATTAGCTTGACTACTCTAGTTATTGTTGAGTTGTAAAGGTTAGTGGTCAAGATTTGTTGCCTAATTATAATGAACATTCTATAGTAATATTTGTTTTATGACTTAAAAATGTCAAAGTAATATCACTCTCTCTAGATTTCACTCAATAAATAATCATCCAGGTTTTGGCGAACTATTGTCTTTGCCTGCGCTCTTTACAACAATACACAATTTTGGGTTTGGTTTCTACTTGTAATATTTGTGTACAGTATGTATAACTTTTTTACAATGTGGCCTTCTTTTATAACATAGGTTAGTCCATTTTCTTGGTCTTTTGTTTAAATACTATGGCCGTATACAAAACGCAAGTTATTTCATTTTCTTTCTGTGTTTTCTTATACTGTACAGTACTCTTATAATTTTCTCCTAGAAGTAGCCAATTTTTAATCATTCTAGCATTCTTGCTATAGCCATATCTTACACTCTCTCTAGTTATATGCTGTATGTGTTTGTCTATGGCATCGTATCCTGCTTGATCCAGTTCCTATATACTGTATTGTACAGTACTTGTATTCTGTGTGAACCAGTTATATTTCCTCAAGTCTTTAGCTTTTTTTTTTCTTTTCTGTGGCCTCAAATTCAGCTCAATGAGGTTCTTAAGTCCTCATAATTAGCTCAATCTACACTGCGCACTATTCATCTTCAGTAGGCAAAATTTGTCATCCCTTAACAGCAGAATTCCTGTTTAATTAGCTCAATCCCCACTGTACACTGTTCATCGTCAGTGGGCAAAAAGTTTCATCCCTTAACAGCAGACTTCCTGTTATTTAACCCTATTTGATCTGAGGGAGATCTTTTTGGACCTCCCTGTTTCATTCCATTAGTATGGAGATTTTAATATGTGTCACCGCATTAGTTTGGCGATAATGACACTTCACCCCATTCAGGTGTCAATTTTTTTTCTTCTGGGCGAGCAATAGCGAATCTGTAACTTAGAAGAAATCATCCTTTGGCAGAGACATTTTTTATTGAAAAATTAACAAATTTAGTATGAATGGGGTCTGAGTGGGCATTTTTGTTAGCCTAGGATAAACTAAAATACATTGTTCGAAAATGGCAAAAGCAAGCAGAATTCTCAATGATATTGTAAATACAAATACTGTCGTAATTGATCAGGCCTATTAAAAAAAAATCTGACTAATAACACTTTGAACATTGATTGATTACCGACCAGTTCTATTAGGATAGAACCTGACAACAGAACCCTACATTTGGCTAGAATTATTTATTAGGGTCTTATATTGAGCTCAATCCAGTTCCTGTATGGGCTGATGGCAGTGTAGACCCCCGGTATATTGTTCTGTCCACAGTGGGAAGGCCCGTAGGAAACCAGGCCGATCTGTAGGTAGGGGGGACCACGGGGCCCGATCACCACCAACGGGCCCCCGGAATCACCTCCGCAAGAGTCCTGGCCCTCTCGACCGCCAAGGCATAACTGTTTGGGGACAAGAGTTGGTGAGAACTGCTCAGAATATCAGAATTGGGCACCCTAGACATAAAATAAAATAGTTTAATATGGATACTACTGCACCTATATTTACCTCATCACCACAGGGACATGGAGGAAGCTACAGAAGAGCTTGTGGTGTCTCTTAATCATGAGCTACAGTACTCAATTTTTTCCCTAACCCTTCCTTGAGAGAGAACAAATTGGTTGATGCAGATGCAGTTTTTAATGCCGTGCACTCCCTTGATTGACAGAGCTAGGGCGTGCTGCGTCCCCTTGTTACAGGGACTTGATTGGACATTTTGCCACAAATTCTTAGACCTGAGTGTCCAGACTCTTGACATCTACCAGTGGCATGGGGTGGGATCGAACTACAGACCCTTAGTTCAACAGACAGACGTGCAGACAGACAGACCATGCCACGGGGCAATAAAACAAATAGTCTCTGACCCCGTTTGTCATCTTTAAGCGAGAACAAATAGGTTGAAGATGACAAAACCTTATAAATGCCCGAGATCAGTGGATTAGAGGCTATTAAAGTTACCCTGAATTCTGAAAAATAACTATATTTGATGGAAAACATATACACACCAAGTGAACAGAACTTTATCGACAATGTCGACATAGCTAATTAAAATATTAACCTAATGTTGATGTGAAAAAGTTCAGAACAATATATCGGTAAGCATAATGTTATCATCAACCATTTCAGTATATAATGACACTTTTCTTGCTTATATTCTGGCTATCTTCAGTCTATTGATCCCTTCTGTACAGGCAACGTCTTTTTCGTTTAATTCTGGCCATATAACGACGATATTGTGCAGTTAAGGAGGAACTATGGTAGTAAAATGGGTGAAGTGAGATAGTTCAAGTTTTTGTGGTGTGTTGTGTTGTCCCTGTTCGGGCTCTGTCTCAAGTCGGCCACCCTCAGATATGGGGTATGTGCTTGAGTATATACATACATACAGTAGCCTACATACAAATTTTAATTTTAAAGTTTATTTTCAAAATGTATATAGAGTTCACAAATCTGTAATCTCATCATCCACTACATATTGTCTTACCTGTTCATCGACCAGCTTGCCCTTGTACGTGGCATTGCACTGTTGCTTGTTAAAGAAAGGGATTGAGACTTCAAGCATCGTAGTGCTAGTGATTCCATTCTCCGTGAAGCCCCAGCCAGCGACCACTGGCTCCCGGCTGCCCGATATCACTGTCACATCCAGGCTGGCGGGCGGCAAGCAGACGGGATTAACCCACTCTGTCAACAAATACATCTGTTAGTAGCCAGTTTAAAAATGGCTAAGCTTGGGAAGGAGTTAGTTAGTTATGTAGAGCAGATTAACCAGACCACTGAGCCCCATACGGTTGGGAAGGAGTGGATGGGCAACTATTAGATATATAGTTTCTTGCTCTCTTTTATATTACTTAGTCAATAGGATAAGATACACATATCTCAAAATTACATGAAAACTCGAACAGAAACTCAGTCTGGTTTAAATCCACCGCTAAAATTGAAGAAGGAAAGTAAAGGATCCCGAGAGACCCTATAGTAACCGAGATCGGCCAACCTTTGCCATATTTGTGCCACTGATCTCATAAGCCTCTATTTGTATGTATGTATGTATGTATATACTCAGGCTGGGGATGGCCGACTCGAGACAGAGCCTCTATTTACACTCAAATATTTCCATACCCAAAATAACATTTAGCAATACTTGTGCATAAGCCCCCAGTGAGTGAGTGAATACTGGTACAAAATAGATTGTTTGGTCTTTGGATCTAAATTATACATTATTAAGAATCAAATATCACTCGGTTATTTGATAATAACGACACTAAAATGGCCCCTAAAGATAAAGATGGCTGCTCTCTCTTACTCCAAGATTTCTAGGGATCCCTAGTGATTTACAGGTGTTGCTAGTGAGATCAACAGACTCTGACAAATGGATCAAGGTGATGTTGTCGGAGTAGCTTGTGTGGGTGTTGTAAATGGAGTGCAGCATGGCACTTTCAAAGCCGCAGTTCTAGGCAGAGGGAGCGCACACAAGATGTTTGTCTCGGATTCGGTGATTCTAATACAGTACTGTACAATTAATTTCTTAGTGTTTAAGTGAAACCCATTTAAAGTTTCCACAGTGACTTCCAGGTGTCAAATGTAGAGAGGAAATCTACAGTCCATGTGCCAAAAAGATCAGAAAAAAAGTAAGTGATCCCAAGTGACTTACGGGTTTCGCCAGTGAGGTCCACAGCCTCGGTCAAACGGATCAAGGCAATGTCATCGGAGTAGGTGGTGCGGGTGTTGTAAGCAGGGTGCACCGTGACACTCTCCACGCTGTAGTTGCGGGCAGGGGGAGCACACACCGTCACGTTGTCTATGGTGGTACAGTCCATAGGTGTGCTTAGATCAAAGTCGCCCAGGGTCACAACATGGCTAGAGGTAAAAGTTTATTAATTAGCTAGCTATATTTGTTCATTTGTTGAGGGTAGGATTTTATTATTAGTATTATTTGGTATTATTTTATTAGTTTGATTTGTTTATTAATGTGCTTAATAGGTCTACAGTATATGATAATCCGGTGTGCTTGGTCAAAGTTGCCAACGGTCACACCATGGCTGGGTTGAGTTCTTATTGTTATTTCCACATAGTGATTTTGATGAGTTTTTTTGTCTTTATATAGTGCCGTTCCTGTTTTGGTTTGTTTATTTTGCAAGTTTTACATTATAATATTTGTATTATTAATATTATTATTATTATTATTGTTATTATTAATATGAAAAATTAGTGATATTACTACTATTAGTGTTATTGCTATTATATGAAGAGAGCAGAGCGTGTGTTAGAGTAGGAAATGAGTTGAGTGAATTGTTTGAGGTAAATGTAAGTCTGCAAAATAAGAACTATGGGTAGAGGATTGGGTTTAGTAGGAAAGAATGGTAGAGATTGGGAGTTGAACCAGTTACTGTTTGCTGATGACACAGCATTGGTGGTGGATTCTGAGGAGAAACTGCAGTGAGTAGTTGTTTTTGCTGTTCCTCCGGCTGTCTGGCCGAACAGCCCCAAGGTCCCGAGCAATGCCAAGGCCATAAACGAGTGCCCCCACAAAACCCTCCCTGCTTACCACTAATAAAGCCTGGGTGACCGAAGCCACTCCAAGGCGGGGAGCTGAGGAGGGTGCGGAAACGCCCGGGAAACCAAAGCCCCACCCAAGGCCCTGTGCCCCTCAGCAGCTATGAAGGGAAAGTTGAGGGGCAAAGGAAAAATGTGACGCTTTGGCTCCCAATCTGTCAAACTCTAGGTTGGCAGTAGGGAGGTCAATCCACGGAAGAGACGCCGTCACTTGAGATCTAGAAAATATCTAAGTAAAAGGAACAGTCAGAGTAAGCTATGGGTGTGGCAGAGATCGCTCTGCTCTCATTCTGATAGACCAGCCCATCACCACATGACTAGAACCAAATCCTCTCAGCATCAGCTAGGAAAGGCCCTAGAAAGCCGCCTTTGGTGGGGGGATAGCTCCCCTATTTCAACTCCTTTCTGGGTTGGGCACCTGCCCAATGTAGTTAAAGAGTTTGGTGTGGTATGTGGGAGAAGGAAGCTGAGGGTGAACATCAATAAAAGTAAAGTGATGGTGTGTAATAGAGGTGCTCGTAGGGTGAATCTAGATGTGAGGCTGGATGGGGAAATACTGGAACAAGTAGAGTGTTTTCAATATCTGGGAGGAGTGATAAGCAAGGACACAGATGTGGAAATGGAGGTAAAACATAAAGTATGTGAAGGAAAGACAGTTTTTGGAGCAATGGGGAGTATGTGGAAGGTGAGAAATCTCGGAATGAAAGCTAAAAGTGCAATGTATCAAGGGATAGTTGTACCAACAATGATGTATGGGGCTGAAACAAGGGCTCTGAAGGTAAAAGAGAGAAGAAAGCTGGATGTGATGGAGATGAGCTGCTGGAGGAGTATATGATGTATGGGGCTGAAACATGGGCTCTGAAGGTAAAAGAGAGAAGAAAGCTGGATGTGATGGAGATGAGCTGCTTGAGGAGTATATGTGGAGTGACTAGTAGAGACAGATTAAGGAAGGAAGAGGTACATAGGAGAGTCGGACAGCAGGAATCTTTGTTGGCCAGAGTGGACAGAAGGGCGCTGTGCTGGTATGGACATGTTGAGCGAATGGGAGATGAAAAGCTTACAGGGTCAGATACAAAGGGATATAGAGGGGTAGAAAGACCTCCGTTAAGATGGAGAAATTGTGTAGTACTGTACAAGCATTAGAAGATAGAGATGACTGTAGAACAGGCAAGAGAAATGGTAATAAATAGGAATGAATGGAGAATGCTTGTGAATAGATGAGTGATAACACGGTCGTTGGGAGAGGGGGTCGGGCGCCAGTTGGACTAGATAATAGTCCGTCAGTCGCCTGGCCCGGGGAGCCGGTATATATGAAGGGTCATGCCTGGATGCGAGGCGGGCGGGCATTGTGGTGTGCTCCGCTGCGTGTCTGCCTGCCGAGACCGGAACCTCTCCGGGAGGTCTGGGGCCAGGGAAATGCTGGATGCCCTTAGTGATCCTTGGTCTCTGGGTCTTCTGGGCGACCTAGATGTGTGTGAATATATATATATATATATATATATATATATATATATATATATCTATCTATCTATCTATCTATTGCCTGACGCCGTGATCCCCGAAGGGGTGGCCACGAACGAACCGCCCCCATGCACCTCTGTCCCCAGTCAGTCGACGCCCCTCCCCCCAACCAGCACCGCCTTCGTTCATGTACTTCCTCACTCCATCCTTCCACCTCATATTCGGTCTACCTCTCCCCCTCTGTCCCTCCACCTCGCTCTCGTACACCCTCTTAGTCATTCTCTCGCTTTCCATACGTTCCATATGGCCGAACCATCTCAAGTTGTTCCTTTTCACACTTTCCAGCACATCTACCTCCACACCACACCTCCTTCTTACTTCCTCATTAGTCTGTCTATCCCTCCATGTAACTCCGCACGCACTCCTTAAGTAATTCATTTCCACTGCTCTCACTCTTGGTCTGAGTCTCTCAACCAACGTCCACGCTTCGCTTCCGTAAGTCAGTGTCGGGATTACCACACTGTCATGCAAGGACTTCTTCACTTCCATACTGACCACCCTATTTCTTGTTATATATATATATATATATATATTTTTTTATGTTGTGTTGTGTTGTTCCTGTTCAGTCTCTGTCTCGAGTCGGCCACCCTCAGGTATGGGGTATGTGCCTGTGTATATACATACATGATACATACATACTATTACTATTATTATTATTATTATTATTACTATTATTATTATTACTATTATTATTATTACTACCGGTACTTATTGCAGTAGGTTGCTTGACTCTGGTTTTAATTGGTCTTACTGTATTTGTTTATCCTGTGTAATAGGTCAAAATATTCCATGGTTACAGCATGGCTGAGAGTAGATTTATTATTGTATATTATTATTGTTTTGCTAAAGTTTTCTAACCCTCTTAGCAAATATTTTCTTCCTAAGCTGTACAGAGAAGAACGGTGGTAACTAGCATTGGTGGCTGCAACACTAACCGGACTACCAGTAGATCTCAACCTATGACAAGTCAACTAATATCTTTACTGTTAGGTTAGGAACTTAGGATAGGACTTGAACACTATCTCGTAAGACATCTTAGGGGGTATTATGATATTTGGTTTTATTATTATTATTGTGGACAAGTTTGATTGCATATGCCATTTTTTGGTATTATTTTTAACATAGTTCTTAACACCAGTAACACCCCAAATGAAATACTGTAAATGAAAGCATGTGATTATTAATTTTTAATGAGCCCCCTAGACTAAAAAAACATAAAACACCTTCCCAAACCTTCTTCAAACCAAAACACATGCCCCAGACTCCCTTCAAGCCAATCTTCCAGCCAAAGGCCAGTTTATCCTAAATTACAAGCTCGCTATCGCCTGCGTAGAAAAAACTGACACCCGAATGGAGTGAAATGTCTTATAATCTCCAAACTAATGGAGTGAAATTGGGGGATCTAAAAAAAACTCATTGGATCAGATAGGGTTAAGTTGGCACTGGGTCTGTTGGCTATACTAGAGGTCGACTGGTTGGAATGGTAAAGTGATTGAGTTGACATTCATTGTATATTTATAATATATTGGAAACATGAAATGATTAGTAAGCTTACAGGCTCTTGGATCCGAGCTGAGTGGGGTGGAGACAATGGGCGGCCGTCAGAATGTAGCGCTCGTTGATCACCGAACCTCCACACAGGTAATTTATCTTCGGGATCCCTGGTTCTGTTCAGGAACAAATGAACATAGTTAACAACTTTGTAAATACTATGAGACTGATAAGAAATATTAATCTTATTGATTCATTTTTCAGATATTTTTGCTCTTTGTGGAGATGCCTTTACATTTCACACTCCCTATTGGGGAATTATGAGCCGATGAGATCCGCCTGAAACGGTGGCGATGCTGGGAGGGCTACGGTTGGAGGAAACTGACCTCTTTGCCCGCTGCCCTCTCACAAGTGGATCTCACTATGCCATAGTATACCCTACCTCCCTCCGGGAAGGTGTGGCTCCTGGGACTACCTGGATGCCGCAGGATTCCCATAAAGGGCATCTTGTGGCTACTACAACTACTTCCTATTGGCCCCCCAGGAGTGTCATCTTAGTAGTTGATAGCTATTTCTGGAACTCCTTTCACTGTGCATCAGATCGAGAGAAGTAAGTTGATTGATTTTAAGTTCTTTCTAGGAGTCACTGGGTAGTGATGGTTTAGAAACCTTCAAAACTGAACTCACGAGTCCACCACACTTGAGAGTAAAAAATAAAGGGATCGCTGGTGTAGTGACTAGCGTCTTGGACTTCCACCCAGAAGGCCCAGGATCGCGCCCACGCTCAGCGCATTAAAGGTTTTAGTATAACTAAATAAGTTGGTCACCAATTATTTTGCAATATTTGAAAACAAATATGGATTTTATATGCTCTAAACATCATATGAAAATGTGTTTTAAGCCTCGGCCAAACCTAATAAAAATATATGGTACTAAAATGGAAATTTTTCATAACATTGTTGTCAATACCTTTCTATAGACGGCACCAATTCGTACACACGCCATTTTCACCTGTCTCCCGCTGTTGCTGGCATGCAAAGGCTAGTTTAGTAGCCCACGTACTGGGTACTATGAATCCGCTGTTGCTGGCATGCAAGGGCTAGTTTAGTATCCCACGTACTGGGTCTAGGTTAGGTTAGGTTAGGTTAGGTTGGGTTGTTTGGTTAGGTTAATATACTAGGTCTCAGAAACAAGATTAGACTATTAGGCACCGGTAAGGGTTCGTGTTGTATCCCACGTAGGCCTACTAGGTACTACGGACACATTGTAGGCGTTAGGTTTGGATTAGGCTTGTATCCAATGTACTAGGTCTATGTTACTGGATATTTATGATTTAAATAAGTGCTACGTTTTCGATAAATCTGGTTATATGGCTTTGCAATTAGGGAAATCATGAGCCGATCTCCGACATTTCGTTAGTCTTTTTCGATTCTGATCCAAGTTTTCCAAAATTATGCTTTTTGGGGTTTGCAATTTAGGGAAAAATGAGCCAAAATTCTAAATTACGTTACTTTAATTTGTTTACTCTTAAAACTCGCAAAATCCGAGCCAAGTTTTGCCAAAACTTGGCCCGGGTTTTCCAAAATTCGGGTTTTATGGCTTTGCAATTTCGGGATACCTGAGCCAAATTTCTAAATGAGGTTACTGTAATTTTTTTGTCTACAAACTCGCAAAATCCGAGCCAGCTTTGGCCAAAACTTGGCTCGGGTTTTCGAAATATTGGGTTTTAGGCCTTTGAAATACCTTAAAACCCGAGCCAGGTTTTGCTAAAAATAAGTTTTTATCGCCGTTTTACGCATTTAACCCCTCATTTTCCCTGTACTTCATAGCCCTCTCCACTATCGGGCGGCGTGTCTTAAGATCGTTCTATAATGGGGAAAACGGTTTCGCCGAGGGTTGTAATTATTTCCAAACACTATATATTGATGAAAACTAACAGGGAAAAATAAAAAAATCCATGGTAAAATTAGTGACCATCTTATTTAGTTTTTCCAAGGTTTTTCACAAGCACTGAGTCGTTACTGTCCCTCATGAGCAAGGGGATGGGGTAGTAGTACAGGATCCCAATGGAAATACGCCTAATCGGCCTTATTGGGTTATCCTTAGCTGGCGCATGTGCTAGCTTGAAGAATAATAATTATTATTATTATTATAAAAAACAATAAATTACAATACAGTATTATAATTTTACTGTACGTTCACAATTACCTCTATATCCTAAAGCAGCCATCCAAGGATAACTACCGATACCAACTTCAGTTCCTCCGAAGATCCTGTTTGGGGAATAGGCGCGGCCACATTCTCTTGGAATGAGGCTACTGGGGCAGCACACCTGGAGAGAGAGAGAGATGGGCACTTGTAATGGAGTTCATAAAACTGAGATAAATGACATGAGTTTAGGTCTGGATGTGGGGTGTAGCATCGTTTGTGAAGAGAAAATCCTTGTGCCAGATATATTTCCCAGCATACTGTATATGACCCCCCCCCCCCCCTCGACCCATCTTTGTAGGTGCATCCTCATTTGCTTATGGAAATTTAGAAAAAGTTACTGGTAGATTGAAAGACAGGATAATAATGAGCTATATTAAAAAATAAAAGTCCAACAGATATGCCAACAAATACAGTACAGTACTGTAGTTTAAATGGAACAAGGCTTAGGCCTATACAGTATATAGGTGATGTAATTTCCAATTTATTTGTAGAATTCTCACCCAAATCGAATTTGGGTGGCATTGTTATCAGAGATTGTTGTACTGTACAGCAGTAAGCTCTCTGGAAAGAACTTGACATTTTGTTATATTCAAAGGAGACAATTGAAGCAACTGTAAGCTAATATATTATCACAGGTTTTATAACCACAAACAAGTATCAAATCAGTCAGCCACTTAGCCAGTAGCCAACCCTACTTTCAAGATAGGGAATGGAGATTGCAAACCTCCAAAGTTAAGTGGGAATCCATTAACATTGACACATGCATGCATCACTATCATTGCCACACTAATAGAACACATAATTTATTATCAGTACAATTATGGACATATCTTACAATTATTACTCATAATTTTAATTGGCCAAAATAACATTCTAAAATAATCACTATCAATTACAATCGCTCATGCAGACTCACCGTAGGCAGCCTGTTGGTGATTCTACATGTTGCAGCCCTCAGTCTGTTGATATTCTCTACAGTGGGGTCCTCTAGGAGTTCTATCAGGCTGGGACACTGTCTAATGGGAACACATGGCCGTTTGCAGTTCGCCTCTGCATTGCTTAAACCTGTAGATAGAGATTGGCAATATTATTTGTGCCGTCTAGTGCAATGATCAGATTTTAACCCATACAGTAGCCTACCGGTGACGTCCTTTTATTTATATTCTGGCTGCTATTAAACGATTTTAAAGAGACGTCACCGGTAGGCCTACAGAAGGGGTTAAACAAATATACAGAGATATTGCATAGTCTCGAGAAAACAACTGGGTTCTAGTGTAGTAGGCTTAGACGGAGATATTGCCTAATAGTCTCAAGAAACCAACTGGGTTCTAGTGTAGTAGGCTTAAGAATAGACAGATGCTCTACATGGGAGGCGTTTGAGGCAGCTCTGTGCGTCTCCTTAGCCCCGCCCCTGAAATGTACAACTATTATATTATATTATATTAGATTAGATTCCCAAGTAGGAAGCGGGAACCATACCGACTGTGCTACGGAGAGCTCCAGCAGTGACGGTTTGAACGGTGTATTTAAACGCGGGGCGGGCCAAGGGAGGTGAGGGGCGGGGCTCAGCTCCCACGCTTCGTTGGTTTCGATTCGATTCGAGCCAGTATTCAGTCAGTTCGAATTTACTTCGAAACACCGATCTCCGGATCGCAAGCTAGCTAGGGGCGGGGCCCAAAGATTGTATCAACCACAGTCCACAGTATCACGTGTGTGCTTCAGGCTGTCGGAGGCTCGTCAAATGCGTGAAGATGATCTATCTTCATTTACCGAAAGTATTGTTTTACGTAAGTGTATAGTGTGATGATTGACAAAATCTAGAAAAGTGAACGACGAACTAAGCCAACTACCCAATTGAACGAAATCGAGATAAACGCGGATTCTATTCAATGGTAGCGTGGTACGAAGATTATGTTGCCGTTGGAATGCCAACGTTTTGATAGTTGTTTATATAAGTGAACGGTGGACATGTGATTGGGAATTCCGTGGAGTAAGAGTGACCGAGGAATCCCGGAAACAGACCATGGTGAGCTACAGGTACTTCTACAAACTCGGGTCGAAGTACTGGAGTGTAAACTATCAACAGACTGGCATGAGAGACTTGGGTTGACAACATGGAAATGGCCTGTCTTATGAAAGGTATGTTACAGTTATGAGCTTTAAGCTTATGTATTTTGCTTTTTGGCGAGTGGTTGCGTGTAGGCCCTATACTCTTTATTATATATTGTAGCCTATAAGTTCCAATATTCTTGATTATCGATATTATAGGCCTCGATAGTAACACATGGAGGATTAAGCATCCGATAGTGATGATAGGCCTAGGCCTAATCTCTCCATCTCAATGTTATCAATACCAGACCGACTCTATTTAATTTCGATTTATGATTTATCTTGCTGCATTTCTATTAAACATTAATTAGATTGGCGCCTGCCGGTAGACCTTTAAAAGTATTGGTAAGATTTTACGGTTTGACAGTTACAAGCCCCATCGATGTTTGTGTAGCCTATAGGTATGTTATATAATAGTCTTCAGTCCTATATATGTCCTTCCCGTCGCAAATGTATTATAAGGGAGATATAGGGTAAAACACAGTCTTGTCTGCATAATGACAAGTCCTGTTTTACGGGATTTCTGCTTTATAATTTTTTTTCCCCTCTTACCTTACTCGGGGGACCTTACAGTTGCGCGATCCAGTGCTGCTTTGGTAATTGCGTACATTTTAGGTTAGTTTCTATCCACGTATTGCTATTAGGTTAGGTTAGGTTTCTTAGGTAAAACAACACTGTAGGCTATAGGCTATCAAAGAAAAAATGCAAAAAAAACAAAAATTGTTTAATCGAAGTCTTCTTTTTCTAGTTATTAAAAACGTATTCTATGGTGTATTATATGATATATAGAAGCAATATAACTGTTCAAATGACCTGGGAAGTGTATATTAAACCAAATTCAAAACTTTGAATAATGAGGTAAGAGATAGGCCTATGTGTTTTTTATAACTTTTCAACCCAAGACCAGCGGGGGTCTGGGGGCAGCAGCCCCCAGGATACCCAGGTTAGGTTAGGTTAGGTTAGGTTAGGTTAAGTTAATGACCAGCTATGTAAATACAGTAGTGAACGTTTGGTTCAGTCTGTGCTCAAAAATCCATTTTCTTTAGGAGGAGGCCATACACTGAACAATTACCAAAACAAAAACACACATTCTAAAACTCGTGACTGTCACACCGTATCAATTTACCAAAGTGTCTTCTAGGGACTAGGGTAGCCTATAGGCCTATGGTTGAAATACTATTATGGGTATATAGCCTATTAACCCGTACAGCCCCAGCGACGCGCCCGACGCGTCGGCGATGTATGTAACGCACAGCCCCAGAGACGCGCCTGGCGCGTCACCCTAATTGCGCCGACCGTAACCTCAGGTGTAGCCACTCAAGAGGGCTCAGATTTGTATGGGAACTGTGTACGTATCCCACGCAACCGTGCCGATGGTTGAAAACTCTCAAAATCCACGTGCGTGCGCGTGAGCGCGCAATAACCTGTTTTTTGGGGATAATTGCCTTCAATTTTTTACTCTTGTAAAATACGTTTTCGGGGGCTCTGTAGGACCATTTTTTAAGCTTTTTGAGCGTTTTTTCGTGGTTTTTCCTTCATTTCTAACCCATTCGCTATTGTTTCTGGAATAAAACCATTTTTTGAAATCCGGCCGGGTTCTGGTGAACAAACATTACAAAACTAGCCGGGGCTGGACGGGTTAAGCAAACCACCCATCAATTTTCATGACAATTTTGGGAAAAATGTTATTTTAATACCACAAATTTTCAGAGTGTTTTTTTATAAACAAAATTGGTCATTTGCATCAATATATAGTGTTTGTAATTAATTAGAAATCTCGGGAAAACCTATTTTCCCCATTAGGCCTATGTATCAATGTTGAGACACGCTTGCTCCCCGATAGTGATTTGAAGACATTAGCCTAACCTAACAACCTTACCTAACCTAACCTAGTATTATGGGTGGGGGCTGCTGCCCCCACACCCCCGCTGGTTGAGTACTAATCCCTTATTAAAAAAATAAAAAATTGGCTGTCGATTATACGAAGGTGAAAGAAAAGTCTATGAAGTCTATGGTGTTTACTCTGCAATCTTCAGCTTGAATGTAAATTGACAACGGGAAAGGACCGTATTGACAACCTTGTTACGAAAATTAAATTTTAGTACTGTACCATACTTTTATATTAGGTTTTTCCGAGGGTTTAACACATTTTCATATGATCTTTAGAGCTATCGATGACTGAAAGTACCGTATTAACAACCTTGTTACGAAAAAGACATTTTAGTACCATACTTTTTTATTAGGTTTTGCCGAGGGTTAAAACAAATTTTCTTATGATCTTTAGAGCATATAGATTCATTATTTATCTTCAAATATATCAACAAAATTTGTGGTATTAAAATAACATTAAACCCAATTTTGAAATGCATGTTGGAATCCCTATAAACTGTACTTCATTTTTAGGTTATACTGATGTTTTGGACCGACAGTTAGCCCATCGATCTGTTTAGTCCTAATAGGTCCGGTAGAGCATATACATCATTGCTATGTATGGCATTAAGAGCTGAAATGTATTATAAGGGAGACAAAAAATAAAACGCTAAAATACATGTATAGGCCTAGGCTACTGTAAAACAATAAGTTTTTCAGCCAGTACCCAACCTGCGGGGGTGTGGGGGCGGCAGCCCCCACCCAAATACTAGGTTAGGTTAGGTTAGGTTGTCGTTAGGCTAATAGCACATACAAAAAAAAAAAAAAAAAAAAAAAACCCAACCAGCGGGGGTGTGGGGGTGGCAGCCCCCACCCATATACTAGGTTAGGTTAGGTAAGGTTGTTAGGTTAGGCTAATAGCCTAGAACATTAAAAAAAAAAAAAAAAAAAAAAAGTAACCCAACCAGCGGGGGTGTGGGGGCGGCAGCCCCCACCCATAATACTAGGATAGGTTAGGTAAGGTTGTTGGGTTAGGCTAATGTCTTCCCAAAGTTGACTATTTTTATAACATGAAATATTAGGCTACCCACTCCACCCCGTGAAATCCGAGCCAGCTTTCGTCAAAAGTTGGCTCGGGTATTCACAAAATGAGGTTGTATGGGTTTGCAATTTGGGAAAACCCGAGCCAAGTTTTGATACAAAACGCTATATTATTGTATTTGTACGCTTTTAACCCCTCATTTTCCCTGAACTTCATAGCCCTCCCCACTAGTAGGGGGTGTGTTATTAGATTGTTGGATAATGGGTAAATACTCATTTCCGCTCCTCTTCAGTATAAAACAACACTATATCTGAAGGAAAAATTACAAAACACAAAATAAAACTTACTGAAATCGCTGTCGGTCCAAAAAGTCAGGTTTATCCATTTTTATGTAAGTTTGATCATTTGGAAAAATCGATTAGGGGAGAAAATTAACATTGAAAATTAGGTGTAAAAAGTCTCCCATAAACGGCGGCCCGCTATGTTATTGTAAATTGCGGCCTAATTTCGGAATTTATTTATTTCTACACCGGGTCGAAACCATCGATATATTATTTAGACAAATATGTTAGTTAGGGTCATGTACTTCATTGCCATATATGTCCACCCCGTCGGTAATTCATTATAAAAAAATCCCTAAATGTCTAAAAAAAATCCCTAAATCTCTCACGGCTCACCCAATCTCCATTTTCTGTTGCGTTGGTGCGGGATGGCCACCCCTCTCGCTCCACCACCTTCATTCATTGGTTAGGTTAATGACAAAACTTGGCTCGGATTTCATGGATTTAGCGGGGGTGTGGGGGCAGCAGCCCCCACCCATAATACTAGGTTAGGTCAGGTTAGGTTATTTGGTTAGGTTAATGACAAAACTTGGCTCGGATTTCATGGATTTAGCGGGGGTGTGGGGGCAGTAGCCCCCACCCATAATACTAGGTTAGGTTAGGTTATTTGTTTAGGTTAATGACAAAACTTGGCTCGGATTTCATGGATTCTTCCAATATTACCCCTTTATTTACGCCTCTTACCCCGCAATTTCCCTGATCTAAATAGCCCTCCCCACTATCGGGGGCCGTGTCTTAAGATTGATGGATAAGACTTGTTTTGCATTTTCCGATGGGGTTCCTAAAAAAACACAACTAAAAAAAACCCAAAACAAGGAAAAAACTAAAAAATACTTGTAAAAATCGTCCCCGGTGTAAAACTAAATATTTACCCTAATTTCGTCTGTTAATTCACTTTCTCTTTAATTGGACCCCCTATGAAGTACAACAGATTATGATGACATAAGTGACGGGTGTTTAGAGGGGGCAGATCTCCCCCTTCAACATATTACGTGTCCCACAGTAACTTCTATTATATAAACAACTCAAGAATTTTCACAGATTTTTAAAATTTAATTTAGGATGTAATATAACCTATACTCCATGTTAAAATAAGTGTCAACCCTCGAAAAATTCGATAATTATCGCGAATAGACTCGCAGCGTTATTATACATAATTTATTAGGGAAAGTGAAGCTCTATGGAATCCTTATAATATACTCTCATAGATTCCGTTGTGGTAGAATAGTTATGATAAGTTTTGTAACTCTATTTTGTCGATATAAATAGTCCCGCGCGGAATGCTAGACTACTCGGCCCACGGGACAGCTCGGCCCACGGCGAGACAGCTCGGCCCAGTGTTAATTGCGAGACAACACGGCCTTTCACAACCCTTATTTGCTTCGACAACATAAAAACTATATAGATGGCTATATTGATCATTTTGGAATCACTACGTCTCTATCTATTTATGTATCTATCTTTTCATTTCATCAAACATGTGACAATTCATTAACTTTTATTTCTCGTATTGATAATTTTGGAATCACTATGTCCCTATCTAACCTTATCTAACCTAACCTAACCTAACCTAACGTAACCTAACTTAACCTAACCATAGCATACCATGGGGCCGAGCTGTCTCAAATAATGGGCCGAGCTGTCTCGCCGTCGTGGCCGAGTTGTCCAAAAGTGGGCCGAGCTGTCCGAGCCGAGTTGTCCCATGGGCCGAGTCGTCCAGTCACCTCCCGCGCGTAAACAAACTCAGTCCCGCAATCTTGAGAGCTCTGCTACGGACGTGTTCGAAATGGAGTACACTCGCTACGGTAAAGTGTTATGTTCTACAAAGATGTTACTGTATGTCTAATATATGAACCCTCAGTAGCTGGCATGCAACTTGCAAGGGCTAGTGGTGTATCCCACGTACTGGGTCTAGGGCAATCTAGGGTTAGGTTTGGTTAGGTTAATATACTAGGTCTCGGAAACAAGATTCGTAGTTGCGGTAGTATTTACATCAAAACTATAGTTAACTATCAAAACTATTCTCCCTCAGTGGAATCTATATGAGTATATTATAAGGATTCCATAGAGCTTCACTTTCCCTAATAAATTATGTATAATAACGCTGCGAGTCTTTTAAAAACAATTACCTTTTTAAGTTTTAGTTTATTTGCATCAATATAATTATAGTGATTGACATTAGTTTCAACCTAAGCAAAAATCGTTTTCCCCTTCATCCAACGATCTTAAGACACGGCGCCCGATAGTGGAGAGGGTTATGAAGATCAGGGAAAATGTGGGGTTAAACACATAAAAAGGCGATATAATGGCTTTTATGATGAAAGTTGGCTCGGGTTTTGTTGTTTTTCAACTTGAGAAAACTCCAAAATGAAAAAAACCCGAGCCAAGTTTTTGGCAAAAGTTGGCTCGGATTTTAAGATTTTTCAGCTGCATAAAAGACAGTAAGTGCAAAAAAGAAGTTGGCTCGGGTTTTCTTGTTTTTCAACTTAAGAAAACTCCAAAATGCTAACCTAACCTAACTTTAACCTAACCTAACCTAAATTAAATTTAACAAATCTGTGAAAATTCTTGGGTTGTTTATATAATAGAAGTTACTGTGGGACACGTAATATGTTCTATAATAGCCTTCAAATATTGAGAAATAATTAGTGGCAGTTTCGGTTATACAAGTAAGTACCCCTATTTATTTTTATTTTCCTCTATTTTATTATTATTATTTTTTTTATTTATTTATTTATTTATTTTTTATTGGGGGTGGCCGACTCAAGACAGAGCAAGAACAGGAAAACACAAAACACAAGACAAAACCGCGAACAAACACAGACAAAACACAAAATACACACACATCTAGGTCACCCAGGTCGCTCCAGCACTTCCCCGGCCCCCGACCACCCGGAGAGGCTCCGATCTCGGCAGGCAGACATGCAGCAGAGCCAAAGCCACAAGCCCGCCCACCACCACACTTCCAGACGCACCCTTCATATTAATCGTCTCCCTGGGCCAGGCGCTTGATGGACTATTATCTAGTCCAACTTGCGCCCGACCCCTTCCCCCAATTGACCATGTGTTCACTCAACCATTTACAAACATTCTTATTCTCCATTCATTCCTGTTTATTACCACTTCCTTTGCCTGATCAATAGTCATTCCTCTATCATCCAAAGCTTGTCTTACACAGTCTCTCCATCTCAATGGGGGATCTTCCTGCCCTTCTATCTCCCCTTGTATCCGACTCATATATTCTCTTTGTAAGCCTTTCATCTCCCATTCGTTCAACATGACCATACCAGCTCAGCACCCTTCTGTCCACTCTGGCTGACAAAATTATGTTCCTGCTGCCCCACTCTCCTACGTATCTCTTCATTCCTCAATCCGTCTTTATGGGTAACTCCACACATAGCCTACTCCTCAAGCAGCTCATCTCCATCACATCCAGCTTTCTTCTCTCCTTTTTCTTCAGAGCCCATGTCTTAGCCCCATACATCACTGTTAGCACAACAATTCCTTGATACATATTGCACTTTATACTTTCATTCAGAGATTTCTAGTCTTCCACATATATACTTCCCATTGCTCTGAAAACCTTCCTGCCTTCACACACTCTCTGTTTTACCTCCATTTCCATACCTCCACTCCTGCTTATCGATCCTCCTAGATATTTAAAACACTACTTGTTCCAATATTTCCCCATCCAGCCTCACATCTAGATTCACCCTACGATCACCCCTATTACACACCATTACTTTACTTTTATTGACGTTCACCTTCAGTTTCCTCCTCCCACAAACCACTCCAAACTCTTTGACTACCCGCTGCAATTTCTCCTCAGAATCCGCCACCAACGCTGTGTCATCAGCGAACAGCAACTGATTCAACTCCCAATCTTTACCATTCTTTCCTACTAAACCCAATCCTCTTCCCATAGTTCTCATTTTCACCTCCCTCACCACACCATCCATAAACATTTTAAACAGCCATGGTGACAATACACAACCCTGTCGCAAATCTACCTTTACCTCAAACCATTCACTCAACTCGCCATTTCCTATAAGGTATAAGGGGGCATCACACTGGGCCAAATTCTCGCCATTCTCCGATCTCCAGTCTCCGTTTCCGGTCAGTAGCGCCGGCAAATTCTATCACGGGCCAAGCGTCCTGGCTGTGTGAGTCTCCGACACAACAATAACAATGTCCGACCTTTTTTTTTTTTTTTTTTTTTTTTTTTAAAAGAGACAATGAACGGAGGAAGGAAAAACACAGATAAAACAAAAAGGTCCATGTGCCTAAAGGCATCCTCCATTCATAAAATGTTTGTAACAACTGGATTTAAACATTTGTTGATTGTAAGTTTGTGGAAAGCAATTCGAGGGAAGTGAATTCCAAAGAGTAGTAGTTCTGGGGATAAATGAATTCTGATAAGCAGAAGTTCTGCATTGTGGAGGAGAAAGTGTAAATTCATGGGCGCTCTCAGCTGCCCTAGTTCTACGGGGAAAAATGTGGAGAGGCGGCACAATTGAAGCAAGTTCCTCGGAACAATTGCTGTGAAAATATCTGTAGAATAATGCAAGGGATGCAACGTTTCTTCGTATGGCTAATGTAGGAAGGTCCTGTGTGATTGCAGGGTTATTGATTAATCTAATAGCTTTATTTTGAATTTTGTCCAACTGCCTCAATGCAACCACTCCACTTCCACCCCACAGAGGTGAACAGTAATCCATCTGAGAGCGCACATGACTTTTATATATTACGGCCAACTGCTCGTCAGTGAAGAATTCTCGAACTCTGTATAGGAGTCCCAGTTTTTTAGAGGCATTCTTAGCAATGCTTCTAACATAATGTGTCCAGCTCAAGTTAGTAGTTAATGTTACACCGAGAATGTCAATACTAGGGGAAGTGGGAATATTTACATCATTAAAAAATATATGGGAGTCAGTGAGATTCTGTCGGTTAGAAAATTGAATGTACTTGGTTTTCTGTGCATTAAAGGAAACTAGATTCTCTTGTCCCCATTCATTAATTCTAGAAAGGTCCTGGTTCAGAGAAATTGCAGTGTTTATTTTTGAATTTATAAGATCGGGTTGGGTGAAAGAATTGGTAAATGTGAAGGAACTGTGGAGTGTTGAGTCATCTGCGTAGGAATGTATTGGATTATGAGTGGTAGATATGAGATCATTGATATGAATGAGGAACAGAGTTGGGGCCAAAACTGATCCCTGGGGAACACCAGCATTTATTGAGTGAAATTGAGAATAAAGGCCATCTACCATTACACGTATTTTTCTGTAATGAAGATAAGAAGAAATTAGTGGAACTAATGATGCAAGGCCGTAGTGTGACATCTTCGACAATAAGGATTGATGCCAGACTCTATCAAATGCCTTTGATATATCCAGTGCTATTGTATGTGTTTCACCATGTTGGTCTGTAGCTTGGTTGATTTGATGCGTAAGAAGGCAAAGAATGTCTGCAGTTGATCGACATCGTCTAAAACCATATTGCCTATCACTGATTAATTTATTATTCTCCAGATGCTTAATTATGTGATTATTTAATATAATTTCAAAAACTTTGCCAAGAGTGGAAGTTATAGCTATTGGTCTGTAGTTTGATGGATCTGAAGAGGCACCTTTTTTAGGAACTGGATGGATGTTTGCTTCTTTCCAGGGTACTGGGAAGCATGAGGTATGAGTACACAGACGGAAAAATTTTGCCAATACAGGAGCGAGCACCAAGGAGCAATTCTTAAGTACTATTGGAGGAATTTCATCTGGACCGGGAGCCTTATCTACTGAGAGATTCTGCAAAATAATTTTGACATGTCTGGTGTGGATCTTAACCCGGGAGCTGCGGGGAGACTCTTAAGAGTTCCCCCGGCGCACTGCGGGAAGACTCTTAAGAGTCAGAGAAAATAAAAATCAACTTTTGACATCGAAAAAAAAATATTTTTTTATATTTTTTTTTTTTTATTTTTTTTTTTTTTTTGGCCCCTGGTAACATTAGAAATCCGATTGGAGGGTGTGCTTCAGAGGTTAAGTGAGGGAATTTCAGGTGAATACAAATTAGCCTATATTGTGCCGGTTCACCTATACTGTAATGTATAGTAATATGGATTTACATCGACAATTATAATGTAATATGACTCAATCTACACGTTAGTGTAATTTTTTTTAAATTTGAAGCTTAGGCCTATATGAGGAAATTTATATTTTGAACTTTTCGGAGGTTTTAGATTCATACCAATCGCCGTGGCGTAGGCTATCGAACAGTGGTTATTTAGCTGCAAGTGGTGTAGCTATGTTAGCATTAATTCACCTTGAAAATTGTTTGTCTACCAGCAGCCCTTCTCACAATCAAAACACTTACTTTTGTAGCAAAATATATATTTCGATCGTTATATTATGGTGTTTCACTTAAACTGTAGAATAATATGGATTGCTATTGACAAACTTTGTGTAATAGGACCCAATCTATACGTTAATGTTGCTATGTTTTGCGTTTGAAGCTTATATAAGTAGCTATGAGGAAGTTTTTCGCAAAATATAGGCTATAGCCTGACGGAGCCCCTGTCGTTACCTCTGCACTAAGCGATCGTTTATATTGTGCTGTTTCACCAATAATTTAGAGTAATATGGATTTATATCGACACTTATATATATGACTCAATCTACAAGTTTGCATTATTATTTTTTATATTTGGAGCATACATGAGGAAATATTTTGAACTTTTCGGAGGTTGTAGAATGCCTGGTATAATCCTGTGTATGCGGATAGACTTGTATTTATCTCAATAATTTGGTAATGTTACAATATATTTTTACATTTTACATTCATAAATAGTCCACTATTATACAAGGTTAGGTTAGGCTAGGTTAAATATATTGTTCAATGATTCTTAGTAAATAGGTATCTGAAAAACTTCCTCCTGCTACACAACCGAATGTTTTCATTTCATACCAATCGCCGTGGCGTGGCGTTGGTATAGGAAGTGGTTATTTAGCTGCAAGTGGTGTAGCTATTTTATCATTAATTCAATTAGTTTATGTCTATCCGCAGCCCTTCTCACAATCAAAACTCACAATTATGTAGCAAAATATATATTTCGACGTCATATGCTTGAGATATCAAGATCAAATGCGAGCTGTAAAGAGGCTGGCAATCTACCTCCGTCAAAAGATGGAGCTTCCCACCCAGTGCGGGAAGCATCCTAGCTCCGTCAAACGGTGAGATTTGTGTTGGAGAATGGCGGTAGCTCCATTTTTTGCGGTAGAATGGCCAGAATTGGCCCAGTGTGATACCCCCTTTAACACATGCTCTGCTCCCTTCATAAAAACTCTTAACTACTGCCAACAAATTTCCTCCAATTTCATAAATCCTTAACACCTTCCACATTGCTTCACGATCCACACGATCATACGCTTTTTCCAAATCTATAAAAGCCCAAGATATCTCCTTGTGCTTCTCTAAATACTTCTCGCATAACTGTCTTACTGAAAACATCTCACCTGCACAACACTTGCCTTCATGAAACACTACACAAACACCTGGACATGTTCCTCATGCCCCTCCCTCTCCCAGTCAAATCCCTCCCCTAAAACCCGTCCACCTCTCCTCCCCCACCCACATAACCTTACCATACCATCCACTCCCTCTCCTAAAACCCGTCCACCTCTCCTCTCCAATCCACATAACCTGCCCATAACATCCACTCTCACTCCTAAAACCCGTCCACCTCTCCTCCCTAACCCACCCAGCCCATCCACACCCCAAC
Source organism: Paralithodes platypus (assembly GCA_032716605.1). Lineage (NCBI taxonomy): Eukaryota > Metazoa > Arthropoda > Malacostraca > Decapoda > Lithodidae > Paralithodes > Paralithodes platypus. The sequence continues at coordinate 38,254,025 of CM064484.1, forward strand.
CTAATCCATTCCTACCCTCATCTCCTGCACCCCAATCCCCACCCCCACCATCACCCCCTTCCCCACCCCATTCTCGTGCAGCAGCACCCAACATACACCGCACACACAACATTAATATCCTTCAACTAAACATAGATGGCATCAACACAAAGAAACACGAACTCACACACTTCATCAAACAACACAACATACACATTGCCATCTTACAAGAAACAAAACTCCGTACAACACAAAAAATACCTACATTTCACAATTTCACCACCATACGACAAGACCGGGCCGTCGGCATTGGCGGTGGACTCATCACCCTGGTACACAAAGATATAACATATATATAGACACCAGTGCACATACCAAATCCCTCCTCCCCCCAAACGATAACAACAGAAATACAATCAATTAAAATACGCACTGGCAACAGCTCCAACATTACTATCATAAATACATACATCCCTCCCCAAACATCCCCTACAGTACTAAACGATTACATACCACAAATACAACACATCACAAACACCCCACACATCATCCTGGGTGGTGATTTCAATGCAAAGACGTCGGCCTGGTTTGTCGACAACCCCGACACGGACAGAGGGCTGGTCTTACAACACCAAACATCCAACCTATATATCCTCAATAACATTCATCAGCATACCCATACTCCCCACCAAGCCCTCTACACCCCATCATCTGATATCACCTTTTGTTCCCCTGAACTCGCCCCCACAACACCCTGAAAGGTGGTCAGAACCTTGGGCACAGACCACCTCCCGATCATTATCACCACCAAAACAACTCACCCCAGCTAGTCACAGACACACTTACACTAACTATAAAAGAGCTAACTGGGAAGCTTTCACAAATGAGACAGAACAACACTTTGAAACCTTAAACAGTACACCCATCACTAACATCAACAATGCTGTACACACATTCAACACTACTATTCAAAACGCCGACAAGAAACACGTTCCAAGAGGTAACATAAAAAAACACAACCCCAACTTCTCACCAGAAATTCAAAACCTCATCATACAACGCGACACACTGAAACATTCCCCAGCATCCCACACACAAGACATCAATCAACAAATTCAAGCACTCAACATCCAGATTAACAGCAAAATACAAGAACAACAAACACTAAATTGGAGTAACTTCCTACAAACACTCGATCACAAAACAAACTCCAAAAAACTCTACAAAACACTAAACAGCATCACACTTTCCAACAGCAACACAACACAATCACATGCTGCAATCACAACAACAGACTCTACTCCTTCACGTAAACAAGCAAACACTCATCAATCACTTCTCATGTCAGTCACCTAAAACCCCACAAAGACGACCGACGTGTCATCCGACGAAAAAGACAATTCCCCACAGACCCTGACTATACACCCTTCACCAACAACCAGACAAAGCATATCATCAACAATCTCAAGCTCTCACCCGCCTGTGGCCTAGACAACATAAGCAACATTCACCTCAGACCACGAGGCATACAAGCACTCACTAACATATCAAACTACAGCTACTCACACAACACAATACCAGACATCTGGAAGCATGGTATCATCATCACATTCCCCAAACCTAACAAAGACCCCACGCTACCCTCCTCACACCGCCCTATCACACTCCTTTGCACCCCCTCCAAAGTCATAGAGCGCCTTGTACTACAACTGATGACACCTGACTTACCCCTTTCTCCAACACAACACGGCTTCAGGCCATTCCACTCCACAAACACTCTTCTTACAGACCTTACACAAAGAGCTTTTGACAGCATCAACTCAGCTAGACCACCACACAGATCAGTACTTGCCACACTCGACATTAGTAAAGCCTTCGATGCCATCCCCCGCCACAACTTAACAAACAAAATCTACAACACAAACATGCACAACAACACAAAAAGATGGCTGGCCAACTTCTTAGCAGGCAGATGTGCACACGTATCTTTTGCCGGTCAGTCATCTAGCATTAGAAATATCCCAAACGGAGTCCCGCAAGGATCCGCCCTGTCGCCCGCACTCTTCAATCTGTACATGCATGATATAAATACACAAAATTCACCCCAAATAACCATAGCCTCCTACGCAGACGACATAACACTCACAAGCACCACCAAAACCCAGACACAGCAACAAGACTCCTTCAAGACTATCTCGACACATTACATAACTGGTGCACTACAAACAGACTCAATTTAGCCCCAGCTAAATCCACTGCAACCCTCCTCACAAGCTGGACAGAAGAGCACGATTACGTCCCGGGACTCAACATAAACACACCCCTAACACACACACACACACACAAAATTCTAGGAGTAACATAAGACACCCAAATGACATTCAAACAGCACACCACAAACATTAAAAGAAACGGACACCCAGACTAAACGCCTTCAGATCACTTGCCCACACGAAATTTGGACACAACAAAGAAACCACCACCACAGTCTACAAACAATACATAAGATCAGTTATGGAATACGCAAGCCCGGCCTGGGCTTCTAACCTAGCTGAAACACATAAGACCTTACAGACTATTCAAAATAAAGCCCTGAAAATCATCACAGGATGCACAGCTACGACACCCACAGATCACCTACATCAAGAAACCAAAGTCCTCAAAGTCAAAGATCATCTAGACATGAGAGGCCCACAATTCCTGGCAGCAGCCTCCACGAATCAACACCACCCACTACACTACATGGCAACACACTCACAGACACCAAGAAATACCAAAACAACACCCAGCACACGCTATCACACAAACATACTGTCTTCTCTCCCTCCCTGCCCACCCCAAACCAACTTCCGGAAGCACATCCATACTCATATCACTCGCCGTTCCATCCACTCACTCATAGACAACACACAGCTGCAAGCACGACCTCCCGAAATCCATCCTTCTGAATCCTCCCTTCCTCGCGAGGACAGAGTCCACCTGGCCAGGCTGAGATGCGGACACCATCCAGCTCTTCTGAGCTATCAGAAGAGCCTGGATGACTCCGTCGTCGACACCTGCCCGGGTTGTAAAAAGCACCCCATACCATTAAACACATCATAGAAGACTGCATTTCACACAACCACTTACGCCAACAACACAATTTACACTCTTTGAGAGCTCTGTGGGAAAGCCCGACCATGGCCATGGCCTTCCTTAAGGACTCGGGGCTGTTCGGCCAGGCAGCTTAGGGAACAACAACAACAACTGCAAACATCTGATCCACGCTGATCCACGCACCCTCTTCCCCTCCTAAAACCGCACTGTTCTTCTCCTATTGCAACTTCCGTACATTTTATTATACTCTCTATCAACACCCTGCCATACAGCTTTCCAACCACTGATAATAAACTAATATCTCTATAACTTGAACACTCCTGCCGATCTCCCTTCCCCTTGTACAACGGCATAGTACATGCACTCTTCCAGTCTATTGGTACCCTTGACATCACAAAGCACACATTGAAAAGTCTCACCAACCAATCTATTATCACATCTCCACCCTTCTTTATACTCTCCACAGCAATTAGTTCAATTAGTTTAATTGAATATTGATGGTATTAGGGTAGCCTATGCAGTAGGCTACACATTCCTAGTATTTTAAAATCTATATTAAGCTACCTCTGTTGGATGCTGTATAATTATTTAAGTCTATAACTTAGTTTGTAATTATTTAAATACCGGTATGTAAACTAGGCTTCTCTTATGGTTTATGATGATATGATTAATCCAATTTTGGGTACCGGGTAATTATTATTTTCAGACCAAACTTTCAGAATACCGTACACTTGTATGCTGTATTATACAGGTAATAAATGAACACCTGGGAGAACCTTATCAAAACATATTTTTTATTTTCTAGCTCTATAATAGCTCAAACCCCGGCTCTAACCTTTCCTATTTATAATTTCCCAGTATATTGAGGAAAGGTTAGGTTAGGTTTTTAGGTTATTTTAAAGCTTTACATTTTTTTTTTTTTTAGCATTAAGAATGTTGAAAATGGTTTCCCACAGCAGTTTTATACTGTAAGTGTACTCACAAAGTGTTGGCTGATAATAATAATTAATATCGTCAAGAGTTTCTTGAACATTACCGTCAGCTCTTTGAAGTACCGGTACTTGGGCAGTGTGATGAGTAAAGATGGGAGTTTATTATCTATTGTTTATTAATTTCACCACACCACCAAACACACATGAAATGCAAGAGGGGTACAGTATTGATGTAAGGAAGTCACTGCATTATAGTGTGGTAATTCCGATATTGACATCAGGGAGTGAATCATGAGTGATGTTGGAGAGTCATAAATCAAGAGCGAGATGGGTCGAAATGAGTCACTTGGGAAGTGTGTGGGGGTCACAATACATGCGAAGACAGACATACACATGGGTAAGTACTAGAGCGATGGTGTGGATGTAGATGTTCTGGAGAGTTGGAAGAGGAACACCACGTGGGGGTTCGGTCATGTGAGAGAATGACTGGAGAGTGCATTTGAGTGAGGTGGAAGGGCAGAGAGGGAGAGCAAACCGAGGACGAGATGGAAAGCTGGAGGTAAGAGGTGGGCTATATGGATGAACATGGTGAGGGTGGGAGGGGCACCAGCTGGCAGATTACAGAGGTGCGTGGAGGCGATTAATTCATGGCCACCCCCTCGAGGATTGAAGAGTCTGGCAATAGATAGATAGCATATTTAAGGATATGTTATTACCGTATGTTTAGGGTTAGGCTTCATAGCTTAAGACTAGGGGCCTAGGCTATCAAGAATAGATATTGAAAGTTAAATTTAAAAGTTAATACAGGAAGTAAGAGTACGTTGCTTAAATTGGCTAATCCTTCACATTAAGAAAACGGCCAATAGTGCTTTAAAGTAGAGTCAGACGAGCGTAGCGGTACCAGTAGTTTAGTTTTCTGCCTTCAAATTTAGATGGATTGTTTTTTCTTGCAACTTATTGGAGCGATTTCACACACCGGTATCTGCAACTGAGAGCAAACTGTCTGGGGCGGTGTAGGAATAGGGTTTTACACCATACCCGAAAGAGTCAAGTTATTTCCGCATCTGGGTCTGTTTAGGCTAACCTATTTTCACTGACTTTACAGCGGCTGAATTAATTATGGTCAATATACAAGAGACGCAACAATATAGGTAGCAAATTTCTAATGGTAGTTTTGGGTTCCTATAATCATATGCTTCATTTCTATATACTTTTTATCCCCGGGAAAAAAAAATCTTGGGATTTTTCATTTTTATTCTTGGAATTTTGTTTTGTTTTGGTCATTAACCTAACCTAGCCTAACCTAACAGCCCACAAATACATTTAGGTTAGGTTAGGTTAATGAAAAACAAAAAACCCAAGAAAAAAATGAAAAATCCCAAGATTTTTTTTCCCGGGGATAAAAAGTATATAAAAATGAAGCATATGATGATAGGAACCCAAAACTATATATTCTATACCGGTATTCTATTCTATATGCTCAGGCCCAGTCCCCACTTTTCCTATTTTTTATTTTTATTTTCCTTTATTTTTTTTTATATTTTTTTTTTCTTGGGGTTGGCCGACTCAAGACAGAACAGGAAAACACAAAACACAAGACAAAACAATGAACAAACGCAGACAAAACACAAAATTCACACACATCTAGGTCACCCAGGAGAATACCCAGAGACCAGGGTCACCAAGGTCGCTCCAGCACTCCCCTGGCCCCCGATCACCCGGAGAGGCTCCGATCTCGGCAGGCAGACATGCAGCGGAGCCAAAGCCACAAGCCCGCCCACCACACTTCCAGGCGCACCCTTTATATTAATTGTCTCCCCGGGCCAGGCGCCTGATGGACTATTATCTAGTCCAACTTGCGCCCGACCCCTTCCCCCAAATGACTAGTGTTCACTCAACTATTCACAAGCATTCTCCATTCATTCCTGTTTATTACCACTTCCTTTGCCTGATCTATAGTTATTCCTCTATCATCCAAACCTTGTCTTACACAGTCTCTCCATCTCAATGGGGGTCTTCCTGCCCTTCTATCTCCCCTTGTATCTGACTCATATATTCTCTTTGTAAGCCTTTCATCTCCCATTCGTTCAATATGACCATACCAGCTCAGCACCCTTCTGTCCGCTCTGGCTGACAAATGTTCCTGCTGCCCCACTCTCCTACGTATCTCTTCATTCCTCAATCCGTCTCTACGGGTAACTCCACACATACTCCTCAAGCAGCTCATCTCTATCACATCCAGCTTTCACATTACCACTACCATTAGACATTTGTTACCTATATTGTTGCGTGTCCTATATATTTACCTTAATTATAACTCCAAATCAGAAGTTCCCAGACTAAAATTGCTGAAAATATAATTGCCTGGGAAAAGGGGATGCGAGTATATTATCTGTAACCAAGATAATATACTTGGTTACAGTAAGTCAACATAGATATAATAATTTTAAACCCTTTAAGCGACATGCTGTATTAATTATATTTTTGCGAATAATAGACGATTTTATACAACTTAGGAAGGACCTCTATAATAAGTAAAATTAATAATTGTGTGTTCAAGTTAGCATTTTACAATAATAAAACTGAATAAAATCGTTTAATAGTAGCCAGATTAAAGTTAAAAGGACGACGGCGGTACATAAGGGGTTAAGGGGGGGGGTCACCGTTTTGTTTTGTTTTATCTTTCTCTCCTTTTCTCTCTTTCCCTGGCTTGTATCCATTCAGCCAACTGTTTTAAGACGTTTATCCCCATCCAGGTGTCGATTACTTCCTGCGAGCCAGTATTGTATGGAGAAATCTGGATTCGCCGGAGACATTTTCTATCGAAAAATGTACAAATTTAGCTTGCTGTCAAAACAAAAAAAGATATATGCTGGTTCGCTACCGCTCGCCAGGAAAACATTGACACCTGAATGGGGGTAAAAGTCTTAAAACAGTAGGCTGAATGGAGTCGAATGGATACAAGCCAAATAGAGAGGGAAAGAAAGAGGGCAAAAAAGCGAGGTGGGGTCCCTTATAAGTGCAGTAGGCCTATGATCTGACTTTTACTTACCGGTATTTTGTGCTGCCGATAAATGTAGCAGCACCGTCAGGATCAACAGAAGAACCATGGCAACTTGGCCCCCTCCCTGTGGATAGAGGAGAGGAAAGAGTTTATGATGAGCAGTGTTGGTTCCATAATATGCTAATGTTAGTAATGCGATATATGCGGTAGCCCAAGGTCCATAGATATCTATGGACCGGACCTTGGGGTAGCCTACTGTACATGTTTGGTTTTGCGCATGCATATCTCTCTCTCTCTCTCTCTCTCTTAGTTGAGCAACATGAATAACTCTGTCTGTTCTATATTGATTAGTCACGGAATATGTTTTTTGTGGTTGACAAAACTCATTCAGACGAAGGAAAATTAACTCTTTCAATCCGATGGTTAACTGTACATGCTATCTACCTATGGACGAATTTTTGTTCAGTAATTTAGATGAAGGACCGTTACAGTTAATATAGTTAACTGTTTACCCTTTTGGTTCATGGTGTTTCTTAAGTTTAATAAAGATCATGTGGCGGTAGCATTACAAATTAAAGAGATATTCAGCGTCTAGGCAGGGTGTCAAACTGGAGAAATTGTGTTTGAAGATTTGAATGAATATGAGAAGGAATACGGGAAATTAACATGAAATAACATTGCTTTGGACATTTTATCAGTGCCAGAGATAGAATTTGAACTATAAACCACAATTTTATCTTTACATAGCCTACATAATAATAAAGAATACAAATAATGATTCCTTTCGTTGACACCCTGCGTCTAGGCTTTAGGTACGGTACGGTAACGCCAGCGAACTTGACAATAATCTGGATCCATTAGCTTCTTATAACTCGAAATTAATGAAAGCAATCGGGCTGACGTTTCTATCATTTGGGAAGAGGCCACCAGGAAATTGGTGTGGATATTTACAGCCAGGTTGCTCTAGGCCCTTTTGAGTTAGAGAGGTCAGGGATCAAGATTATTGTAAAGTTCGTTGGCGCTACCTATAGTCATTCTTTACGTTGATTCAATATTAAATTGATTCTGGCTAATACTAGACGATTTTATTCAGCTTATAGGAAGGAGCTCTGAAAATACAATTGGTAAAAACCATCTCCATAAACATTTAACTTCCACAGTTCTTTTTAGTTGGATAATATTGTCTAATGAATAGTTATGATAAACCGGAAATATATATAAACATAATCTATTCAGTACGACCGTAACATCTTTTCTTATTTTGTTCTTGTTGACACTAGGCGATTTTATACAACTTAAGAAGGACCTTTTGCAGTCAAAGGAGCAAAAAGCTATATCAATCCCTGGCTCCCACAGGTCCTTCCTAAACTGAATACAATTGTCTAATGATAGCCAAGATAAATAAAGATATTTCGTGTGTCGAAGAAGAGTTCCCCCCGATCTTGACTTTCCCGCTTTTGTTTACATCTGCTCTCAAGGTCAGCCTGAAATCCCACATCCGTATTCGGTGGAGCGGGTCTATATTTTGTCTATGGTTTGTTTTTTCTGGACCCCCTTCTCCCTCATACTTAGCCCCATTAGTTTTCAGATAGAAACTGAAAATTTTCCACCGAAAAATTCACACATTTTTCTTGACGAGGGGTCTAGGTGTTTTTTAAGCTTGATGGAGGTGTAGCGAGAAAACTCAAAAATAAATATACAAATAAATATTTGCATAGGCCAAAAACATAGCCACTACCCCCTTAACCTCGACTGTACCGACGACGACCATTTAATTTGATTAAAGTTACATTCAGACGAAATTGTGTTTGAAGATTTGAATGAATATGAGAAGGAATACGGGAAATTAACATGAAATAACATTGCTTTGGACATTTTATCAGTGCCAGAGATAGAATTTGAACTATAAACCACAATTTTATCTTTACATAGCCTACATAATAATAAAGAATACAAATAATGGATTCCTTTCGTTGACACCCTGCGTCTAGGCTTTAGGTACGGTACGGTAACGCCAGCGAACTTGACAATAATCTGGATCCATTAGCTTCTTATAACTCGAAATTAATGAAAGCAATCGGGCTGACGTTTCTATCATTTGGGAAGAGGCCACCAGGAAATTGGTGTGGATATTTACAGCCAGGTTGCTCTAGGCCCTTTTGAGTTAGAGAGGTCAGGGATCAAGATTATTGTAAAGTTCGTTGGCGCTACCTATAGTCATTCTTTACGTTGATTCAATATTAAATTGATTCTGGCTAATACTAGACGATTTTATTCAGCTTATAGGAAGGAGCTCTTAAAATACAATTGGTAAAAACCATCTCCATAAACATTTAACTTCCACAGTTCTTTTTAGTTGGATAATATTGTCTAATGAATAGTTATGATAAACCGGAAATATATATAAACATAATCTATTCAGTACGACCGTAACATCTTTTCTTATTTTGTTCTTGTTGACACTAGGCGATTTTATACAACTTAAGAAGGACCTTTTGCAGTCAAAGGAGCAAAAAGCTATATCAATCCCTGGCTCCCACAGGTCCTTCCTAAACTGAATACAATTGTCTAATGATAGCCAAGATAAATAAAGATATTTCGTGTGTCGAAGAGGAGTTCCCCCCGATCTTGACTTTCCCGCTTTTGTTTACATCTGCTCTCAAGGTCAGCCTGAAATCCCACATCCGTATTCGGTGGAGCGGGTCTATATTTTGTCTATGGTTTGTTTTTTCTGGACCCCCTTCTCCCTCATACTTAGCCCCATTAGTTTTCAGATAGACGTTTGCCCCATTAGTTTGTCGATTTTGAGCTTTCGCCCCATTTTGTTGACAATATTAAGAGTTTAAGACCTTTCGTTCCATGTAGGCGTCTTTTTTTTTTCCTGGGAGGAATGGTGAGCCTGTAATTTTAGAAGGAATCGGCCTTCGGCCGGGAAAATTTTCCACCGAAAATTCACACATTTTTCTTGACGAGGGGTCTAGGTGTTTTTTAAGCTTGATGGAGGTGTAGCGAGAAAACTCAAAAATAAATATACAAATAAATATTTGCATAGGCCAAAAACATAGCCACTACCCCCTTAACCTCGACTGTACCGACGACGACCATTTAATTTGATTAAAGTTACATTCAGACGATTTTGTGCAGTTTAAGAAGGATCTGGGGTATTATAAAGGGTAAAGTGAGATAGTTAGAAGCCTGTTAATTGCGGGAGGCTCTTTAAACTGAATTTAATCGTCTAAAAGTAACCAGAATAAAGTTAAAATTACGTCACCGGTACTGAGAGGGATAAATCTGGTTGTCATTAGACGTTTTCAACTTTTCAGAGGTTTAGAAAAGACCTGTGGCAGTCTGATGATTTTTTAAGCGACTACGGCGATGTTAGGTAAGGTTGAATTTACTGAGGTAGGGTATATGTTAAGGTAAAATACGCTATTTTAAGTCAGGTTATGGATAAGTAGAATTAGTTTTAGTTTATAATTAAGATAGGCTAGGTTAGGTTAGGCTCGGTTTGGTTTAGTTCAGTTCAGTTAGGCTTCGTTAGGTTAGGTTCGGTTAAGTTAGGTTAGGTGGGTTAGGGTAAGTTTTGTTAAGTTAGGTAGGTTAGGCTAGGCTTGGCTCGGTTAGATTATAATTGGTTAGGTTAGAGTAGGTGGGTTTGGTTAGGTTAGGTGAGTTTGGTTAGATCAAGTTAGGTTAGGTGGGTTTGGTTAGGTTAGATTAAGTTAGTTTGGTTAGGTTCGATCAAGTTAGGTTTGGTTAGGGTAAGTGGGTTTGGTTAGGTTAGGTGGGTTTTGTTTGGTTAGGTTTGGTCCGGTTAGATTAGGTTAGGTGGGTTAAGTTGGGTTAGGTTAGGTTCAATATCGAGGACCATTTGTATATCGACTGTGGAAAAGGAACTATGAGATTAGATTATGTTGGTGTGATAAAGGTGATGTGAAGGAAGTATGGACTAGATCTAGATAATGAATGGATGTGATGCAAGTTACTTACGGAATAACGCATGGATTTCTATTCCGGGACCAGATTTACGTTGACACACACGCACACAATGGTATTGGTACATGTAAACAGTAAACGTACATACCTAAGACCACACACACACTAGCACATGTAATCAGTTAACACACCTACCCACCTAGACAACACACACACACACATAGAGACGTTTCAGAAGTTCAATTATTGCTACCGAGTCTATACAATAACCCTTTGAAGTTCACTGCATAAAGTTACGTTACAAGGTAGCATATCCTGATTGACTTTGAAGTTTACCACTATAGTTGATATATCTACTGTATATTTATCTATATTTATATCTGTCTATCTACACCTGTCTCTCTCTCTCTATGTGTGTATGTATATATACCGGTATCGTATACATTGCATAATGAATCAAAGCTGGTATTGTGTATTGGGCAATGCTTCCTTATACTTGTGTTACAGTACTTCTATATAGCCTATACCGGTACTGTATATTGAAGTTGTAATGTTATTTGTGAGTTTGTGTCCCTCTAGCCCCCAAACCTTTGGAACTATGGAGATAACACTTGGCATCGGTAGGCTACTCAAGGGGTCCCAGGGCTAGTTATATCGTACCGTACACATTTCAAACCATTAGGCCTAGGCTATACTCAACATTGTGGAGTTGGCCAGTAATCTTCGGTGTGGGATCCCCGTAGAGTTTATTATCATAGTGCTGTCTCGGGAATGGTATATTATATAGGGACTTCTCTTGCATTATATAGTATCCTAGGTGCAGTGCCGGTAATTAGCCTAGTGTACAATATTGAAGAAGGTTTATGACTTTTCAGACTTACCGGTGCACGTTAAGGGAGATTGTCACTTAAGGGTGTGTTTTTTTTCTGGACCCACTTCTCCCTCATGTTTAGCTTCATTAGTTTTGAAGTATTAAGACGTTCGCCCCTGAAGTTTCTCGATTATCTTTCTCCCCATTTATTTGCCAGTTCCAGTTCGTTCCATTTAGGTGTCGACATTTACATGGCGAGCGATAGCGAGGGGTTCTAGGGAGTTTTGTTTTTTTCAATTTTGATGGAGGTCTAGGTCCTAAGTAGCAAACTAAAAACCTTCCCTCGATAGGCCTTTTATATTACAGGAAATAGGCCTATACATTAAATAATTCATTAGAATAAGCTAGTCAAAATATCAGCTCGGGCGGAATACAATATGGAATTGTATTGTGTAAAATGTAATACAGCATGAGCGATTTGATGAAGTTTAACATTGACAAATGTAAGGTATTAAAGATAGGGAAGATGCATACAAATGTTAAATATAAACTAGCTAATATGGAATTAGAAAACTCAGATTGTGAGAAAGATCTAGGTGTGTTTGTTAGCAATGATTTGAAGCCTAGACAACAGTGTATAAGCGTTCGTAATAAGGCAAACCGGATTCTCGGGTTCATCTCTAGGAGTGTGAGTAACAGAACTGCTGATGTTATCTTAAAACTTTACTTGTCATTAGTGAGACCCCATATGGATTATGCGGTTCAATTTTGGTGTCCTTATTACAGAATGGACATAGATTCATTGGAGAGAGTACAACTTAGAATGACAAAAATGATCCATAATATTAGAAATCTTCCGTATGAAGAAAGGTTGAAGAAATTAGGCTTACATTCGTTAGAGAGACGCAGAGTTAGAGGAGACATGATAGAGGTATTCAAGTGGGATTAATAAAGGGGACATGACAAATTTACTAAAGCTCAGTGATAGCGAAAGAACTCTTACAAATGGTTTCAAATTAGATAAATTTCGTTTCAAGAAAGATATAGGCAAATATTGGTTTGGTAACAGAGTTGTGGATAGGTGGAATAGGCTGCCTAGTGCTATAGTGGGATAAAAAACGATAGGGAGCTTTAAGATAAAATTAGATAGGCATATGGACGAGATGGGTTGGGTGTGAGGGGGATCTGTCAGGTGTGGGCCAGGTATGGGGCTCTTCAGACTCCGTTTTTCTGAGCTCTGACCGTTTCGGTGAGGTCAGTCCTAATGGGTTTTTAAAGTTGGGCTTATAATTAGGGTTGGGTGTGACAGGGATCTGCCTTGTGTAGGCCAATTAGCTTTCTGCAGACTCTCATTTTCTAATGTTCTTATGTACTCAAACCGGAGCAAGGTTGTTTGAAAATTTGGATTAATATGAGAAGGAATACAGGAAAATTAACATGAAATTACATTTTTTAGCCATTATATCCCTTCTAGACACTACAAATAATGGACACGGCTTCTGTTTGAAACCCTGATAATTGTGTGGACTTTGAAGATTATTAACCCTTTCAAGATACTATTACGCATTTATTTTCTGTTTTCTGGCTATTATTAGACGATTTTAATTAGATTTGAAAGGGTATATGGAAGTCAGAGGGTTAACTGATAGTTTTTCTTTTAATTCCCTCAAATCCTTCCTACTGTATACAATCGTTTAATGGTGGCCAGAATACACTGTCAACATGCGTCATATTCTATATTTTATTAATTTCACCACAACACCAAACACCCCCAATGAAATCAATTAAATCTTCAAAGGGTTCATATATAATTGCCAAACATAAGCCAGACCATATAGAGAGTGAATTTGTAGCTAATAAACGGTTTTATGTAATGTTAAATGTAATGAGCCTTTATAGTCTTTCATACAAATCAAAGAAACTATGAACGAAAATTAGTCCTACCTGGTACGGTCACCGTCCTGGTGGTGTAATGGTTAGTGTTTAAAAATCTGTGCGTGATAACCCAGGTTCGAATCCCGGTGGATCACATAGCCTATATGCTTTTATTAATTTTGAATTTCATTCGGAGGTGTTTGGTGTTGTGGTGAAATTGATAAAAATATAGATTATAAGGGTGAAGGGTATATATTTTTGGTCGATTATTTAATATATTAAATATTTGTTTAAGTTTCCTCCCTAGACCTCCATCAAACGTAAAACAAACATCCCCCTTCTAGATTAATTTTAAATTTTTCGGTAGAAAAATGTCCTAGCGGCCTAGCCGAAGGCCGGTTCTTCCAAAATTACGTTCGCCAGGAAAAAAAAAATCAACACCTAGGCTAAATATCACGAAAGGTCTTAATATTGACAAAGAAATGGGGCGAAAGATAACAAAATCGACAAACTAATGGGGAAAACATCTTATAATCTGAAAACTGATGGGGGTAAACATGAGGGAGAAGGAATCTAGAAAAAAACGACTCTTCTCCCCTTAACAAATATTCAGTACCGTACCGGTAGGCCTATACAATTATTAATACGGTACTTCCATATATATTATTGTACTGTATATGGAAAGTAATTTTTGTATTTGTATTGAACGAATCTATTCAGCTTAGGAAGGACCTCTAGCCCCTGTCAGAAAGCAAGAGTCAAGAGGGGCGTTGACTGAAGTTTCATTATCATAATCATATATTTTTATTTTATTTTTTTTTTGGCGCACTCTCCTATCCAGTTTACCCATTCGGCAAGATTTTACGGTTTGACAGTTACAAGCCCCATCGATGTTTGTGTAGCCTATAGGTATGTTATATAATAGTCTTCAGTCCTATATATGTCCTTCCCGTCGCAAATGTATTATAAGGGAGATATAGGGTAAAACACAGAGTCTTGTCAGCATAATGACAAGTCCTGTTTTACGGGATTTCTGCTTTATAGATTTTTTTTTCTCCCTCTTACCTTACTCGGGGGACCTTACAGTTGCGCGATCCAGTGCTGCTTTGGTAATTGCGTACATTTTAGGTTAGTTTCTATCCACGTATTACTTTTAGGTTAGGTTAGGTTAGGTTTCTTAGGTAGCCTATAGATATGTTATATAATAGTCTTCAGTCCTATATATGTCCTTCCCTTCGCAAATGTATTATAAGGGAGATATAGGGTAAAACACAGTCTTGTCTGCATAATGACAAGTCCTGTTTTACGGGATTTCTGCTTTAGGTTAGGTTAGGTTAGGTTTCTTAGTTAGGTTCATGGCAAGGTATCAGCTGGTAGGTATGGGATAAACTAGGGACACATACTAGCTGGTAGGTAAGGGTTATTCTTGTATCCAACGTTCTAGGTTAGGTTACTGTGTTTTTTTACTTCAAAAAAATCGCTAATTTGCCAAGTTTTGGCAAATGTTGGCTCGGGTTTTCAAATTTTGGGGTTTAATGAGTTTCAAAAAACGTGAAAACTCGAGCCAACTCTCAAAATTCAATTACTGTTTTTTTTTTTTACTTTGAAAAATGCCAAAAGCCGAGAGCCAACTTTGTTTCCCAATTTTGGGGTTTTTGTACTCTGAAAAATACCCAAATCCGAGCCAACTTTTGCCAAACCTGGCTCGGATTTTCACATTTTAACGTTTTCTTACTTTTCTATATTATATTTTCAGAGTTCTTCCCATATTACCCCTATTTTTCCCCCTTAATTTCCCTGATCTTCATAGCCCTCCCCACTAGTGGGGGCAGTGTTATTAGATTGTTGGATAATGGGTAAATACTCATTTGCGACAGTCCTTGGTATACAACAACACTGTATATCAAAGAAAAAATGCAAAAAACAAACAAACACATGCTAAAACTCGTGACTGTCACACCGTATCAATTTACCATTCATTCTTTGAACGATGGCCGTTTATTTGTTATTATTATTTGTTGTATTATAATTTTTTGTATTTGTTATTATTATTTGTATTATATTTTTTGTTTTATCACCCTCTTCTTATGACTTAGTCCTATTTCTTTTCTCAAATTATAGTTGTTGGTGTTCAGCGTGTAAGAGACGTGCAGAAAATGTATTGCTCTCGTCAATGAACATTTAGTTTACCTATTATATGATAGCTATGTTTCAATGATTAAAATATTTATCTTTCACACTTGCCAAACTATGTCAAGTTCACAATTTAAGTGGAATTAAATTAGTTATCCCCGGAATGATAACTATTAGCTGTGTGTAAAATCTCGACTGTATAGACTCCATTGGGTCAATATTTACGAGTCACACCACAGCTGGGATCTCATTTTTAACGGTAGTTTTGGGTTCCTATCAGTCTATGCTTCATTGCTATATACTTTTTATCCACCGGAAAATATATTTTTTTCTTGGGTTTTTTTTTTTTTTTAGCATTAACCTAACCTAACCTAACCTAACCTAACCTAATCTAATAGCCCCCAAATACATTTAGGTTAGGTTAGGTTAGGTTAGGTTTTTAGGTTAGGTTAGGTTAATGCTAAAAAAAAAACAAAAAACAAAAAAAAGTCCGGTGGATAAAAAGTATATAGCAATGAAGCATAGAATGATAGGAACCCAAAACTACCCTTAAAAATGAGATTCCAGCTGTGGTGTGACTCGTAAATATTGACCCTCCAGGGTCTCTTTAGGCAGAGCAATTTTGTTTGAAGATTTGAAAGAATATGAGGAGGAATACAAGATAACGTGACATAGCATTGTTCTGGCCATTTGATCACTTCCAAAGACATAATATGAACTATAGGCATGTGATAAAGAGTCGCTGGAACTCCTGTTTCACTTGCTTGGCCTCTCTTACTGATTTTCTTTGTGCCTCATTTACACTGAGAGCAATCCAGCTAGCTCTCACAAACACCTCCTCCTCCTATCCACTTCACTACACTAAACATGCACACCACACTTCATTCTTCCACACCAAAATTAAAAAAAAAGCCTCGGAGTCCCCAGGGGGGGGGGACCATAAATGCCCCCTCACCCGACCGACCATCCCCTGACGACCCCACACAATTACCTGGACCTCGGCCTGTTACTCTTTCTATTAATTTCTGCAACATTCGCGGACTTTCCTCTAACTTTCACTCTGTTGAGCACCATCTCTCCTCCTACAAACCTGATCTTCTCTTCCTCACCGAAACTCAGGTGTCTGTAGCAACATCCAGCAACCCCTTCTCTGTATCCTCCTACTTTCTCTATCCTAGTTTCAAAGCCAAAGGCGGATGTTGTGCATATGTGCACAACAAACTCACTTGCTCTCGTGTTCCCGATTTCGACTCCTCTGAATTCTCAACTTTATGGCTCAAACTTTCCTGTCATTCTCTTACTAAATATTTCTGTGCTGTCTATCTTTCCCCTAACTCTACCAACTTTCCCAAATTCTTTGACTATCTAAACTCTACAGTGGAACACATTCTATCCATTTCTCCTTTCTCAGAAATCTCCATCTTAGGAGATTTCAACGTTCACCACCGCCATTGGCTCTCCTCTCACACTACTGATCCACCTGGTGAACAAGCCTACGTCTTTTCTATCCTAAATGACCTAGAGCAGTTAGTTCAGCAACCCACCCGTATCCCGGATCGCATCGGAGATCGGCCCAACATTCTTGACCTGTTTCTAACTTCTAACCCTTCTTCTTATACTGTCGATCTTTTCTCTCCTTTGGGCTCCTCCGACCATAAACTTATCTCTGTCACCTGTCCTATCTCTCCAGTACAGCCACCCGATCCTCCTAGCCGGCGGCGCTTGTGGCACTTTGGCGCTGCCGACTGGGAGGCTCTTCGGCAGTACTTCTTTGATTTCCCATGGAATGATTTCTGCTTCCATGGCCGAGGACCCTCGGAGAGTGCTGAACGCATTACCGAGGTAATCCTATCGGGCATGGAAGCATACATTCCATTCTCTTTCTCTCAGACTAATGCTAAAAAATCTTGGTTTACTCACGCCTGTTCTACTGCTGTCCGCAATAAGGAGGAAGCATTCAAACGGTACCGACGCCTTAAAACTCAAGACTCTCATTCTTCATATGTTTCTGCCCGGAATCAAGCCAAATCTGTTCTTCGACTTGCCAAACACTCTTTCATCAATAATAAATGCACTGAACTATCCAACTCTAGCTCTTCCCAAGCTTTCTGGCATCTAGCCAAAAACCTCTCCAACAATTTCTCTTCCTCGTCTTTCCCTCCCCTTTCCCACTCTGATGGCACAACCATCACTTCTTCCTCTGACAAAGCTAAACTCTTCGCTCAAACTTTTGCTAGAAACTCCACCTTGGATGATTCCGGTGCTATTCCTCCCTCTCCGCCCTCCTCTCTCTTACTTATGCCTAATATCCTAATCTCTTCTAAAGATGTACTTTCTACCCTCTCTGGGCTTAACACTAATAAGGCGTACGGTCCGGACGGTGTTCCTCCTGTTGTTCTCAAAAACTGTGCTTCCGTGCTGACTCCCTGCCTAGGCAAACTCTTTCGTCTCTGTCTATCCTCTAACGTCTTCCCTTCATGCTGGAAGTTTGCTCACATTCAACCTGTCCCAAAGAAGGGTGACCGCTCTCAACCCTCCAACTATCGTCCAATTGCTCTTATCTCTTGTCTTTCTAAAGTTTTTGAAACTATTCTTGCTTCCAAATTTCTTAAGCATTTCTCTTCTCATAATCTGCTCTCAGATCGCCAGTATGGCTTCCTTAAGGGTCGCTCTACTGGTGATCTTCTTTCATATCTTACTAACTCTTGGTCATCCTCCTTTCGGGACTTCGGTGAGACTTTTTCTATTGCACTAGACATATCGAAAGCCTTCGATAGAGTCTGGCATAAATCTTTAATTTCTAAACTACCCTCCTTCGGTTTCTATCCCTCCATCTGTGCCTTTGTCTCTAATTTCCTTTCCGGCCGTTCCATAGCCGCGGTTGTGGACGGCCATTGTTCACTTCCTCACTCTATAAACTCCGGTGTTCCTCAGGGCTCTGTCCTATCTCATATTCTCTTTCTAATTTTTATAAATGATCTCCTTAACTGTACCTTAATTCCCATCCATTCATACGCAGACGACTCAACCTTGCACTACTCCATTAGTTTTTCAGAACGCCCCAGCCAGCAATCCCTCAACGACAAACGTAATGAAGCCATAGAACTCTTAAATTCTGATCTAAATACTATTTCCAATTGGGGCAGAGAAAACCTTGTTAACTTTAATGCTTCCAAAACCCAATTTCTCCATCTATCTACCCGTCAGGATCTCCCAGCGGACTATCCCTTATTCTTCAACAATACAAAAATCAACCCTTCATCTTCTCTCAATATTCTTGGTGTCTCTTTTTCTTCTGCTCTCATTTGGAAGGACCATATTACCAGTCTTGCTAAGGCAGCCTCCCAGAAGCTGGGTGTGCTCAACCGCCTTAGGGGGTTCTTTTCCCCTGTACAGCTTCTTGCTCTGTACAGGGGCATAGTGCGCCCTTGTATTGAGTATTGTTCACATGTGTGGGGAGGTTCCTCTCACACTGCTCTCCTAGACAAAGTTGAAAGGAAGGCCTTTCGTATCATTAACTCCCGTCCACTCACCAACTCTCTGCAATCTCTCTCTCTCCGCCGCAATGTTGCATCTCTCTCGCTATTCTATCGCTACTATAATAATCAGTGTTCCTCAGAGCTATCCCAGTGCATACCACTCCTTTACGTAGGGCACGTGGTACCCGTCTTGCAACTCAATCCCACCCCTACTCTGTGCAACTCTCCAACCCAAGAGTGAAACGTTACTCTCAAACTTTCTTCTACTCAACAGCTGAGCTCTGGAACTCTCTCCCAGAATCAGTCTTTCCCTCTTCCTATGACTTAAATTGCTTCAAACTCCGTGTGTCCAGGCATTTTGGCTCGAACGTCCCTTGATTTTGGCCCTGTCACTCTTTCAACTATGGGGGAGGCACTCGCTATAGGCAGTTATGCCTTTTGCCTCCCTCAATCACATAGAAAAAAAAAAAATAAATAAAATAAACCATGATTTTACCCTTGCATATTCGATAATAATGCCTAAACAGAATGAACTCGGCTTTCGTTTGACACCCTGAAAGAAAGAACTCTGCTTTCGTTTGACACCCTGATTTAATTAATCTATTTTTGTTTTTATTAATTTCACCACAACACCAAGCACTTCCAATGAAATTAATGAAAGCATATAATGTGATCCACCAGGAAGAACTCGGCTTTAGTTTGACACCCTGATAATCTATTTTTTGTTTTTTTTATTAATTTCACCACAACACCAAACACCTCCAATGAAATTAATGAAAGCATATATGTGATGCACCAGAAAGAACTCTGCTTTCGTTTGACACCCTGCTCTCTAGGCTACATATAGGTAAGGTGATTATCTGGGTGTCGGTCCACCCTTACCTTTCTACAGTA
>CM064484.1:38274263-38410570 GCA_032716605.1 Paralithodes platypus
AGTGGGTACCACACGGAAAAAATGTCTGTCGTCGTCGTAGTCGTCGTCGTCGTCCGTCTGTCTGTCTCGGAACTCCTCCTAGACCGTTGGACGGATTTTCACAACATTTCACACGAACATTTGTTGCGTGAATGCAAAAGTCAGTCAAAAAAGATTTTTTGAATTTATGCAATAGTTATGATTTTAGGTCCAAAATATGGTTTTGCCATGATGGTGAAATTTGTAGTGATGATGATGATAGTTGTGGTGATGAAGTTCATAGTAATGGTGATGATGGCAGTAGTAGTTATTATGGTGACAGTAGAATAAATTATGGTAATATTTGTGACAGTAGTAATGATGATGGTTATAGTAGTAGTGATGATGTTAACAGTAGTAATGATGATTGTAAGATGGTGGTGATGATATTAGTAATGATGGTTGATAGTTGTAGTATCAATGATGATAGTAGTGATTAAGATGCTAGTGACAATGGACAGTGATTATGGTGAGAGTAGTAGTGATAATTGTAATTGTAGTAGTGATGATGATCATAGTAATGGTGATGATGACAGTACTCGTGATGATTGTGGCAGTGATGATGGCAGTTGTAGTGATGATGGCAGTAGTAGTGATTATGTTGATTGTGATTGATGATGGTATTAGTAGTGAGGATGGTAACCCATCGCAGAGTTGGGTATGCCGTTTTGATTTTGGGCAAAACGGCACGTCTACTTTATTTATTTATTGTGTATTTGTTTCTTTTTCTTTCTTTCTATTTTCTTTGTTGTTGTCTTTGTTTCTTTCGCATTTTTCTTTCTATTTCTTTATTGTTGCATTGATTTCTTATGTGTATGAAGGAGACAAAAGGCAGAGCTGCCTGTCACAAGTGTCTGCCCTAAAGTTGAGAGTGACTGAGAGCCCAATTCAAGGCACACGGAGCTTGAAGAAGGTTATTTAAGGGGAGACAGACAGTTTTTCTAGACCCCCTTCTCCCTAATGTTTAGCCCCACTAGCTTTGAGATTTTAAGACGTTGGTTCCATTAGTTTGGGGATTTTATGACCTTTCAACCCATTTCTTTGTCAATAGCAGGACCCTTCGTGCCATTTAGGTGTCGATTTTTTTTTGGCGAGCGATAGCGAGCATGTAATTTTAGGAAGAATCCCTTTGGCCGGGAAATTATTCTACCGAAAAATGTACAAATCTATCTTGAAGGGGGGTCTAGGGAGTGTTTTTCTAAGCTTGATGGAGGTCTAGGGAGGAAACTAAAAAACAAAAAAAATAATAAATTAATTAATAGACCAAACAAACAGCCACTGTCCCCTTAAGTCATAGTATGAGGGGAAATCCGATTGAGGGAGGGCGTTCCGAAGCTTACTTTTGAGTTTATTGTGTATGTCTACCGTCACTCTACCACTAACTGTTTGGCTTCTTTCTCACTCTCAGTCTCTCACACACATTATCTCTCTCTCTCTCTCTCTCTCTCTCTCTCTTACTCTTACTCACTCTCTCTCTCTCTCTCTTTCTCTCTCTTTTTCACTCTCTCTCACTAAATAAATAACAGATATTTATTATGTGCGAGTGTATGCGTGGAGTGGAGTAGGTTTGTGTGTGAGTGCGTGTGCGCGTGCGTTCTCTTTATATCAAATAGTCACGCTATAAAATATTCTCACAATATTATGTAGTTTGAACTAACACGCTATCCATATATTTACCCCCCACTCCCCCACCTCATTCAATCTCTCTCTCTCTCTCTCTCTCTCTCACACACACACATCACTTGTGGACATTTATGCCAGCTTATAATAAACACACGCTCAAATTACAAAATGCATAATTATATTATCTCTCTCTCTCTCTCTCTCTCTCTCTTCCCCCCTCCCTATCATCACACGTGGAAATTTATACCACCTGACAATAAATATACACACCAAAATTACGATATGCAAATGACCCCCCCCCCCCCCCCTACCACGGAGAGATAACGGGGCAACACGAACAAGCTAATTTCTGCCCCCCCCTCAGCTAAAATAATAACCCCAGCTACGTTCATCAGCTATAATAATAATAATAATAATAATAATAATAATAATAATAATACTAACTGAGAAGCTAGGAATTACGAGGTACATAATTACGCTTGCGTATTGTGCCCTGGGGTAGTGTTAAGGGGGGTCACCGGCTTTCTCTTTTTATCTTTCTCTCTCTGGCTTGTATCCATTCGGCCCCATTCAGCCAACTGTTTAGGCTGAATGGAGCCGAATGGATACAAACCAAAGCGAGAGGGAGAAAAAGAGAAAAAAAGCGAGGTGGGCCCCCTTAATTGTAAAGGCTTATCTATTTATTTATCTATCTGTTTATCTGTCTATCTATCTATATATCTATCTATCTATCTATCTATATGTTGATCTATTTATCTATTATCTATATATCTATTTATCTATCTATCTATATGTTGATCTATTTATCTATTATCTATCTATCTATCTATCTATCTATCTATCTATCTATCTATATGTTGATCTATTTATATATATATCTATCATTCTATTTGTTTATCTATCTATATAATTATCTATGTACAGTATCTACTATCTATATCAGTTTATCTAGTTATCTATCTCTCTGTCTGTTTATCTATATATTTATCTATATATTTATCTATCTATTTTATTATCTATTTATCTAACTACATATCAATCTGATTTTGTTTGCTATGTGGATGAGGGAGACAAAAGGCAAAACTGCCTGTGACGAGTGCCTCCCCCAGAGTTGAAAAAGGGACAGGTCCAAAATCAATGAACAATCGAGCCCAAATGCCTGGACACACGGAGTTTGAAGCAATATAAGTCATAGGATGATGGAAAGATGGATTCAGGGAGGGAGTTCCAGAGCTCAGCTGTTGAATAGAAAGATTGGGTGTATCGTTTCAATCTTGAGTTGGAGAGTTGCATAGAGTAGGGATGTGATTGTGTTGCAAGACGGGTGCTACGTACCCTACTTAGAGGAGGTGGTATACACTGGGAGAGCACTGAGGAACACTGATTATTGTAGTAGCAATAGAATAGCGAGAGAGATGCAACATTGCGGCGAAGAGAGAGAGAGATTGCAGAGAGTCGGTTAGTGGACGGGAGTTAATGATACGAAAGGCTTTCCTCTCTACTTTGTCTAGAAGTGCTGTGTGAGAGGATCCTCCCCACACATGTGAACAATACTCAATGCAAGGACGCACTGTGCCCCTGTACAGAACAAGAAGCTGTGTAGGGGTAAAGAACCCCTTGAGGCGGTTGAGCACTCCCAGCTTCTGGGAGGCCACCTTAGCAAGACTGGTAATACGGTCCTTCCAAGAGAGAGAGAGAGAGAGAGCAGAAGAGAAAGAGACACCGAGAATACTGAGAGAAAATAAAGGGTTGATTTTTGTATTGTAGAAGTATAAGGGATAGTCCTTTGGGAGTTCATGACGGGTAGATATCTATCTATCTCTCTATCTATGATATAGTTTTAATGGCTCCCTGTGCTAAGAGCTTGCAATACTTATTAAATATTCTAGAATGTGAAATAAGAAAACAATATTTATCCATTAATTTGACTAAATCAGTATGTATGTTCTTTAAATGCAAGGATGACAAGTCAGAAAAATCGAATATAATTTTAAATTATATAAATATAAATTTGGTAACTGATTATAAATATCTTGGATATATTATTGATTGCAATCTAAATAATTATCTTGATATAATAAGATGCAGAAACAAGTTCTATAATGAATTTAATTGTATCCTGAGGAAGTTTAGTAACGCGAATACAAATGTGCTACTTTATTTATTTCAATCTTTTTGTTTGAATTTGTATGGGGCTGAGTTATGGTTTAACAATAAGAAATGCCATGTACCAATGAAACAATTTGGTGTTGGTTACCATAAAGCAATAAAGAAAATGTTAAATATGAGATACTGGGAGAGTAATCACGCTGCATGTAGTCGAGGTGGACAAATGATTTTTAAGCATTTTATCAATTGGATCAAAACTAGATTTTTGCATTGGATACTATTGAAACCATGTGCAAACATTGAAAAGGGTTTACATTATTTGTTGAATAAATCTTATATTGTAAAGGATGTGGAGAGGACGCTATTGTAAAGGATGTGGAGAGGACGCTATTGAATGAATATGGATTTCAGAACTTAGTATTAAATGATATTGAAGCAATAAAATCAAGAATGTATTATGTGCAGAATACAGAGCCCACATTACGTTAAACAATATGTCTATGTATTATATTTTATATTTTATTATTGTGTAAAAGATGTACAATGTATCTTTTATGAAATAAAACTATGACTGACTGACTGACTGACTATCTATCTATCTATCTATCTATCTATCTATCTATCTAGAGAGAGAGAGAGAGAGAGAGAGAGAGAGAGAGAAACCCGGACTACGCAAGTTATGCTGTGCTTAATTCTAAAAATTAAAATTACTGAGCAGAAAAACAGGATAGAACAAAAAATAATTATATTATAAAAAAGAATCAAAGCGTTATACTAAATTATATTATTATACAAATGCATATCATTATTAACGCAATATAATATATATATATATATATATATATATATATATATATATATATATATATATATATATTATATATATACAGTATATATATATATATATATATATGGCTAGTGACACACATGTATAATTACTGACTAGATATATTATTTCTGCTGAATGTGTGTGTGTGTGTGTGTGTGTGTGTGTGTGTGTGTGTGTGTGTACATCTTCATACTGTGTACCGTGATTGCTTTCATAACTTCACAGTACTTAGAAGTTTTCTACTGTTATTGACTTTGATTCAGTTACATTTCTAGCAATCTACAGTATCTATCTACTTAATAAACAATCTATCAATATCTATATATATATATCTATCTACTGTATGTAACTATCAATATCTATCTATCTCTATCTATTACTCTATCTATCTATCTATATACTGTATATATATATATATATATATATATTTATTATTCTCAATCTATCTATTACTAACTGTTTATCAATATATATTTTTGTATTCCAACTACTCCCTCTCGGGCATAGGCTGAAAGCCTGCACGTTCATCGCTCAACACGGTGAAGCCCGTGAGGTCTTGTTCCAGCCTAGGAAGTGAGACAAGTGAAGCTCGAGCTACAACCAGCCCTCGCCAACCTGCCATCGCAGACGGGAGGCTCTTGGTTGCCCACTCTGGCTCGAAGCAGTCCCACTTCTGAGGCTGCTTCACCTTTATGCTTTACTGTCTCACCTCCTCGACTCGGACCCTCACTCTCAGAACGCCATCTATTGAGCATTAACTCAATAGGCATTGCCCCCCTGTAACATATTTTGAATATGAGAATATTCATACAGTGCTATATAATTAGAGAACAATGAGGGTATTTGTTTGGCGTTTCGGTGGGCTTTGTGGTATTGCACTGATACTAGGTACAGCACAAATTCAATCCCAATAATATCTTCCCATTGACACATCGGGATTTGAACCCGGGACCTTTGGATTATCAGTCCAGCGGCAAGACCACTCTACCACACCTCCCCTATCAATATCTACCTATCCATATTTACCTATCCATATCTATCTATCTATGTATCTATCTATCTATCTAGCAATAGTTATCTATGTGTTACTATCTGTATATCAGTATCTATTGCCATCTATCTATCTATATAGCTCTATATGTCTCCATCTATCTATCAATATATACCAACATATCTATCTACCAATATCAATACATCTACATTTCTTGATATCTGTTTTATTTCATTGTTTCTGATTGTATTGTTTCCACATACAAGTTGGGCTTCTCAGAATCGGCCTTTCTCTGGACATACAAATGCAACAATGGCTGCAAGCTGGAAATTGAAGGGGTTTAGGGGAATTGGGTAGTTTTGCTGCCCCCCCCCCCCCCCCCCTTCTTCCTCATGTTTAGTCCCATTAGTTTTCAGAGTGTATGACGTTTGGCCCTCCCTCTCCCCCCCCCCCCCCTCACACACACACACACACGCATTCTCTCACAACCCCCTCCCCCCTCACTCACACACACACACACACACACGCACTCTCTCATAACCCCATCCCTCCTCTCACACACACACACACACACACACACACACGCACTCTCTCATAAACACCTCACTGGGATACGAACCCCAACCACCCAAGTTATGAGAGGAAGGCCATATCTCTGTACCAACGACATACTAAAACACCCAATAGATCTCTCTCTCTCTGTCTGTCTGTCTCTCTCTCTCTGCCTAGATTTTTCACAACATTCCTTCACATACAGTATAGTCAAATAGTGGAATAGTTTACCAAGGAAGGTAGTCGATAGTAATTCAATTGATACGTTTAAATACAGACTGGACGATTATATGATGGAGATTGGATAAATACGAATGGATATATGTAAGATCAGTAGGTATGAAAGTGTCAGTTCCCTTTCAGACTAATTTATTTCTATCCTATGTAAACAAAATCCTTATGGGCATTTCCTAACTCACAATGTTACACTTCATCCCATTTTCCGGTACGCATTTTAGCCGGAGGGGGCGAAGGGTAGGGAGAGAGCCTCCTATTGTGCTGTCCTATTCGTATACAATAAACTGTCCCTGTCTGTATTAGTATTAAGGCCGGACCACCTCCTAGGAACCGCAAGGTCTGACACGTCTGAGTATCTGCGTAATCCACTTTCATTCACTCTCTCACTCACTCACACACATTCTCTCTCTCTCTCTCTTTCTCATTTTCATTGTCAATCTACACTCACTCACACACTCTCTCTTTCTCTTATTTTCATTGTCAATCTCTCGCTTTCTTATTCTCACTCTCATTCTCTCTCTCTCTCTCTATCTCACTCTCATTATCTCTCTCTCTCTCTCTCTCTCTCTCACTCGCTCACTCACTCTCTCTTTCTCTCTCCCTCTCTCTCGCAGGGACCGTAAGACCTGTGTGGCCATTGTATTTACGTAAATATATGTAAATTCCCCCTTCCCTTCAAGGTTACAGCTCCGAGGCAGGTGGTATTTCCAACTTTGATGATATAAAGCCCAAATAAGGATATGCCAAAATATGCCTGGGTTCCCTTTAAGAGGGATACTCACTCTTTCTGGACCCCCTTCTCCCTCATGTTTAGCATATTAGTTTTGAGGTTTTAAGACGTTCGTTCCGTTAGTTTGGCGATTTTGAGACCTTTCGCCTCATTCTTTTATCAATACAGTATTAAGACCTTTCGTGCCCTTTAGGTGTCGAATTTTTCCTGGCGAGCGAAAGCTAGCCTCTAATTTTAGAAGGAACCGGCCTTTGGCCGGATTTTTTTTCCATCGAAAAATGTACAAATTTATCTTGAAAGGGGGTCTAGGGGGTGTTTTTCTAAGCTTGATGGAGGTCTAGCGAGGAAACTCAAAAATATATAAATGAATATATAGACCAAAAACCAAGCACTACCCCCTAAAAGTTGGCTCGTGTGAACTTATATGGGCGGGGACCCCATCAAGGACTTGTATGGGCGGGGACCCCATCAAGGACTTGTATGGGCCGGCAAGGACTTGAATCAAGATGGGGGCAGAAGATGGGGGAAATATACAATCGAGAAAGGAATATAAGATTAATATCAGAGAGAGAGAGAGAGAGAGAGAGAGAGGACCGAGAGAGGAAGAGAGAGAAGAGAGAGGAGAGAGAGAGAGAGAGCGAGAAGAAGAGAAGAGAGAGAGAGAGAGAGAGAGAGAGAGAGAGAGAGAGAGAGAGGGGGTAGGTGCGGGGAGAGGGTGATTTTCATATGTGCAGGGATTTACTGCATGGATACACTGGCCTCACAGATTTTACGATCCAAACGAGGTGGTCAGGAGAGAGAGAGATAGAGAGAGAGAGAGATTTACATAGACATACATAGATACAATAGCCACACAGACCTTACGATCCCAGCGAGATGGTCAGGACCGAGGACAGCCATGAATGTAAATGTAGATCCGACCAGAACCAAAAATTCGATGAAAGAACGTTCTGAGAGTTCTAAAACCGCAACTTTAAAGGTTTTCTATGCAAACGCTCGTAGCATACGCAATAAATTTTCAGATTTAGAGGAACTAGTGTTTACAGAAAATTATGATGTGATTGGCATAACAGAATCTTGGCTCAATACAGAAGATAGAGACTTTTTAGCAGAGTATTCACTTCCCGGTTATGTAATGTTTGAGAACAGCCGAATAAATAAAAATGGAGGTGGCGTTTTATTTTAAATCAAAGAAAGTCTTAACCCGACCCTCGTGTCAAAACTTCAAATTGTGGTCGACACATCTTTTGTGCTAATAAAGAATAATAAAGGTACAAAAATAATACTTGCGTTAATATACAGACCTCCAGCTCAATCAGTGCAAACTGACCGAGAAATTTACGAACAAATTGCAGATGTAAGTAACTCACAAGATACCGTAATTTTTGGCGACTTTAATTTACCTGTGACCAAGTGGGGCGATACTCTTACTTCACACTCCGGACATGACTTGTATACGAACTTGCAAGAGAGTTCGCTTTATCAATTTATTCGAACGCCGACCCGTGGTAATAACGTTCTTGACATTGTACTTGCAACAAAAGAAGAATTAATAGAGAATTTGAATGTTGGTGATGAATTCAGTAACAGCGACCATCGTACGATAACTTTCACTTTAAACTTTACTAGTAACGAACCAAATAGTAGCATCGAAAAAGTCCCTAATTTCAA
Source organism: Paralithodes platypus (assembly GCA_032716605.1). Taxonomy (NCBI): domain Eukaryota; kingdom Metazoa; phylum Arthropoda; class Malacostraca; order Decapoda; family Lithodidae; genus Paralithodes; species Paralithodes platypus. The sequence goes on from CM064484.1 coordinate 38,283,024, forward strand.
GAAAGCAAACTTCCATAAACTTAGAGCTATGTTTAAAGAAACTGACTGGAGCTTTTTAATTAACAATAACGACATAAATACATCTTGGAAGTTATTCGAAACCACTTACCTAAAAGCAGTGCAAGACTGCATACCATCGAAAATACGGCATCCAGGCCATAATAATAAGCCCAAATGGTGGAATAAAGAGATTTCAAACTGCCTGCTTGCTAAAAAATTTGCTAATGATAGATTAAAATCCGCACAAAATGACGAAGAACGGGTGAAATTTGTAGAGCTACGACGCAAAGCCAAAAAGTTAATTAAGCAGAGTAAAAAGACCTTAGAGTTACATATTGCGAATCAAAGTAAAACAAACCCGAAAGAATTCTATAGTTATATCAGAAAGAAAAAAGTAGTTACTTCAACTGTTGGACCGTTAGTCGATGAAAATGGAGAATACACCAAAGACGAAGTACAAATGAGTAATGCCCTCAATACCTTCTTTGCATCAGTTTTTACAACAGAAGACCTCAGTGATATCCCTACACCATCGCCGATTCAGATTGATAATTCAGATGTTCTAAGCAATATCACCGTTACAGAGAGAGAAGTATTGAATTGTTTAGATAAACCCAAGGTAAATAAAACGCCAGGACCTGATACAATCTCGCCTAGAGTTCTAAAGGAAGCTAAGGATGAGCTCTCCAAACCACTGACATTACTATTCAATAAATCCTTGCAGTCTGGAACTATGCCTGATCAGTGGAAGCTAGCCAACGTAACACCGATATTAAAAAAAGGCAGCAAATCCCTACCCAGTAACTATCGTCCAATTAGCTTAACCTCAGTTGTTTGTAAAATGCTAGAAACGGTCATACGAGACAGACTCGTAAATCACTTAGAGGAAAATAACATACTTAAAGATACTCAACACGGCTTTCGTAAAAAACGTTCCTGTTTAACAAACCTCTTAGACTTCTTCCACGATATCCTCAACCTCTACGATGAGAGTAAAGCTGTAGATATTATATACCTTGATTTTCAAAAGGCCTTTGACAAAGTTCCCCACAAACGTTTACTGCTAAAACTAAAAGCGCATGGAATACAAGACGGTGTGTTGAAATGGATAGAAAATTGGCTCAGCAACAGAAATCAAAGGGTAGTCATAAACGGTAAGGCATCTAAATGGACCAATGTAAGTAGCGGGGTACCCCAGGGATCGGTACTAGGACCAATTCTCTTTCTAATTTACATCAACGACATAGATGAGGGTCTCACCTGTACAATCTCAAAATTTGCTGACGATACAAAAATTGCAAATAGCGTACTCTCAAAAGAACAAGTTGACGATATGCAACACAATCTAGATAAATTGTCATGTTGGGCCCAAATTTGGCAAATGAGTTTCAATGCGGATAAATGTAAAGTACTACATGTCGGATACCTAAATGAGAAAGCAAACTATTCGATGAATGGCACTCAGCTTAAGAATATAAACAGAGAAACCGATCTGGGAGTAACAATACCGAGTAACCTAAAACCGAGTCAACAATGTTCAGAAGTTGTTAAGAAGGCAAACAAAATAATTGGCTTTATAGGCAGGTCATTTGAGCATAAATCCAAAGAAGTTATCCTAACCCTTTACAATTCCTTAGTCCGCCCTCTTCTGGAATACTGCGTTCAATCCTGGTGCCCTTATTACCAAAAAGAAATAAACAAGCTAGAACGAGTTCAACGTAGAGTTACCAAAATTATACCTAGCCTAAAGAACAAACCATACGAAGAGCGTCTTAGAGAATTAAATCTATTTCCTTTAACCCAGCGCAGATTAAGAGGTGACTTAATTCAAGTGTTCAAAATCATCAAAGGCATCGACAATATGAACTGTAGTAAGTACTTCACTATCGACCAATCTAATTACACGCGGGGAAACGGTTTCAAAATTATTGGTAAATCTTTTAACTCGCACGAATCTAAGAATTTCTTCTTCAATCGAGTTGTCAACTTGTGGAATGGGCTTCCCCGAAACGTTATAGACTGCATCACCGTTGATTCATTTAAACTCCGCCTAGACAAATATATCTCATTAAACCCGCAACTGACTGCGTTTGTAAATGAATAACTTTATTTTATCCCCCCCTCAGTTACTAACCCATCTGTCCTCTACTAACTCCCTAATCCTGCCACGGACATTAGTTCCATGGCAGTAATTCCCTTTCCAATGTTCCCTTACCCACTCTAAACCACTGCTTGGACACTTGATCCTCAGTGTTTAGGAGGACAAGCAACCTAGAAGGGTCACTAGACCTGTTGTTACTTGATTTCCTTTGTACTCCTTTGTACTCCTTTGTACTTATTTATAGTAGCGAGAGTTACATACAGTTACACAGACTGCACAGACCTTGCGGTCCCTATTAGGCAGTACGGACTTGTTGCTAACATAGATTTTGCTACAAAGTGGAAGGTAAGGATAGCAAAGTTGGAGAGCAATAGAGAGAGAGAGAGAGAGAGAGAGAGATAGACCTGGAATACATAAACCATGCTGTCTAAGAAAAGCACTGACTGTATGTGTGTGTGTGTGTGTGTGTATGTGTGTTTGTGTGGGTGTATGCGTGTGTGTGTGTGTGTGTGGATGGATGGGTGTATGTGTGTGTGTGTGGATGGATGGGTGTATGTGTGTGTATATATATATATATATATATATATATAAAAAGAGTGAGAACGAGTGAAGGTGTGTGTGCGTGGTGTGTGTGTACAGACACACACATACAGATAGATGTATGTATGTATGTGTATGTATATATATGTATATGTATGTATTCAATTAAAACAATACCACTTAACGATTTATGTATAATTACTGCCTAAGAATGCATATCTAGACTACATATGAAATCATTATAGCGCTATGCTAAGTAATTATCATACACACGCATATAATTAACTTAAATTTGCTAGTGACACATGTAAATCTACTGGCTATAAAGTTCTTAATTCTGCTGAATGTATGTGTGTGTGTGTTTGTGTGTATGTGTGTGTATGTGTGTTTGTGTGTGTATGTGTGTGTGTGTGTGTGTGTGTGTGTGTGTGTGTGTTTGTTTGTTTGTGTGTGTGTGTGTGTGTGAGTGTCTGTGTGTGTGTATGAAGGAGACAGGCAAAGCTGCCTGTAATACGTGTCTCCCCAAAATTTGAAAGAATGATAGAGCCAAATTCAGGGTACTCTAAACATTTCTAGACACACGGAGCTTGAAGCAATTCGAGTCATAGGATGAGGGAATGACAGATTAAAGGAGAACGTTCCAAAGATTATTTGTTGAATAGAAGACTGAGATATTAGAAAGTTGGACAGAATAGGGGTGGAAGTGTGTTGAAACCCCAGTTCCCCCTCAGGAAGGAGGTTTACACTGAGAGAGCGCTGAAGAACCCTGATAATTGCAATAGCGGTAGAAGAGTGAGAGAGATGTAACATTGCGGCGTGTAAATGAAAGGCCGAGAATATTGCAAAAGTTGATATCAAGAGTGACATGCCGTGTGTGTGTGTGTGTGTGTGTGTGTGTGTGTGTGTGTGTGTGTGTGTGTGTGTGTGTGTGTGAGTGTATTGTGTGTGTGTCTGTGTGTGCGTGATTGTGTGTGCGCGTGTCTGTGTGTGTGTGAGTGTGTGTGTGCGTGTCTGTGCGTGCCTGTGTGTGTGTGTGTGTCTATGTGTCTGTGTGTGTGTGTGTTTGTGTGAATGTGTGTGTGTGTGTGTGTGTGTGTCTGAAAAAATAGTCAAATATTTGGATTCAGTATGAATCCAGAAAAACTAGAGAGACACTCCGTAGATGGCATACCTCAACCTACGCTGCCGGAGATATGCGCTCTACCGATCGCCTCCTAAATTGACCACTTGCGAGTTTCAGATTATATGGAAGTTGGAGCCGTAAACATCGATTTAAATAAGAAATGCAATAATTATGTAAATTTCTGATGGATAAAAAGTATGTTGAACTTAGTTGAATGTATCTATAATGTACTGCAAGCTTAATTTAGCTGGGAAATCTGATAAATATCGATTTCTACAGTTCAACTTCCTTATAGAACGAAACTCGCAAGTGGTCAATGGAATCACATCTTCCTTGGCGCATATCCTATCTGTCCACCAATATTCGAGATAATCGGTTCATAACTTTTTGAGATATCGTGTTTACAGACAGACAAACAAATAGAGGTAAAAACAGCCTCCAACTTCGTTAAGGGAGCCCACCTCGTTTTGTTTTCTCTTTCTCTCCCTCTCTCTTTGGCTTGTATCCATTCGGCCCCATTCAGCCTACTGTTTAAGACGTTTACCCCCATCCAGGTGTCAACATTTTCCTGGCGAGTGGTAGCGATCCAACATATATATATATATATATATATATATATATATATATATATATATATATATATATTATATATATATATAGTGGATCGCTACATATATATATATAATATATATATATATATATATATATATTATATATATATATATATATTTGTTTTGACAGCAAACTAAATTTGTACATTTTTCGATAGAAAAATGTCTCCGGCGAAGCCAGATTTGTCCATACAATGCTGGCTCTCTTTCGCTCTCCACGAAGAAATCGACATCTGGATGGGGATAAAAGTCTTAAAACAGTTGGCTGAATGGGGTCTAATGTATAGCGACTAGAAAGACTCCAAGCTAGGGCTACAAAGCATATTCCATCGATAAGGAGACTGAACTATGAGGAGCGGTTGAGAGCTCTTGGTCCCTTTTGCGTAAACTACAAGATTAACTTAATGAAGTCTTTAAAATACTTAATAGGTTTGACAATGTGCATTATAACAAAATGTTGACCCTCCATATGAATACAATACGCAACCATGACTGGAAGTTATAATTGAAGATATTCAGCGCTAGCATATGTGGAAAACAAATCTTAAATAAGATCTGTTCTACATGGAACAAACTTTCCTCAGAAGTTGCAAATAGTTCTTCAGTAGAGCAGTTCAAGAAGAGAGGAGGCAGAATTTTGCACTCTCTGCAACGAGACTGTGCTATACACGATATGTCTGTTCCCACTTAAAGTATCTCCCTGGAATGGACCACAAGATCTAAGAGATACTAATAATTCCGTGTAACTCCTTGTAACTAACTCTAACTCGTTCTCACTCTCACTCTCACTCGCTCTCTCTCGTTCAACATGGATTAATCAGTAGTTATGTAAGTGTAAATTCCCTTTCAGACAAATTTCTTTCTATAATCTATAAAAAGTTTCCTTGTGGGCATTTCCTGACCCATAAGGTTACAATTTATCATATTTTCCGGTACGGCTTTTTAACAGGAGGGAGTGGAGGATGGGGAGAAAGCCTTCTTCTTTGCTGTTCTATTCTTCTACTATACACTGTTCCTGTCTAGTAGTATTAAGGTCGGACCACCTAGTAGGGACCGCAAGGTGTCTCTCTCTCTCTCTCTCTATTTGTCTCTCCCCCCTCTCTCTCTCTCTCTCTCTTACACAGGGTCCCAAAGGAGCGATCATCAAAGGCCTAATGAATGAGAGATGATGTTTTAAGAACTCTTGGAGCAGGCCGAGACCAACCACCCTTGTTTTTCCCAAATGTATTTTTAGCATTTTTTTTTTTTTTTTTTTTTTTTAATAATTCACATTTTACATTAATTTTCCAGTCGAGTGTTTCTTTTCTTTTTGGTTTAATCTTGTGGGAATATTCTAGTGTTGAGTTTGGTTGACTTAATAATTGGGGAATAATAAGATCAACATTGGGAAAATCGAGCACGCGAGCACTCCCTCCCTCTCTCTCTCTCTCTCTCTCTCTCTCTCTCTCTCTCTCTCTCTCTCAGACACACTTATACCCCTCACCATAAAAACCCTCTTAACACCAACGACCAATTACGAAGGACTGACATTGACCTTTAACACAGAGCAGGTATTAAAGTAACGACCCTTGCTATATCGCTTACTAATAATTAATATTGAAAGGTAGGCAGCCAGTTAGTTCAAGTTTTTTATTTTATTTGTATAATTGTATATATTTTTATCATTATATTATACTGTAGTGTTTATATATTATACTGTAGTGTTTATATATTATACTGTAGTGTTTATATATTATACTGTAGTGTTTATATATTTTTATCATTATGTTATACTGTAGTGTTTATATATGTTTATCATTATATTATACTGTAGTGTTTATATATTTTTATCATTATGTTATACTGTAGTGTTTATATATGTTTATCATTATATTATACTGTAGTGTTTATATATTTTTATCATTATATTATACTGTAGTGTTTATATATTATACTGTAGTGTTTATATATTTTTTTAAAGTTTGCTGCCTCGACCTCTATCAAGCTTTAAAAACACCCCCAAGATAAATGTGTACATTTTTTGGAAGAAAAATGTGTCGGCCTATTACATTACAAGCTCACTAGCGCTCGTTAGGAAAAATTCGACTAACCTAAATAACACGAAAGATCTTCATATTGACAAAGGAATGGGGCGAAAGGTCTTAAAATCGCCAAACTAATGCGGCAAACGTCTTTAAATCCCATAAGTAATGGGACTAAATATGAGGGCGAAGGGGGTTCAGATAAACCCAATACCTACCCTTAAGGCTTATTAGTAGTTGTATTACAGATAATTGAGGATGGATGGATAGATAGATATATTTTTAGATACTTGTGCAATATAGACAGATGGATAGATCTTATTAGATAGTAATATATATATATATATATATATATATATATATATATATATATATATATATATATATCAATTTAAAGACCGAGTACTCCACACGAAATGCGGTTCAGAACTGCCTCACTGGTCAGGTTCTGATCCCACGTCTTTCTTGGTCTGCTCCTTGGTGCAGCTCCCTCCACGATCATGGACTCGCATCTTTTCACCCAACTTAGTTCATCCATCCTCTCAACATTCTCAAACCATCCAAGCCTGCTATTACGCACCTCATAACTGATACTCTTGATACCTAACCTTCTCCCTAGCTCTTCACTTGATATCCTATCTTACAGTTTAGCACCACACAGCCATCTCATCATTCTCATCTCGCTGTGCTCCATTCTGTTAATATATACCATCCGCTTTGACAGGCCACGTTTCTGAAGCATATGGCATTGAGTTTCAAACACATTAAGGGAGCCCACCTCGCTTTTTTTCTCTTTCTTTCCCTCTCTCTTTGGCTTGTATCCATTCGGCCCCATTCAGCATACTGTTTTACGACGTTTACCCCCATCCAGGTGTCAATATTTTCCTGGCGAGCGGAAGCGAGCCAGCATATATATATTTTTGTTTTGACAGCAAGCTAAATTTGTAAATTTTTCGATAGAAAAATTTCTCCGGCGAAGCCGGATTTCTCCATACAATGCTGGCTCGCTATCGATCGCCAGGAAGAAATCGACACCTGGATGGTGATAAACGTCTTAAAACAGTTGGCTGAATGGAGCCGAATGGATACAAGCCAGGGAAAGAGAGAAAAGGAGAGAAAGATAACAAAACAGCCGGTGACCCCCCTTAAGCGAACCCCTTTCCATTCAAGGGGAGAGGGATCGAGTCTTCTCAGGGTACGGAGTGGCAATAGGTAGTAATATATAGAATTATACAGTGACGGGACATTGAAGATAAATAGATACATGAAGATAGATAGATACATGAAGCTAGATAGATACATGAGCCCTATGAGTACCAGCGACGTGTTTTATACTTTATTCTACTTATATTTAGACGATATTATGCAGCTTAGGAAGGATCTGTGGCAGTTACAAGGGTTGGCTGAGATAGTTTGAAGCCTTATTATTGCTAGAGGTCCTTCCTAAACTGAAAACATCGATTTACAGTAAAAAAACAAAAAAAAAAAAAAAAATCGCTGGTGCAGAAAAGGGTTGAAAGATACAAGTGCAAAATAGATAGATGGATAGATATCAATGAATAGTAATAGATAGTAACGGCCCGTCCTATATCACCAACTTTAATATTCTGCAGTGAGTTCAGTCTCATTAGTACTGTAGTTTTATAATAGATATTTGATTCGTGGAAGTCGTGGGGTTCGACATAAATAGATGGATAGATAGATGGACAGATTGATAGATACATACATACGTACAAATAGCGATTCTCTCTCTCTCTCTCTCTCTCTTAGAGACTTTTTAGCAGAGTATTCACTTCCCGGTTATGTAATGTTTGAGAAAAGCCGAATAAATAAAAATGGAGGTGGCGTTTTATTTTATATCAAAGAAAGTCTTAACCCGACCCTCTTGTCAAAACCTCAAATTGTGAACGTCGACACATCTTTTGTGCTAATAAAGAATAATAAAGGTACAAAAATAATACTTGCATTAATATACAGACCTCCAGCTCAATCAGTGCAAACTGACCGAGACATTTATGAACAAATTGCAGATGTAAGTAACTCACAAGATACCGTATTTTTTGGCGACTTTAATTTACCTGTGACCAAGTGGGGCGATACTCTTACTTCACACTCCGGACATGACTTGTATACGAACTTGCAAGAGAGTTCGCTTTATCAATTTGTTCGAACACCGACCCGTGGTAATAACGTTCTTGACATTGTACTTGCAACAAAAGAAGAATTAATAGAGAATTTGAATGTTGGTGATGAATTCAGTAACAGCGACCATCGTACGATAACTTCCACTTTAAACTTTACTAGTAACGAACCAAATAGTAGCATCGAAAAAGTCCCTAATTTCAAGAAAGCAAACTTTCATAAACTTAGAGCTATGTTTAAAGAAACTGACTGGAGCTTTTTAATTAACAATAACGACATAAATACATCTTGGAAGTTATTCGAAACCACTTACCTAAAAGCAGTGCAAGACTGCATACCATCGAAAATACGGCGTCCAGGCCATAATAATAAGCCCAAATGGTGGAATAAAGATATTTCAAACTGCCTGCTTGCTAAAAAAAATTGCTAATGAGAGATTAAAATCCTCACAAAATGACGAAGAACGGGTGAAATTTGTAGAGCTACGACGCAAAGCCAAAAAGTTAATTAAGCAAAGTAAAAAGACCTTAGAGTTACATATTGCGAATCAAAGTAAAACAAACCCGAAAGAATTCTATAGTTATATCAGAAAGAAAAAAGTAGTTACTTCAACTGTTGGACCGTTACTCGATGAAAATGGAGAATACACCAAAGACGAAGTACAAATGAGTAATGCCCTCAATACCTTCTTTGCATCAGTTTTTACAACAAAAGACCTCAGTGATATCCCTACACCATCGCCGATTCAGATTGATAATTCAGATGTTCTAAGCAATATCACCGTTACAGAGAGAGAAGTATTGAATTGTTTAGATAAACTCAAGGTAAATAAAACGCCTGGACCTGATACAATCTCGCCTAGAGTTCTAAAGGAAGCTAAGGATGAGCTATCCAAACCACTGACATTACTATTCAATAAATCCTTGCAGTCCGGAACTATGCCTGATCAGTGGAAGATAGCCAACGTAACACCGATATTCAAAAAAGGCAGCAAATCCCTACCCAGTAACTATCGTCCAATTAGCTTAACCTCAGTTGTATGTAAAATGCTAGAAACGGTCATAAGAGACAGACTCGTAAATCACTTAGAGGAAAATAACATACTTAAAGATACTCAACACGGCTTTCGTAAAAAAAGTTCCTGTTTAACAAACCTCTTAGACTTCTTCCACGATATCCTCAACCTCTACGATGAGAGTAAAGCTGTAGATATTATATACCTTGATTTTCAAAAGGCCTTTGACAAAGTTCCCCACAAACGTTTACTGCTAAAACTAAAAGCGCATGGAATACAAGACGGTGAGTTGAAATGGATAGAAAATTGGCTCAGCGACAGAAAGCAAAGAGTAGTCATAAACGGTAAGGCATCTAAATGGACCAATGTAAGTAGCGGGGTACCCCCAGGGATCGGTACTAGGACCAATTCTCTTTCTAATTTACATCAACGACATAGATGAGGTTCTCACCTGTACAATCTCAAAATTTGCTGACGATACAAAAATTGCAAATAGCGTACTCTCAAAAGATCACGTTGACGATATGCAACACAATCTAGATAAATTGTCACATTGGGCCCAAATTTGGCAAATGAGTTTCAATGCGGATAAATGTAAAGTACTACATATCGGATACCTAAATGAGAAAGCAAACTATTCGATGAATGGCACTCAGCTTAAGAATGTAAACAGAGAAACCGATCTGGGAGTAACAATATCGAGTAACCTAAAACCGAGTCAACAATGTTCAGAAGTTGTTAAGAAGGCAAACAAAATAATTGGCTTTATAGGCAGATCATTTGAGCATAAATCCAAAGACGTAATCCTAACCCTTTACAATTCCTTAGTCCGCCCTCTTCTGGAATACTGCGTTCAATGCTGGTGCCCTTATTACCAAAAAGACATAAACAAGCTAGAACGAGTTCAACGTAGAGTTACCAAAATGATACCTAGCCTAAAGAACAAACCATACGAAGAGCGTCTTAGAGAATTAAATCTATTTCCTTTAACCCAGCGCAGATTAAGAGGTGACTTAATTCAAGTGTTCAAAATCATCAAAGGCATCGACAATATGAACTGTAGTAAGTACTTCACTATCGACCAATCTAATTACACGCGGGGAAACGGTTGCAAAATTATTGGTAAATCTTTTAACTCACATGAATCTAAGAATTTCTTCGTCAATCGAGTTGTCAACTTGTGGAATGGGCTTCCCCGAGACGTTATAGACTGCAGCACCGTTGATTCATTTAAATTCCGCCTAGACAAATATCTCGCATCAAACCCGCGACTGACTGCGTTTGTAAATGAATAACTTTATTTATCCTCCCCTCAGTTACTAACCCATATGTCCCCTACTAACTTCCTAGTCATGCCACGTTAGTGGCAGGGCAGTAGTTCCCTTTCCAATGTTCCCTTACCCACTCTAAACCACTGTTTGGACACTTGATCCTCAGTGTTTTGGAGGACAAGCAGCCTAGAAGGGTCACTAGATCTGTTGTTGCTCGATTTCCTTTGTACTTTGTACTCTCTCTCTCTCTCTCTCTCTCTCTCTCTCTCTCTCTCTCTCTCTCACACACACAAACACACACACTCACACTGCATATATATATATATATATATATATATATATATATATATAGAGAGAGAGAGAGAGAGAGAGAGAGCGAGAGCGCGAGAGAGAGAGAGAGAGAGAGAGAGAGAGAGAGAGAGAGAGAACCATCAGCACACACCTCGGGGCCATAAAAGCATTAATAAAGGAACCATTTCAGCCGTTGTCAGACATCCGTTGTCAGACATCCGATTGAACTCCCAATTATAATGCCCTCTTTCTGCTGCTCTCTCTCTCTCTCTCTCACACACATACACACAGACACACACACTCTCCTCTCTATCTATCTATCTATTTATTCATCTATCTCTCTATTTATCTATATATCAATCAATCAATCAATCAATCAATCAATCCATCAATCACTCACACAATACATCAATCAATCAATCAACCTCTCTCACTCACTCTTACACACTATCTCTCTCTCTCTCTCTCTCTCTCTCTCTCTCTCTCTCTCTCTCTCTCACACACACAGTTGAAGTTATTACCGTATTTTCCTGAGTACGAGGCCAATCTGTAATTTCCTTAACCCCTTCTGTACCTGCGACGTCTTAGCTATTATAGTCTAGCTAGGCTATATGTAGACGCTTTTGTGCAGTGTAAGAAGGATCTGTGATAGTAAAAATGGTTAAGGAGAGGTATTTAGTTTGTTCCGTAGACCTCCATCAAGCTTAAAATTACACGCCCTAGAGTCCCTTTCAAGATATATAATGTCCCGGCCGAAGGCCGGTTCCTCTTAAATTACAGGCTCGCTATCGCTCGCCAGGATAAAATTGACAACTGAATGGCACGAAAGGTCTTAATATGGGGTGAAAGTTCTTAAAATCGCTAAACTAATGGGGCAAACGTTTCATAATATCAAAAGCAATGGGGCTAAACATGAGGGAGAAAGGGGTCAAGAAAAGAATCCCTTAAGTGGAGATCTCCCCTTAAGTGAGATAGGTCGAAGCATGTTAATTGATGGAGGTCCTTTTTAAACTGAATATAAGCGTCTGAAAGTAACCAGAAAATAATATACAAGACGTTGCCGGTACAGAAGGGGTTAAGGGGTTTCACCTGTTTGATTGTCTCTCATTTTCTTTCTTTCTCTGGCTTATATCAATTCGGCCCCATTCACCCTACTGTTTTAAGACGTTTATCCCCATCCAGGTGTCAATTTCTTCCTGGCGAGCGATAGCGAGCCAACATTGTATGGAGAAATCCGGCTTCGCAGGAGATATTTTTTTTATCATATAATGTACAAATTCAGCCGCTGACAAAAACATTATAAAATAGTATTCTGGTGAGCGGCACCTGGATGAGGATAAACGTATTAAGGGGAGGTTTTTAGTTTGTTCCCTAGTCCTCCAACAAGCTTAAAATTACACCCCCTAGGCTCCCTTTCTAGAAAAATTTGTACATTTTTCGGTAGAAAAATGTCCCGGCTGAAAGCCGGTTCCTCTTAAATTACAGGCTCGCTATCGCTCGCCAGGATAAAATCGACACCTAAATGGCACGAAAGGTTTTAAAATTGACAGAAATGGGTTGAAAGTTCTTAAAATAGTCAAAATAATGGGGCAAACGTCTTAAAATTAGAAAAACAATGGGGCTAAACATGAGGGAGAAAGGAGTCCAGAAAATAATCCCTCAAGTAGAAATCTCCCCTTAAAACAGTAAGGCTGAATGGGTGCCCGAATGGATAGAACTCGGAGAAAGAGGGAGAAGAGAGAGAGAGAGAGAGAGAAAACACAAACGAGGTGGGCCCCCTTAGGAAACCCACTATACTCCATTCATAACAGGTAGACCGGAAATCCGGATTCCCCCCCCCCCCCTCCCTAACCTCGGTAACTCACACATGCAGGACTACAGCTGAAAATGGCCTGTACACTTTCACCCACCTATTCCCTGGCTGACTCTTCCCAAATGGTAGAAATATGAGCTCGATTACTCTCACCCCTATTCCCTGGCTGGCTCTTCCCAAATGGTGAAATATGAGCTCGATTACTCTCACCCCTATTCCCTGGCTGGCTCTTCCCAAATGGTAGAAATATGAGCTCGATTACTCTCACCCCTATTCCCTGGCTGACTCTTCCCAAATGGTAGAAATATGAGCTCGATTACTCTCACCCCTATTCCCTGGCTGACTCTTCCCAAATGGTAGAAATATGAGCTCGATTACTCTCACCCCTATTCCCTGGCTGACTCTTCCCAAATGGTAGAAATATGAGCTCGATTACTCTCACCCCTATTCCCTGGCTGACTCTTCCCAAATGGTAGAAATATGAGCTCGATTACTCTTACCCCTATTCCCTGGCTGACTCTACCAAAATGGTAGAAATATGAGCTAGATTACTCTCACCCTTATTCCCTGGCTGACTCTTCCCAAATGGTAGAAATATGAGCTCAATTACTCTCACCCCTATTCCCTGGCTGACTCTTCCCAAATGGTAGAAATATGAGCTCGATTACTCTCACCCCTATTCCCTGGCTGACTCTACCAAATGGTAGAAATATGAGCTCGATTACGCTCACCCCTATTCCCTGGCCGACTCTTCCCAAATGGTAGAAATATGAGCTCGATTACTCTTAGTCCATGTTGAGTTAGAGAGGTTAAGACTCATTATTTCTGGCCTACCTATAGTGAACAGGGTATAATATCATATTGTCTGTATTGATCATAAGGGGAGGTTTGTTTTTGCTGGACCCCCTTCTCCCTCATGTTTAGCCCCATTAGTTTGGCGATTTTAAGCTCCTTTAGGCCATTTAGGTGTCGATGTTTTCCTGGCGAGCGATAGCGAGCCTATAATGTAGGAGGAACCGGCCTTCGGCCGGAAATTTGTTTTACTGAAAAATGTACACATTTATCTCGAAGAAGGATCTTGGGAGTATTTCTTAAAGCTTGACGGAGGGCTTGGGAGGAAATAAATAACAAATATAAATAAATAGATAAGATAAATAAATATATAAATAATATAATAAATATATATATATATATATATATATATATATATATATATATATATATATATATATATATATATATATATATATATATAAACGAATCAATCAACATATAAATATAAATAAATATAAGTCTCCCTTTAATTTAGTAACATAGAGCCAGGTTTCATATGACCAATAAATGAATAGTCTGTGCCCCATTGTTACTGACTTATTGTATCACTGTGAATGCTGTTGTATAAACGTGTATTATTGTCTGGACACGTTAATATATTGGTGTTATTAAGTCATATCAGGTTATCTCTCTCTCTCTCTCTCTCTCTCTCTCTCTCTCTCTTTGTATGTCTGTATGTCGATCTTTCTCTCTCGCTCTCGCTGTATTTATGTGTGTGTGTGTGTGTGTGAGAGAGAGAGAGAGAGAGAGAGAGAGAGAGAGAGAGAGAGAGAGAGAGAGAGAGAGAGAGACAGAGAGAGAGAGACCCTTCAACTTTACTATCCTGATCTTCAAATCGGCAGTAACTATTATTCTACACATGAGACCGGACCTCTTAGTGAAAACCGCAAAGCCTATGTGGTCAGTGTATCTATGTAACTCCACGGAACTCTCTCTCCCGGCTCCAGCACTTAAACCACTTCCCGTTTTTTGTGGTGTTTAGATAGAACTAATTTACGCAGGGGGTCTTGAGGAATACCTGCTTATTCCACCGTTCCTCTATGCTAACCCCTTCTGTACCGGCGATGTCCTTTTCACTTCTTTCTGGTTACCATTAGAGGATTTGATTCAGCTTAAAAAGGGCCTCCAAAAATCAACAGGCTTCCAAAAGATCTCGCTTAACACTTTTTACTACCACAGATCCTTCTTAAACTGCACAAAATCGTCTAAATATAGCGAGAATAAAACTAAAAAGACGTCGCCGGTACAGAAGGGGTTAAGGGGAGGAAGGGGGAAGGGGAATTCTGGACCCCCCTTCTTCATCATGTTCAGCCCTATTAGTTTTGAGAAGCCGTTTAGGAGTGTGGCCGTTTAGGAGTGTGGCCGTTTAGGAGTGTGTCCGTTTAGGAGTGTGTCCGTTTAGGAGTGTGGCCGTTTAGGAGGGTGGCCGTTTAGGAGGGTGGCTATTATGGAGTGTGGCCGATTAGGAGTGTGGCCGTTTAGGAGGGTGGCTGTTATGGAGTTTGGCCGATTAGGAGGGTGGCTATTATAGAGTGGCCGTTTAGGAGGGTGGCTATTATAGAGTGTGGCCGATTAGGAGTGTGGCCGTTTAGGAGGGTGGCTATTATGGAGCATTGCCAATTAGGAGAGTGGCAGTTTTGAAGTGTGACCGTTTCTGAGTGTGGCCGCTTAGGAGTGTGGCTGTTTAGGAGTGTGGCCGTTTTGGAGTGTGGCCGTTTTGGAGTGTGGCCGTATATACTATAACCCCCCAGGCGTGCTACCAAGTCATTTACTGCTGAACTGGAGATAAAAGAAATTCATGTGTTTTAGGGGGTAATTTTATGTTCAACTACTGTAGGTACAAAAAATGCTTGTGTTTTCCGAGTGCAATTTCGCGTTCAACTAAAAGACTGCAAATTATGTGTCGATAAGGCATTTACGAGCTCCGATTATATTAAGGGGGAAGGGTCTACTTTTTGGTCGATAATTTCATTTTTGTTTTGTTTTTATTATTATTATTTTTTTTAGCTTCCTCCCTAGAGCTCCATCAAACTTGAAAAAAACATCCCCAAGATCCCCCTTCTAGACATATTTGCACACTTTTTCGGTACAAAAATATCCTACCCGAAGGCCGTTGTCTCCTTAATTGCAAGCTCGCTATCACTCGCCCAGAAAAAATCAACAACTAGATGACACGAAAAGTCTTATTATTGGCAAAGAAATAGAGCGAAAGGTCTTAAAATCGCCAAACTAAAGGACCGAACGTCTTAAAATGTCAAAACTAATGGATCTAAACATGAGGGAGAAGGGGGGCCAGAAATACCAACCATCCCCCCTTAAAAAATTGCGTTGTTAATGATTAAGACAGGCTTTATTAACCCTTTGAAGATCATGACGCGCTTTGATAGTTTAGTTTTGGCTATCATTAGACGATTTTATTCAGCTTAGGAAGGAGCATGGAGTAATTATCATCATATTCTGGTTACCATTAGACGATTCTATTTGGCTCATGTTCAACCTCTAGGACCGAAAGGGGTAAACGCGAATTCAATAATCCCTCTGAATTCATATTATCACCAACCCACTAATTAACTTACAAATAAACCTAATTAATGAAATCAAATATGAAATGAAATATGAGCAAATAAATATGAAAAAATATATTATGAAATTAATTATGAACAATGAAATGCGAAAAAATTAAAAATTAAATTAAATCAAATAACATAGGCCCTTCTTAAGCTGTATAAAATCCTCTAATGTAAGCAAGAATCCGAGGTAAAAAAACAAAAAAGGCTTCATGGTGCTAAAGGGGTTTCACCGATTTTTTTTTTTTTTATCTTTTCTCTCTTTCCCTGGCTTGTATCCATTCGGCCCCATTCAGCCAACTGTTTTAAGATGTTTATCCTCATCCAGGTGCCGATTTCTTCCTGGCAAGCGATAGCGAGCCAGCATTGTATGGAGAAATCTGAGTTCGACGGAGACATTTTTCTATCGAAAAATTTACAAATTTAGCTTGCTGTCAGAAAAGAAAATATATATATATATATGCTGGCTCGATACCACTCGCCAGGAAAATAGTGACACCTGAATGGGGGTAAACGTCTCAAAACAGTATGCTGAATGGGGCCGAATGGATACAAATCAAAGAGAGAGGGAGAGAGAGAGAAAAAAACGCGAGGTGGGCTGGGTTAATCGCTCCATAAACAATAATGACCCCAGCCATAATATCAGCCCTAACTACCGTCCAAGGGGGTAGGTAATTGTGGACACCTGGGCCAATTAAGGGAGCCCACCTTGCTCTTTTTATCTTTCTCTCCCTCTCTCTTTGGCTTGTATATATTCGGCCCCATTCAACTTACTGTTTTAAGACGTTTACCCCATCAAGGTGTCAATATTTTCCTAGCATATATATATATTTTTGTTTTGACAGCGAGCATTTTTTGATAAAACAAAATCTCCGGCGAAGCCGGATTTCTTTATACAATGCTGGCTCGCTTTCGCTCGTCAGGAAGAAATCGACACCTGGATGGGAATAAACGTCTTAAAACAGTTGGCTGAATGGGGCCGAATGGATACAAGCCAGGGACAGGGAGAAAAGGAGAGAAAGATAGAAAAAAAGCCAGTGACCATCCTTAACCCTTTCTGTACCGGCGACGATTGGTATATTATATTCTAGTTGTATTCAGAAGTATTTATGCAGCTTAGGAAGGATCTGGGGTAGTGAAAAGGGTTGAATGAGATAGTTCGAAGCCGTATAATTGCTAGAGATCCTTCCTAAACTGAATAAGATCGATTAGTACTAGCCAGAATATAATAACAAGGATGTCGTAGTAGAGAAGAGGTTAAGGGGAGATTTATAGTTTGTTCCCTAGACCTCCATCAAGCTTATACAATAATTACACCCCCGAGACACCCTTTCAAGATACATTTGTAAATTTTTCGCCAGAAGAATTTCCCGGCCGAAGGCCGTTTCCTCTTAAATTACAGGCTCGCTGTCGCTCACCAGGAAAAAAATGACACCTAAATGGCACGAAAGGTCATATAATTGACAGAAATGGGGCGAAAGTTATTAAAATCGACAAACTAATGGGACTAACGTCTTAAAATGTAAAAAAACAAAGGGCTAACCATGAGGGATGAAGGGGTTCAGAAAAAAATCCCTCAAGTGGAAATACCCCCTTAAGGGCAGTCCATGAAACCCTTATTATTCAATATAGAAGGATCATATCAATTCCAACATACACATCACCATACACAGTCCTGGAAGGTCTTCATCCCAGATGTTGGATGGTTCACGTTTTGGGCGATTTTTGAATGTATTCATTATTTGTTTAGTTTCCTTCCTAAACCTCCATCAAATTAAAAAAACAAAACAAAACCATTAGATTCTCATTTTAGATTAATTTGTAAATTTTTCGGTATAAAAATGTCCAGGCCAAAGGCCGGTTCTTCCAACATTACAGGCTCACTATCGTTCGCCAGGGAAAATATCAACACCTAAATAGCACAAAAGGTCTAAATATTGACGAAGAAATGGGGCGAAAGGTCTTAAAATCGACTAACTAATGGGGCAAACATCTTAACATCTGAAAACTAATGGGGCTAAACATGAGGGAGAAAGTGGTCCAGAAAACCGGCCCATCCCCCCTTAATGTGGAAAATATATAGCATCTTTGAAGATCTCTGGGTCTTCTCCTGGATGACCTAGATGGGTGTGAATTTGTATTTTGTTTTTGTGTGTGTGTTCATTGTTTTCTATTGTATTGTCCCTATTCTGGGTCTGTCTTGAGTCGGCTACCCCCCCCCCCCCAAGCAAAACAAAAAAGTGGGTGGGGGGGGGGGGGGGGAAGAGGGTAAACAAATCGGAAAAGTGGGCCTGAGTATGTAGGGTAAATAGACAAGTAAAGCCAACTATTTCGGGATACTGGTGAAGTGAATGAATGGTGTTACGAATGCTAGAGTGACTTGCTTTTGGCTGGTGTCTATTATTATCATCAGTATTCTTTCCCTGTCATGTCTGTTCCCTTATTTCCTATGTTTCTTGCTGATCCTCCCTACCCCTTTATGGGTTTGGCTACTGACTGACTGACTTGGGTATTAATGTTCGTATATCTTTCAATAAAAAACTAAAACAATTATACTATACCTTTAAATTACCCTTAAATTGAACATTCTTAATTGGGGATGGTTCACTTTTTGGGCGATTTTTGCATGTATTTATTATTTTTCTACTTCATTCCCTAGACCTCCATATATAAAAAAAAAAAAACATCCACTAGATCCCCCTTCTAGATTAATTTGTACATTTTTCGGTAGAAAGGTCGGTTCTTCCAACATTACAGGCTCACGATCGTTCGCCAGGGAAAAAAATCGACACCTAATTAGCACGAAAGGTCTAAATATTGACAAAAAAATGGGGCAAAAGGTCTTAAAATCGACAAACTAATGGGGAAAACATCTTAAAATCTGAAAACTAATGGGGCTAAACATGAGGGGGGAGAAAGTGGTCCAGAAAACCGGCCCATCTCCCCTTAACCCTTCGAAGATCCGATGACGCATTTCTGTTTTGTTTTCTAGGTAACAATTTAGACGATTTTATTCAGATTAGGAAGGGTATATGGAAGTCAGAGGGTTGATTGAGCTTAGTCTGTACCCTCATAAGTCCCACAGAACCCTCCTAAGTGGTATAAAATCGTCTAATGATAGCCAGAATAAACTGCCCAGATGCGTCATATTCTTCAGAGGGTTAATATCCACAATAAATAAGTAATAAATAATGAACATAATAGTATCCCATTAGCCATATATATATTATAAAAAAAAAACTTATACAAAAATGAACCCAGATAATAATAAAGCATAGTCGAGATTATGAACCCTGAAAAATATCGCCACAAGAAAAACAACATATATAATAACGACAACAACAAAAACAACAACAATCAAAAGAACAATGATAATAACGACATTAACAAACATTAAATAACAACAACAAGAGCAGCACCAATAAACACTAAATAACCAAAACTTTACTAGCTCAGTATTTACACTTTAAATTAAAACATGAACAGAGATAAAAAAAGATAAAAACACACCTGTCAAACATTCACAATTGTTACTATAAAAACAAAAAAAAAACAAAAAAAAAAAACACACACACACACACACACGAAAACAAAAAACCCGCGCCATTTCCTCTTTACGAGTGCAAGCAATATATAAAAATGGACACCCGTTGTAAATTATAAAAAGAAAAAATCTCCAGTTAGTGCCAATAAAAACTTTCCGTTCCAATATTGCCCGGCTGTTGCTCTATAACCGAATACTCCGGTGAAATATCTAACACTCTCGATTAAGGGGGGGATGGCCGTATTTATTTGATTATATATTTATTTATCGTTTTTATTATTCTTTTAGTTTCCTCGCTAGACCTCCATCAAGCTGAATAAAACACCCCCAGATCCCCTATCAAGATAAATTTGTGCATTTTTCGATAGAAAAATGTCTCGGCCGAAGGCCGGTTACTACTATAATTATACAGGCTCGCTTTCGCTCGTTAGGAAAACAAATCGGCCTTTAAATTGTACGGAAGTTCTTAATATTGACAAAGAAATGGGGCGAAAGGTCTTAAAATCGCCAAACTAATGGAACAAACGTCATAACATCTCAAAACCAATGGGGCTAATCATGGGGGAGAAGAGGGGCCAGAAAAACGACCCCTCCCCCCTCCCCCTTCACCAAGGCCACCTAGAGTACCAGGCCGCACGGATGGGACCTTTAAATTCTGTGACGTCGACAAAAGGAGTGCTGAAACGGTCACTACCCTCGCAGGTCAGTATACATTTTAGTGAGGTAGGGGGAGGTTGTCGCTGTGTTTCCAAACTATTTCCCCCTCATATATACTTTATAAGTACATTATTCCCTGTGATAGCTTCTCCATGATCATCAACAATGCCTTACACGTGTTCAGTGCCAAATTGCAAGGGGAATTACAGATCGGGACCGAAAGTGCACGTGTTTAGGTTCCCAAGGAATGCTGACCTTTCCAGCAAATGGCTTACAGCCATTCGACGAGTAGATTACACTCCAAATGAAAACAGCAGGGTGAGTAAAAATTATTCTACAATGTTATTCACGTGTCTAAGTATTGAGTACGGTAGGCTTAAACATTACATGACTAAATTTACTCATTCCTTCAGCAAGTTGAAATAGAAATAATAATAATGTTAATATAAATAATAATATAATAATTATAATAATACTAATAATATTGATAATACTAATAATAATAATAATAATAATAATAGTAATACTAATAATAGTAATAATAATAATAATAATATAATAATAATAATAATAATAATAATAATAATAATAATATAATAATAATAATAATAATAATATAATAATAATAATAATAATAATAATAATAATAATAATAATAATAATAATAGTAATACTAATAATAGTAATAATAATAATAATAATAATAATAATAATAATAATAATAGTAGTAATAATACAGTAGTAATAATAGTAATAATAAGAATAATAGTAATTGAGTAGCTCAACAGTGGGAGTATATATATTTTCGGGAGTTTATTATGTGGTATATCGATGACTTCATTAATGATATAATAGATGTGTTACCTTTAATATAATTATTATTAATTTCATTATTGATATTATTATAATTACTAATATTAGTATTATTAGTATTATTATTATTATCGATGAAGCAAGTTATCCATAACCACGGAGTAGAAGTTATTTTATTTTGTTTGTTGTGTATGTTTGACGACGACGCTGGCGGATGCATTGAATTGGATCCTCCTCCTGGATCAATGCTGCATAATGAAATAATTTTGTATTCCCAATTATGGAAAAATATGTATACAAAATTTAAGCCTACCCAGTACTGTAATTTAAGTGTGGTATATTGAATTGTATATAATATTCATAAGTCAAATTACACACTGCTCAAAATCAGTGTATTTACTCCTTCGTGAATGATTGAACTACCAAGCAATAATATCGCTCGCAATACAATTATGCAACGATTTATTTTTAGCTTAGCTATATCGGAGCTTTCATCTCTTACAGGTGTGTGAGCTCCATTTTAGACCTGATGAAATAAGGCGAGAGACTTCGTACTTTGACGAGAAGAGCGGAACTAAATTAGTGGCCAAGTTGACGTATCCTCAGCTCTGTGATGGTGTAATTCCATCACAATTGCCAAACTGCCCCTCTTACCTTTCTGGCCCATCACATGCTAGAGAAGCCCCGGACAAGAAGAGGAAACGAATGGAAGAGTCTGCCATTCAAGCTGCGGTAGCAAAGAGTATTGCAGATAACAATAAGTACAAACAAGACATAACATTTCATTCTTTAGATGAACTTAAAGACAAAATACAGTTCATTGATAAGAAATACTGGACAGTTATTGAAAACGAGGAAGATTTTCATATATGTCGAATTGTTCATTCCCCACAACCTAAAGTTATTTTGTCCTTAGTCATCAAATCAGACTAATGTTCAGGCTAGTGTACAGGCGGTGCAAATAAACCAGCTAGGGGATTATAAGATTCCTTCAAAGGTTACTGACATTAATACACTTGAAGTGTTGCTTGATGCTTTGCGTAAGTGCGATATCAATAATCCTGCCTCAAACCCAATTAATGCAATTGTAATAATTCAACTTGTGATCTCCTTTTTGTCAACTATTGTACAGGATATTGGCTTCAAGTATCAGAATACACTCAAATTCGTTTGTGAACAGCTTCATTTAATGACTCTCACTAAATTTGATTACTCCTCAGAATTTTTGATATTCTCCTCTCTCTTGCATAATTGCTCACCTCAAGGTTACAGACTTCTGAGAGATAAGAAATGCCTAATTCTACCTAGCTATTCAACTATAAGACGAATATTTTTGTCCAAAACGTTTAACCCAGCTATCGAACACCGTACTAGCCATTTTCTTATGTATATTAAGAACAAATTTAAGTCCCTGACAACCCGTGATAAAACGGTTACAATGATGGTTGATGAAATTCACCTGAAGCCTTACTTGGATTATAAAGCAGGAATATTGTTGGTTCAGCATTTGAGAGTGATGCAATTGCAACAAGCGCATATGTGTTTATGCTAAACAGTATTCGGTCAAAATACAGAGATGTTGTTCACATAATTCCAGCAAAGATAATGAAGGCAGAGACATTATATAACATTATGAAGAAGATTATTTTAGGGCTTGAGAAGATAGGATTTAGTGTCATTAGCATTGTAACAGACAATAATGCAATCAATGGCAAAGCTGTATCATATTTTGCCAATCCACCAAAACTGTCCATTGTTTACCCACATCCAGCGCAAAGTACCAGACCTCTCTTTTTCCTATACGACGCTGTACATATTTTAAAATGCATCAGGAATAATTGGCTAGGACAGAAAGATGAAGAAAAAACTATGAAATTCCCACAGTTCCCAAGTAAAAATGTCCGTAATGAATCTAATAAGATAATGTATGCCCCTTTCAGTACTCTCAAAAAACTGTATTTCTTAGAGAAAAATTTGCTCCTAAAGCAGGCCTATAGGCTAAGCCTGAAAGCATTATCCCCCTCCAACCTAGAGAGACAAAATGTCAAATTAGTTCTCCAAATTTGTAATGAGTATATAATTCAAGCCTTGCTCAATATTGGAAAACATAATGGCCTAACGTTATTTTCAGATGTTGCTAGGTACATCGAAGTGTTTCTTAATTGGTGGAATATAATGAATGTGAAATCCCCATTTAAAGGTCTTAGGCATAATAACAAGTTATCTTGTCCATTAACAAATAGTACAGATGATGACCGATATCAGTTCTTGGATAGTTTCCTTAAGTGGTTAGATGCGTGGGATAGTCTTCCAGGATGTGGGGGGAAACTGACTAGGGAAACCATTAGAGCTCTGAAACATACGACCCATGCAATATTAGAAATAACAAATTATTGCATAACAGAACTGAATATGACCTACATACTAACAGGAAAATTTCAAACAGACAATTTGGAAGCAAGATTTGGTCAGTATCGACAGTTAGCAGGAGGAAATTACAATATTTATGTACGCCAAATATATGAGTGTGAGAAAAAGATACGGATGATGTCAGTGTTAAAACTTAGTTTACCCATACTCGACAAGAAGGTCATTTTAAAGGATTTTGAAGAAATTGACTATGAGCAAGTAAAAACAGATGAGGAAATTGATTTTGGTTTATGTCATACGAATGTTGAAGTTTGTAAGGAGGATATTGACAGGTGTAAAGACATCATCCCCGTTATAGTTTATTTAGCTGGCTATTGTTGTTACTACGTGATAAAGAAAATGAAATGTAATGCTTGTAAAGAAATGATTACGTGTTCAGATAGTGCTGAAGAAATCCCAGAAAATCTAAGTTACATTGCTGGAATTAGCAGAGGTTCTCTTATATACCCAGATAGTGTGACTGCGAACATGGTCATGTATAACTATATTGTAATTAACAAACTTGCTAAGCTTCCTGCCTTTCGCAATGCTACTAGCCAAAGAAATATAGCAACACACCTCACAGTTACGGCTTTAGCAGATGCTGATCTCCTGTTCCCTAGTGATATCTGTGAAAATGGTCATAGCACCGAAAAAATAGAAAGTATGGTGGTATATCCTTCAACAAATGCAATTTTAAATAATTACTGTGCTAAAGAAAATAACATCCCAACAGCTAACAGAGCTAATAAGAATGTAGGCGTGAAGAGAAAGCTTCAAACCCTAGAGAAAGAGATAATGTGTACTGTATTGCATAATATATAATATGATATCGTGTGTGTGTATGTGTGTGTGTGTGTGTGTGTGTGTGTGTTACAGTAAATATATTGTTCATCTTCTGTTACGTCCTGGGATATATAAACACTGGGCTCTTTCTATTGGACTAGGTATGCGGCAACAAGCAACAACGGAAAACGCTAGATCCAACCCTTATCTATAAACCCAGGCAACAAACCACCCTAAACCGTCAAGAGTCCTGCCTGGACAACGAGGTATCCTATGACTCGGTTACAGGGTGCACGCACTATAGACTGCTGATAGTCAAGCAGGCTATATAAAAGATCACACAACTAAGTTGACTTAAAGCTTCAAGGAAAAGATAGATAACGGAATTAAATTGCAGAAACAATTTAATAACAAACTAGAAGAAAGTACATTTAACGTTACGTTAATTAATACAACTAATCACCCCTGCGTGAAAGAAGGTGAAAGCAAACAGTCCTCAAAACATCGTACAGGTAGGCAAGATGCAGGTTTCTAAACTGCATGCGGCCACTGTAGGATCTGATGCTTAGCAAAGAAAGTAAGTTACGGATTTAGAGAACTCTTATCTCATAAGCAGGAATAAATACTAGTGATAGGCCATACAGTGTATAATGGCATAGGTATAATTAAATAAAGGCAGCAACTCGCAACATAACCACATACAGGTGTGCTTCTCACTCTTAGTCAGGCAAGCCTGCTCGGACAGAGTCTCTAAGCCACACCCTGACTCACAATGCTCACAAAGACGGTAAACTGTGGCACAATAACAAGCATACAGATATAATAAACCCCTAGCTGTTAATCTGCCAGGTGGCAGAGGTCTAGCCGGAAGGATATAGGCTTCGGATACCCGGGCTGAGCCACCTGCTCTAGCCTAGGGACGTTCCCAAGTCTGTGCGCCAAATTACTCTAATTGAAAGGGTGCTCTCTTGAGAGACTCAGATCCCAAGTATCTGACTCTCTCCTGGCGACCCTAAAACAAATGCAAGACGTGCTAGCGCAGTGCTGAGTGGACTAGGCAAGGGCCCTCACACAACACAACACTAGACACACAGGCACACACACAAGAAAATGCCCCCAGACTCCCACGGGTATCCTAGTAAAGTCGTGCAGGTCCACAGGACTCGCACCAGCAGACTTTACTTAAAGGATCACAAAAAGCCTCCCCTCCGGTCTAGCCCCTGCTCACCTGCCACAAGAACACACTAGCAAGCATTAAACCACCAAATATGAGACAACAAAAAAGCTTCCTAGGTCTCATTAACAATTATATCTCTGCATAAGGCCCAAAATCCTATCTAGTTATCTGAGAGCTCGTCGTTAATACAATGATGGATATAAGGTCTATCAAGGGGATGGGATAATTAAATAGATTGGTGAAGTAGTGGAAAGAAGGTATACAAAGTAAGAGAGAAAGTTTCTAAGTGGGGTTGAGAGGGATAGATATCAAGGGGGTCCGAAGGGTACGACAGTGAGTTGAGCTCTGAGTCTTGGATCTGTCTGGACCCCACCCTAGGCATGTGAAATACATCCCATGCTTGGCAACACTCAACACCGTTGCCGGGTCAAAATCCTCTACCCCTTGCGTGAGTCGAAACTAAGCCTAACATTGCGATCAGATTGGCAACATCAGGCTCGTCCCAAGCTAGTCTCTCCGCGCACGCGCAAAGCAACGTCCCCCAACCGGTCTCTCTCTCCCGCTCGTCTCCTCCCACTCTCACTAGACTTACATCTTATATATTATAATGAAACAATCAACTATCGAGAATAAAATATACTAAGATGTGTTGGTTAAGAATAAGGGCAGCTTCAAGCTGTGAAACAACATAAGAATATCCCAGACATTAGTTACATTGTCGTAGGATATATACTAAGGAAAAGCCGGCCAGCCGGCTGCCGCCAGCCGGTTTCTAAACGGCTGGGCAGCAGACACTCGCGCATGCCCGCACGTGGCTACTATGCAGGAGCGTCACACTTCATACATATAGTATATAATTAAGTTACTTATATATATTTGTTCACGAATAATATTGGATGTCACGTAAATTGGCTCTTCAGTAAGGTTGTTTATGTTTTTGTATATAATATAGTAATGTATATATCATTGTGTTTTATTTTACTCCAATATAACAAAGTAATGAGATATACTTATAATAAGTTTTAATCTTGTACAACTACTTGTTCAAGGTATAAGTCATATGCAAGAAATAACCAAAACATGTTGTTATGATATCGGTATCATAATATAGAGTATAATAAAGTAAGATATAGGTAGATAGTGGTTTTGCGTACACCTTAAACGTAAAATATATAATTTGTTTGTACGTTAATCTAAAATTTAACAGAGAAAAGAATAAAAGAGTATTTATAAAATGGGGACAGAGCGCGGGCAGTGGATGTAGCACCCCATTGCCTACGTCACAGAATGGTCGACACGGCCTGGTACTCTAGGTGGCCTTGCCTTCACCCTCTCAATCACGGAGGGGGGGGGGGGTCTATTCTACTGCGTTCTTGGCTGAGGTCAGACGATTTGATTTGGATTAGTTAGGGGGATGTAAGGGATCGTAGTTGTGTGACTATTTTCTTGTCATTCAGTATCGGTCAATAATATATAGAGACAAATTGTGTGTGAGAGAGTAGGATAGATATATAGATAGACAGATAGATAGAGAGATAGATAGTGAGAGAATGTGTGTGTGTGTGTGTGTGTGTGTGTGTGTGTGTGTGTGTGTGTGTGTGTGTGTGTGTGTGCAATTCAAACTGCGAATACAGTATCTCCAACAACTAATTCTTAATATACGAGAGGTTCTTACTAATCTGGACAAAATGGTTGAGAGACAGCTTTAAAAAAAAATAATAATAATAATAATAATAAATAATTCCTTCTTTATCTTCTAAACATCTAGTTAATTCCACCTTTTTAACCCCTTCAGCCCGATGACGTAATGTTCATCATAAGCTCGGTTCACACATGCACGAATTAACGTCCCGTCCGTCCCCGACCCCTTAATTCGCCGTGCCTCGGCGGCGTCCTTTTTGTGCAGCATAAAATGGTCAGTGTGGGTCGGGGACACTGCCAGAAAACGTATTATGTCGGGGACACCCACAGGACATACACGGAAGCAGTCGTCGTCTAACGACGACTGCTTCCGTGTGTGTTCCGTGGGTGTCCCGGCAAAAAAAACTTTGGAACGGCCCTAGTAGCCATCGTGGCCACATGGGGCCTCCAGATTGATGCCATCCTGCCTATTTTCTTGGTCGGGGACGGACGTGACGTTAATTCGTGCATGTGTGAACCGAGCTTTAAGCCGTTGTCACACGAGCGCTTTTTCCGTCAATTTTCCATGAGCAAGTCTTTTCTCGTATTATTTCGGAACATTTTCGCACTGGTACCGTTAACTAGACTGAAGGTAGATAATGTTAGGTGGCTGAATTCTGATAAAGTGTAATTTTTTAAGCTTCCAGACCATAATTGCCCATAAAAATTGCTTGAACAACTGCTCGTGTGACTCCGGCTTTGCACTGGTTACCATTAGAGGATTTTCTTCAGCATATACAGTAATTTACCTCGATGACTCAAAGGGGTAAATACGTACAACCTCAATAAACCCTCTGAATAGCATAAGCTAGGTCCTTCTGAAACTGTCTAAAACCGTCTAATTTTAACCTCCAACTATCGTCCAATTGCTCTCATTTATTGCATCACTAAAGTTTTTGAAACTATTCTTGCTTCAAAATTTCTTAAGCATTTATCTTCCCATGACCTACTCTCAGACAGCCAGTATGGCTACCTTAAGGGCCGCTCTACTGGTGATCTTCTTTCTAATCTTACTAACTTTTGGTCATCCTCCATTTGGGACTTCGGCGACTTTTTTTTTTTGCGCTAGACATATAGAAGGCCTTCGATAGAGTCTGGCACAAATCCCTTATTTCCAAACTACCCTCCTACAGTTTCTATCCCTCCATCTGTGCCTTTGTCTCTAATTTCCTTTCCGACCGTTCCATAGCTGCGGTTGTGGACGGCCACCGTTCACTTCCTCAAGTATCAACTCAGGTGTTCCTCAGGGTTCTGTCCTATCTCCAATTAACTTTCTATTATTCATTAACGACCTTCTCAACTGCACCTCCAGCCCCATTCACTCTTGTGCTGACGACTCTACATTACACTATTCAACTTGCCTTCCACAAAATTATTCACAGCAGGAACTCCAAAACTCAAGTAAGGAGGCCATAAAACACCTATCTTCTGATCTTTCTACTATCTATAATTGGCGCAGAGAAAACCTTATTACTTTCAATGCTTCCAAAACTAAATTTCTCCATCTGTCTACTCGTTGCCCCCTTCCAGAAAACTATGACCTACTCTTCAACAACATACACATTAACCTTTCATCTTCTCTTAAAATTCTTGGTGTCTCTTTTTCTTCTGATTTCTCTTGGAAAGATCATAATACCACTCTAGCTAAAACAGTTTCCAAGAAGCTGGGTGTGCTCAACCGCCTCCAGGAGTTCTTTACCCCTGTGCAGCTTCTTGCTCTGTACAGGGGCACAGTGCGTCCCTGTATTGAGTATTGTTCACACATGTGTGGAGGATCCTCTCACACAGCACTTCTAGACAAAGTAGAAAGAAAAGCCTTCCGTCTCATGAACTCACGTCCACTCACCAATTATCTGCAGTCCCTCTCTCTTAGCTGCAATGTTGCATCTCTCTCACTATTTTACCGCTATTACAATAATCAGTGTTCCTCAGAGCTCTCTCAGTGTATACCACCCCCTTTTCATAGACCATGTAGCACCCGTGTTGCAACACAATCCCACCCCTACTCTGTGCAACTCTCCAACCCAATAGTGAAACGTTACTCTGTCTTTCTTCTATTCAACAGCTGAGCTCTGGAACTCTCTCCCAGAATCAGTGTTTCCCTCTTCCTATGACTTAAATTGCTCCAAACTCCGTGTGTCCAGGCATTTTGGCTCGAACGTCCCTTGATTTTGGCCCTGTCACTCTTTCAACTCTGGGGCAGGCACTCGCTACAGGCAGTTCTGCCTTTTGTCTCCCTCACTCACATTAAAAAAATAAATAAATAAAAAAAAAAAAAAAAAATCGAAGCCAAAAAGGCGCGTTGAAGGGTTAGAGAAAATATCATAATAATCAAATACTAATAACAAATACTATAATAAAAATATTCGAATGACTTGCGAAATTTCCACACACACATTTCTCCAACATAATGAGGCCAAGATAAAGGGAGAAAAATCCATAATGATATCCTTAATTAAGACTCAAACTCCCCCCATTAATTGGGACCCCTTGTGTAATTGGACTCACTTACCGTCAATCAGGCCGTTCTAGATGGCTTAACCCCTTCTGTACCGGTGACATACTTTCGTTTTTATGTCTACTGCATTTCGGCGATTTTATGAAGCTTAGGAAGGATATAATGTGGTTAAAGGGCTTATTGAAATATGTAGCCTTTTAATTAGTAGACGACCTTCTCAAACTGAATAAAATCGTTTAATAACAGGCAGAATGTAATGAGTAAGATGTCCCCGGTAGTGAAGGGGTAAAGGGGGTAGTGCTTGTTTTTTGGTCTATATATATTTATTCATTGATTTATTTTTGAGTTTCCTCGCTAGACCTCCATCAATCTTTAAAAAAAAAAAAATCCTAGAGCCCCTTTCAATTTTTCGGTAGAAAAATGCCCTTCGGCCGGTTTCTTCTAAAATTACAGGCTCGCTATCGCTCGCTAGGAAGATATCGACACCTAAATGGCACAAAAGAAATGAGGGGAAAGGTCTCAAAATCGCCAGACTAACGGAACGAACGTATTCAAATCTCAAAACTAATACGCTATGCATGAGGGAGAAGGGGGTCCAGAAAAAGCGACTATCATCCCCTGAAGGATTATGACGCTTTTTGACAATTTATTTTGGCTCTCAGTAGACGATTTTATATAGCTTAGGAAGGATCTGTGGAAACTAAAAGGGTAAAGACAATCTCACTGTGTTAGCTATGTGTATGAAGAAGACAAAATGCAGGCTGCCTGTGACAAGTGTCTCTCCCCCAAAGTCAAAAGGGAGGAAATACAAAAAAAAAAAATATATATACAGTATATATATATAATAAAATAAAAATTAATATATAAATATAAAATATAAATAACAACATACAGTATATAACAACATTACTATTATTATTATAATTATTATTATTATTATTTTTTTTTTTTTTTTTTTTTTTTTTTTTTTTTTTTACTGAATGATCAGTCTGCAGTAGACAACGAATGCATAATCTAATTTATAAATTTCACTCTCAAACCAAACACCTCTCAATGAAATTAATGAAAGCATGTGATCTTCCCGGGATTCGAACCTGGGTTACTATTTTAAACTCTAACCATTACACCATCAAGACAGTTAAAGGTTAAGTACACGACTACGATTTTGTATCCATTTACCGAATACTGGATATCAAACTTATCGTATATTAGATCTGATGAATGTGTGGGATTAAGGGGAGACTGGCTGTTTGTTTGGTCTATTAATTAATTTATTCATATATTTTTGTTTTTAGTTTCCTCCCTGGACCTCCTTCAAGCTTAGAAAAACACCCCCTAGACCCCCTTCAATTTAAATTTGTACATTTTTCGGTAGAAAAAATTTCCGGCCAAAGGCCGGTTCCTCTTAAAATTGCAGGCTTGCTATCGCTCTCCAGGGGAAAATCGACACCTAAATGGCACGAAAGGTCTTAAAATTGACAACGAAATGGGGCGAAAGATGTTAAAATCGCCAAACTAATGGGCCGAACGTCTTATAATCTCAAAACTAGTGGGGCTAAACATTAGTGAGAAGGGGATCCAGAAAAACGGTCTTCCTCCCCTTTACAACGGCTCACCTTGTATGTCATGTGTGGTTAAGGGGCAGGTAGTTGCGTTTTTGGACCCCTTCTCCCGCATGCTTAGCCCCATTAGTTTTGATAATATAAGACGTTCGCCCTACTAGTTTGGCGATTCTAAGACCTTTCACCCCATTTATTTGTCAATATTATGACCTTTCGTGCCATGTAAGTGTCGATTTTTTCTGGAGTGAATGTTAAACGTTATTCTACTATTTGAGTGGTTGTGGTTGTGAGTGTTGTCTGTAACCAAGTATACTGTACCTCTGATGTCCGCCATTGTAGACAAGGTTGGAAGACCTTGGGGATAAATTTCAAAGACTTTCAACCAGTGGGGATTTAACTCGTAGCCTCCTATATGTGAGGCACGCACTCTACCCATAAAGGCCCTAATAATAATATCATCAGCTGTCCCATCTGTGTCTCCTGAAGGGTCTCTGAAATTGAGGAGGCCACTTACCGTCAATTCTGTAGTTGATGGAGAATTGAGGCGGGTCCCGACGGAGGAGGAGGTTGAGAGCGAGTAGATCCGAGCTGCTGTATGTAGAGTTGTCGGCACCATCCCTAGGCCCCTTCGCACTCCGTGATTTGTTTACACTTTCAAAGCCTCCGTACGTATCGGGCCCCAATGAACTGAACTGAACGGAGTGCCGAGAGGAGGGTGGTGGAGCTGTATTATTTGCTGCGGTGGTAGAATTGTCACTTTGTGGGTTGTCACCGAACACTGCCGACGAATCGTTTTTACTACCACTTCTCTGGCTGCTGGGATTGTAGTCAGTCAAGAACATGGCCAGTGTGATCTTAGACGACTTTCGGTTCCCGGGTGGCGTTTGCTCCAGCCAGGTTTGCAAGATGGGGGTTACGTCGATGGGGATTCGATGCCCCTTCTTGACACTCCACGGACTGCCACCACTTCCTAGTTGTCTTCCATAAACCCCCGAAGAAGGCAGAGATCGACTACTGGAGGAGGAGGGTGCGTCGTTAAGGTCCGGGCACAGATCCGCAGTGAGGTGGTAGGTTGCTGCGGAGAGAGTTGGGAAGCGCAGGATGCCCGTTTGTCTCATGTGGAAGTCAATGGCGTAGCGGAAACTATGCCAGGGGGATGAGAGAGGGAGGCGGTGGTGGCGGGCAAGTAGGTGTGGGGGCAGGGCACCAGGATATAGGTCTCCGGAAATGTTGGACGGGGAGTAAAAATGCGTATAAGGCTGCGGGCTTGGGGTGGATTGTTCATTATATCCGGACGATGATGAGGAGGCACACTGATCAACCCCACTCATCGCCCCCTTTCTCCTACTCCACTGCTGATCATCCCCCGAGGTTTGTAAGGCATCATGAACAGGTATGTTATCAGTATTGCTTGCTTTGGGATTGAACTCTGTGTATGGTGAGCCAGAATCATCTTCTGGGCTGCGAGGAAATTGCCCTGGTGATGAAGGAGAAAACTGGGCCATTGGTAAACTATCCCATAAGTTTCGCAGTTCCTCTAATGTCGCCCAGGACCTATTAACAGGGGAACTAAGCTCATAGAAATTCCAGAAATCCTCTGCGAAAGCATCTCCGGTTTTCTCCAGCTGACTTCTCCAATATTTATCATCACTTTCCCCATTTTGCTGAGCCGTCAGAAACGCGAAGTTTCCATACCTGTCCCGAATCTCCTCGTCCCGGTCTTTGGAATCCCCCAAGACATCTTCCCCAACCAGTGTCGCCGTCAGGTAGGTGGCATTGCGGCCTGACCTGACACCGGCACACACCCACCAGCTAGGCACCAGAACCTCAGAGGAGAGTAAACTAAAATCTATGCTAAACAAATCTTCCAGTCTGTCAGCTTCCTCCTCTTCCTCGCCATTCATCTCGTCTTCCCTCTGATTATGAACGCCCCTTTCCGTTCCTCCCGTGGTCTCTCCATTCCCCAGACTCTCATTCCCGTGTCTCTCGCCCTCAGTGCCACCACCAGGGCCCTCAGCAGTGTAGTTTACATGCACGCGAAAGTCGTAAGAGGCATAGAGCACATATTTTTCCAACTGCATTCCCGCCATGTCGCTTGAGTTTGCACTCTCGTTTTCTTCCTTGGCATTGCTTCCCTCCATTTCCTCACTTCCTCCTCCATCTCTTCCTTCTCCTTCATCCCCTCCTCCAGGATCCGGAGCCGACCAGTCCCAGAGGGGTTTCAGGAGGCCATAGTTTGTTTGGATTTGCGAGCGTATAGAGTCCAGGCACATGGTCTGCTCCTCAAACTCTGTCTCGGCAAAACATCGGCCACTCAGGATCAGAACCCACACAGCGAGGATCTGAACCCACATGATCCTCTTGTAGCCTTTACGATTCGCGGTTTTGGTCATCTATCGTTCATTCTGGCGGGTTTCAATACCTGGGTGCTTATTGTTGCTCTTGAGACGATTATCTGACTTACATTAGTGGCATTAATAGCAAAAACAGTCACTTTTCAAGGTGTGTATTAAAATATCCATAGCTAATTGGCATGCTTGAATATATTTTTGCATTATATACTGGTTTATCATTTATATTTCCCTGTAAAACCTCAAACTGCTTACTATATTTTTAAAGAATGCTCATAAGTTCTCAAAAACTTACAAAACTTTACACTTCGTAGTAAAGATAAGAATATTTATACATAGTGGAGATTTAATCACTTCCATTCACAAACCACTTATAAAAATGATTGTAAAAACACACTCGTATAAAACATACCTCTTTAGAATATCTCCAAGATTTATTAAAAACTTTAGTAGTTATTTTCAAACCTTAGGAAACTTTTCTTTAGCTACACACAATATCTTTCTTCGGTAACTTCACTATTATTACGATATATGTAATTGTTCATGTAGTTTCAGTTAAGAACACTATATATTTAGCATCTACATTAAGTCAATAGACTTATTAAATAATTCTATACATTTAATATATATATTAATTCTAGTGTGTTTTCTTAATATTAATCTAATTAATTCTATTACGATCTCTGCTTACGTAATGTATAGTAATTCACATAATTGTATACGCTATGTTTGACACAATGCACTGTTTATGTATCAATTTATCTTTTTCACCAATTTTTAAAGTATGCAAATCATAACTTTTCACAATTCACCCCATAAGTATACTGTATTCTTCACAATATCGATCATCTGTAATATTCACTATTCATATGTATTTCAAATTACTGATACGTTTCAAAATTTCATATACTCGGCAATTTATATTTTCATGTATTTACCATTATTGATACAATACGCTACATAAATCCATATACTTGGTACTGTATATTTTTATGTATTTCACATTAAAAGCATTTCAAAATGTCCTCTACATGTATAATTTTATTTTTTGTTTTTTATTGATACGTTTCAAAATGTCATATACATGGCAATGTATATTTTAAGTAATTTAGATTATTGATACGTTTCCAAAGATTTTGTTTTCTAGAAAGACACGTACCTTCACCACAACACACTGACAATAATACTCACTCTATATTCAAAATGTCTTTTCATATAGTGGGCAAAGCCATTTCATTTTTGTTTCCCTTATTTTCTGAATATTTAGTATGCCATTACTCCCCAATCCAAGCGAACGAACGCCACTAGTCTTGAAAACCTGGTCCCAAAAGTCATATTAGTTTATAAATCGCTAGTTATCCTAATTAGTTGTACTTGTAATAGTTATATGTGTCGCTAATTTGGTTGATTGTCGAAATTATGAAATATTTAGAATAGCCTATTGAATGCACGTGCAACTTTTCTCATCATCATCAATCTTAGTTAGTCCACTGCAGGAGAAAGGCCTCTCCCAAACGTTTCCACTCTAACCGGTCAGATGTTAGCCTGTTCCATCTTACCCCAGCAAACTTTCGAAACTCTGAAGGTACATGAACTAAACACATTCAACAGTATGTATTCTCACTGACGATACAAAACTCCTTCTTCGTTAGTCATTGTAGTAAGAAAATATATATACAATTCTAATGAGTCATCTGTTTGCTTCTTTCTTAAGCACAATAGCAACTTGGATTTAAAAGCTTTGATGTTTTTCTGTACAAAATCCCAGTTCAAATCTACAGAATCACCCCTCAATTGTACCTTCAGCTGTAACTATGTACACAATTATAGTTCCGATTGAAGGAGTACAAATTAAATTCCTAGCTTCTGTACAAAATATCAATGTACATTTACAGTCACATCACATAATTATCTATTCCAATGTAATCAATTTGTTATTGTCAATTTCTATGCAGAGTATCGCCATCCAAAGTCAACATGTACGTCATAACTTCACTGCAAAATTTCTAGTTTTCACATTTATCTCTTTAAGAAAAGTATATAAAAGTTGTTTCCTTACTTCGAGTCACTGTTTAGTTTCAATAATCTGAACATAAGTCAGAGTTAATAATATGGATCACTTGATTAGCCAGTATACAGTATTCGAAAACCAGGACCACAAATATTACGTATCCAATTTTCTGCCTTCCATTTCCATTTCTTAAGTTTAAGCTTAAGTTTAATTCCAAAAAATTAGCACTCAATTCGCTAAGATGTCCAGGAACTTTGACCATAAGTTAGGGTCAATGCTAAGGCCTTCCTAGTCGTGAGGTATTGGGTTAGGTCAACTTGAAAATTGAGTGCTTGAAATTCGAAGTGACCTGTCTTGCACGGGATCTTCAGGAACTATACTGACCTCCACTTGTAGCGGTTAAGGTCACTGCTATATCAAGGTCAAAGTTCAAAGGTCAAATATATAGAGATGGCCTGGAATTGGAGTTGGTCAGTCTAACACAGGATAATCA
Source organism: Paralithodes platypus (assembly GCA_032716605.1). Taxonomy (NCBI): domain Eukaryota; kingdom Metazoa; phylum Arthropoda; class Malacostraca; order Decapoda; family Lithodidae; genus Paralithodes; species Paralithodes platypus. Next base: position 38,319,294 of record CM064484.1, read on the forward strand.
GCAACTATCTGACCTTCACTTATAGGGGTCAAGGTTAAGGTCACCGTTATATCAAGGTCAGAGGTCAAAGGTCAAATACTCAAATATAGAGAGATTGCCTGGAATTTGATTTGGTCAGTCTAACACAGGATAATCAGCAACTATCTGACCTTAATGTATAGGGGTCAAAGTTAAGGTCACTGCTATGTTAAGGTCAGAGGGCAAAGGTCAAACTGGGACCAGAGTGGGTGAAATCCGAGGTGGCCATTTCAATACGGGGTCCTGGGTTGGGGAGAGATTGATTTTTCCTTCACTGGTAACTCGAGATGTGATGGAGGAGAGGTGGAGCAGGAGAGGTGGAGCAGTGGTGGTGGAGCAGTGGTGGTGGAGGAGGAGGAGGGGTGGTATTGTTGGAGCAGAGATGGTGTACTAATGGTGGAGATTCGGGAGAGTTGGAGGGGTGGTGGTGGAGATATGAGTAGTAGTAGCGGTGGGGCTTAGGAGCAGTGGTGTTGGAGTTTGTGAATAGTTGGGCGTGCAGTGGTGGTGGTGGTGGTGAGGGGAAGTTTTGCTATGGCCGATTTTCTAGCAGCAGCAGTAGTAGTAGTAGTAGTACTAGTAGTAGTTAAAGTAGTTGTAGCAATAGTAGTAGTAGTAGAGATAGTAGAGTACTGTTGGAGCTCTGGTTGGTGGAGAAGCTTGCTGGAGATGGTAATAATCGTGGTGATGCAGATGGTTTTATGGTAGAGAACTGGTGGTGGAGATTGAGGCAGTGGTGATGGAGGGGCAGTGGTGGTGGTGGAAGGGCAGTGGTGGAAATAGAAGCAGTGGTGGTGGTGGTGGAGGAGAGGCAATGGTGGAGAAGGAGCGGTGAAGATTCTTTACATTTTTCCAGAAAAAAAAAACAGCATGCGAGTTTCAGCGGCGGTGGCGAAGAACTTGTGACGGAAGAAGACTGTGCTGGAGATACTGTTGTTGTTGTTGGTGGTGGTGGTGGCGGAAATGGTGAAAACAAAATCTAGGTAGTTTTGATGTTGTTTTGGTTCTTGATGTTGTATTCGCAGTAGTGGTGGAGGATGTGATGGTGGTGGTGAAGACAGCTGCTGGTGGTGGAGATGGTGGAGGATGTTTGTCGTTTCCCCCCCACACTCTTCTGTTGGGGAGAGAAAAGAGGAGAATGTTGAGTGTTGAGTTGGGAATTCTTATTTTTTTAAGGTCTAGTTTCTTTCTATTACACACACACACACACACACACACACACACACACACACACACATTATATATGTACTTATACACTCGTTGTGATGAATGTGTTATGCATGATAATTATGTAAATGCTTTGGCCAATAAACTTTCCAGCAATATATCATCATCATCTATATCTATCTATCTATCTATCTATCTATCTATATATATATATATATATATATATATATATATTCTTTAATACATACGAGGTTGAAAGAAATGGCAATTTCTGCGTTGGAAATTTTATTATTCAAAGTTTCCAGGTCTCTGATGAGTTTTCGCTGGGTGGCAGGAAGTAGATGAAGGAGATGAGCAAAATTCATGGTGGTACAGGGTTACATAAATGTAAATGATGATACAGGATATACGACGCGTTTCACTGGACAACCAGCATTATCAAGTAAGGATGGAATGATATAAAAGGTAAACAGGAAGGGTATATAAAGAGGGTGGAGGATCAGAGGAGGCGAAAATCAGGGGGCAAAAGTCTACTATTGGTGGAGGGGTATTCTAGGAAAGAGAAAGGGAGAACCGCTTCACGCATGCGCACTGGATGCGGGATGGTGGTCGGTTGGTGGGGTCGAAGCTGATTGGCTGCGTGTCGAGGGGCGTGGCCTAAGTTATGTGGCGCCTGCGGAAGACGAAGCTGAAGGAGGTAGCGCGGGGGGCTGCGTCAAGGGCACCGGGGGGCGAGGGGGGTGTTAGGTCCTGTAGGAAAGTGCCTTTTGGCAGAAGGAAGGATCTGAAGGTCCAGAGTTTGGTTGTTGATGTTGGGATGTAAGGCTTGGATATATAAAGCTTCGAGTATAGGTAATCTCCTTGGGTCACTTTCTTTATCGAGTATGGTGGTGTGGTTCTCTAACTCGTTGCGTGTGAGGTGAGGGTGGTTAGGGGTGAGATAGTGGTCTTTGATGGCTCCAGCCTGAAGGTGAAGAGTTAGCCGACGTAAAAGACGAGTCTGCGTCATACCAATATAGGAATGAGGTCCACAGTCCCCATAATTACAGGTATGTTGGTAAATGACGTGATCGTCGGTCATCGGGCTCTTTATCTTGGTGGAGGCTGGTTTGTTGCGGAGAACGAGGTTGGAGGTCTTGGGGGATTTGTAATAAATTATTAATTTGATTTTGTTTTCCGGGTTGGTTGGGTGGACATGCTTGGAGATTATTTCTTTTAAGACGGCCTCGTCATTTTTGTGTTCAGAGGACATGTAATTGCGGTAGAAGATCTTAATTTCATTGGGGGGGTCAATGTTGGGAGGGCTTTGGGTGTACCATTTTTCAAGATGGTGGTTGATGGTGCTGGAGATGTCGGAGTTGGAGTATCCGTTATTTACTAAAACTTGGGATAGTCTTTCTAGTTCCTGGTGGGTGTCGGCCCAGGTAGAGCAGTGCGTGAGGGCTCTCCTAACATAGGCGGAGATGGAGGATAGAAGATAACGGCGGGGGCATTCACTATCGCCGTTGAGGCATTGTCCTGTGTTAGTTGGTTTAATGTAGACGGTGGTTTTGAACCCATGGTCGTTCAGAGCTACGAGGATGTCGAGGAAGGGGAGTGTCCATTGTTAGATTTTTCAAAGGTGAAGTTAAGTCCGGAGGAGGTCGCAATTACATGTCCTCTGAACACAAAAATGACGAGGCCGTCTTAAAAGAAATAATCTCCAAGGATGTCCACCCAACCAACCCGGAAAACAAAATCAAATTAATAATTTATTACAAATCCCCCAAGACCTCCAACCTCGTTCTCCGCAACAAACCAGCCTCCACCAAGACAAAAGAGCCCGATGACCGACGATCACGTCATTTACCAACATACCTGTAATTATGAGGACTGTGGACCTCATTCCTATATTGGTATGACGCAGACTCGTCTTTCACGTCGGCTAACTCTTCACCTTCAGGCTAGAGCCATCAAAGACCACTATCTCACCCCTAACCACCCTCACCTCACACGCAACGAGTTAGAGAAACACACCACCATACTCGATAAAGAAAGTGACCCAAGGAGATTACCTATACTCGAAGCTTTATATATCCAAGCCTTACATCCCAACATCAACAACCAAACTCTGGACCTTCAGATCCTTCCTTCTGCCAAAAGGCACTTTCCTACAGGACCTAACACCCCCCTCGCCCCCCGGTGCCCTTGACGCAGCCCCCCGCGCTACCTCCTTCAGCTTCGTCTTCCGCAGGCGCCACACAACTTAGGCCACGCCCCTCGACACGCAGCCAATCAGCTTCGACCCCACCAACCGACCACCATCCCGCATCCAGTGCGCATGCGTGAAGCGGTTCTCCCTTTCTCTTTCCTAGAATACCCCTCCACCAATAGTAGACTTTTGCCCCCTGATTTTCGCCTCCTCTGATCCTCCACCCTCTATATATACCCTTCCTGTTTACCTTTTATATCATTCTACCCTTACTTGATAATGCTGGTTGTCCAGTGAAACGCGTCGTATATCCTGTATCATCATTTACATTTATGTAACCCTTTACCACCATGAATTTTGCTCATCTCCTTCATCTACTTCCTGCCACCCAGCGAAAACTCATCAGAGATCTGGAAACTTTGAATAATAAAATTTCCAACGCAGAAATTGCCATTTCTTTCAACCTCGTATGTATTAAAGAAAATTTATTACCTGGCTTTACTAACATATATATATATATATATATATATATATATATATCGCATGCTGTTTTTTTAGGGGAGGTGTGGCGGAGTGGTCTTGCCACTGGACTGGTAATCCAATGGACCCGGGTTCGAATCCCAATGTCAATGGGAAGATATTATTGGGATGGAATTTGTGCTGTACCTAGTATCAGTGCATTACCACAGCACACCGAAATGCCTAAAAAAAATACCCTCATTGTTCCCTGATTAAATTGCATTGTATGAATATTCCCATATTCAAAAATATGCTACAGGGGGGCAATGCCTAGTGAGTTAATTGCTCAATAGGTTTGCGTTCTGAGAGTGAGGGTCCGAGTGTGGGGGATGAGACTGTGAAGCGCAGAGGCGAGGCGGCTTCAGAGATGGAGTTGCTTCGAGCCGTGAACTTTGCATGTCTCACTCCTTAGACTGGAGCAAGACCTCACGGGCCTCACCGTGTTCAGCGGTAGAGGCAACATTTTTCCGTCTGTGTACTCATACCTCATGCTTCCCAGTACCCTGGAAAGAAGCAAACATCCATCCAGTTCCTAAAAAAGGTGCCTCTTCAGATCCATCAAACTACAGGCCAATAGCTATAACTTCCACTCTTGGTAAAGTCTTTGAAATTATATTAAATAATCACATAATTAAGCATCTTGAGAATAATAAATTAATCAGTGATAGGCAATATGGTTTTAGACGATGTCGATCAACTGCAGACATGCTTTGCCTTCTTATGCATCAAATCAACCAAGCTACAGACCAACATGGTGAAACACATACAATAGCACTGGATATATCAAAGGCATTTGATAGAGTCTGGCATCAATCCTTATTGTCGAAGATGTCACACTACGGCCTTGCATCATTAGTTCCACTAATTTCTTCTTATCTTCATAACAGAAAAATACGTGTAATGGTAGATGGCCTTTATTCTCAATTTCACTCAATAAATGCTGGTGTTCCCCAGGGATCAGTTTTGGCCCCAATTCTGTTCCTCATTCATATCAATGATCTCATATCTACCACTCATAATCCAATACATTCCTACGCAGATGACTCAACACTCCACAGTTCCTTCACATTTACCAATTCTTTCACCCAACCCGATCTTATAAATTCAAAAATAAACACTGCAATTTCTCTGAACCAGGACCTTTCTAGAATTAATGGATGGGGACAAAAGAATCTAGTTTCCTTTAATGCACAGAAAACCAAATACATTCAATTTTCTAACCGACAGAATCTCACTGACTCCCATATATTTGTTAATGATGTAAATATTCCCACTTCCCCTAGTATTGACATTCTCGGTGTAACATTAACTACTAACTTGAGCTGGACACATTATGTTAGAAGCATTGCTAAGAATGCCTCTAAAAAACTGGGACTCCTGTACAGAGTTCGAGAATTCTTCACTGACGAGCAGTTGGCCGTGATATATAAAAGTCATGTGCGTTCTCAGATGGATTACTGTTCACCTCTGTGGGGTGGAAGTGGAGTGGTTGCATTGAGGCAGTTGGACAAAATTCAAAATAAAGCTATTAGATTAATCAATAACCCTGTAATCACACAGGACCTTCCTACATTATCCATACGAAGAAACGTTGCATCCCTTGCATTATTCTACAGATATTTTCACAGCAATTGTTCCGAGGAACTTGCTTCAATTGTGCCGCCTCTCCACATCTTTCCCCGTAGAACTAGGGCAGCTGAGAGCGCCCATGAATTTACACTTTCTCCTCCACAATGCAGAACTTCTGCTTATCAGAATTCATTTATCCCCAGAGCTACTACTCTTTGGAATTCACTTCCCTCTAATTGCTTTCCACAAACTTACAATCTACAAATGTTTAAATCCAGTTGTTACAAACATTTTATGAATGGAGGATGCCTTTAGGCACATGGACCTTTTTGTTTTATCTGTGTTTTTCCTTCCTCCGTTCATTGTCTCTTTAAAAAAAAAAAAAAAAAAAAAAAAAAAAAAAAAAAAAAGTATAAAGGCTATCAGCCTATGCCCGAGAGGGAGTAGTTAAAATATATATATATAAACAAAGAAAACAAAAAATACCGGTATATATATACCGGTATATATATATATATATATATATATATATATATATATATATATATATATATATATATATATATATATACCTGGTATATATATATATATATATACATTCTTAGTCATACACAAACAGTGTTCGAAGTCTCTCTCTCATACAGACACATACCCCACACATACACTAATTCTCTCTCTCTCTCTCACACATACACACACACGCACACATACCACACATATACAATACACTCACTCTCACACACACACACACACACACACATATACAGTACACTCACTCTCACACACACACACACACACACACACACACAAACACACACACATACCACACATATACAGTACACTCACTCTCACACACACACACACACACACACACACACATACCACACATATACAGTACACTCACTCTCACACACACATACTACACAAATATGCTCACTCTCATACACACACTCTCTCTCAGACACACGTACCACGCACTCTCTCTCTGACACACACATACATATGATATACACATACACCCAAACACACACACATATATACATACACAAATCACACACACACACACACACAAGCAAACACACACATACCACTCTCTCTCTCTCTCTCTCTCTCTCTGTATGCTATTATCAAACGTTAATAGGGTTGTCATAAGGCAGCCTAGATACCCCAACATACGCTCCCGTGTTTGTATCTACCCTGCCGTATTAACCCCGTATTTACCCAAGGCGTCTCCTACATTTTAGTCCGGCTATATTTATACCATGTTATGCAGCTTAAGGGGGTAGTGCTTGGTTTTTGCTCTCTCATTATATATTTATTTATTTATTTTTGTTTCCTCGCTAGACCTCCATCAAGCTTAGAAAAACACCACCTAGACCCCCTTTCAAGATAAATGTATACATTTGTCGGTAGAAAAATGACCCGGCCGAAGGCCGATTCCTTTTAAAATTAGAGGCTCACAAATTCCATCCTGATGATATCTTTCCACTGACACATCGGGATTTGAACCCGGGACTTTTAGATTGCCACCCCCCTAGCATTCACACACACACACCTCCAGGTACACACACACACACACACACACACACACACACACACGAACACGCACACACACGCACACAGGTACACACACACACACACGAACTCACATACAGTATATACACACACACACAGGTACAGGCACACACACACAGACACACTCACAGGTACACACACACACACACACGAACACACCCTGTAAACAAGCTCTCCCTCCCTAATAGGCAATAAAAGCTGAGATTATACCGTATTATACCCCCTCCTGACATTACTCTTAGCCTCTGATATTAATACCAGATTATACCGTATGATAGTAGATTATACCGTATTATACCAGATTATACCCCCTCCTGACATTACTCTCAGCTATTATATAATATTAATACCATATAATACCCAATAATACCACACTATACCCCCTCCTACCATCACTATAATATTAATACCATATTAAACCACACTATACACCCTCCTACCATCACTATAATATTAATACCAGATTATACCATACTATACACCCTCCTACCATCACTATAACATTAATACCAGATTATACCACACTATACACCCTCCTACCATCACTATAATATTAATACCAGATTATACCATACTATACACCCTCCTACCATCACTATAACATTAATACCAGATTATACCACACTATACACCCTCCTACCATCACTATAACATTAATACCAGATTACCACATACACCCTCCTACCATCACTATAATATTAATACCAGATTATACCATACTATACACCCTCCTACCATCACTATAACATTAATACCAGATTATACCACACTATACACCCTCCTACCATCACTATAACATTAATACCAGATTATACCACACTATACACCCTCCTACCATCACTATAATATTAATACCAGATTATACCATACTATACACCCTCCTACCATCACTATAACATTAATACCAGATTATACCACACTATACACCCTCCTACCATCACTATAATATTAATACCAGATTATACCATACTATACACCCTCCTACCATCACTATAACATTAATACCAGATTATACCACACTATACACCCTCCTACCATCACTATAATATTAATACCAGATTATACCATACCATACACCCTCCTACCATCACTATAACATTAATACCAGATTATACCACACTATACACCCTCCTACCATCACTATAATATTAATACCAGATTATACCACACTATACACCCTCCTACCATCACTAAAATATTAATACCAGATTATACCATATTATATCATACCATACACCCTCCTACCATCACTATAACATTAATACCAGATTATACCATATTATATCATACCATACACCCTCCTACTATCACTATAACATTAATACCAGATTATACCATATTATATCATACCATACACCCTCCTACCATCACTATAATATTAATACCAGATTATACCATGTTATACCATACACCCTACAACCACCACTATAATATTAATACCAGATTATACCATGTTATACCATACACCCTACAACCATCACTATAATATTAATACCAGATTATACCATGTTATACCATACACCCTACAACCATCACTATAATATTAATACCAGATTATACCATGTTATACCATACACCCTACAACCACCACTATAATATTTAGGGGGGACAGGCGTATTTATTTGCTCATTTATGTATTGTTTTAAATTTATTTGTGTTTCTTTCCTAGACCTCCATCAAGCTTAAAAAATACACACATTTGTCTAAGACCCTCCTTCAAGATAAGTTTGTAAATTTTTCGATAGAAAAATGTCCCGGCCGAAGGCCGATACCTCTTAAATACAGGCTCGTTATTGCTAGCCAGGAAAAAATCGACCCGTAAATTACACTCTTATTATCGACAAAAAAATGTGGCGAAAGGTCTTATAATCGCCAACCTAATGGGCCGAACGTCTTAAAATCAGAAAACTAATGGGGCTAAACATGGGGAAGAGGGACTCGCGGTCAGACAATAACATTATTACCAGAGTAAACCAAATAACACCAGAGTATGATTGCCGACCCTTATGTACAGTATGTGCCATAAGGGAACACTGATTACAAAACTATAGAAGAGCGGCATCAAAGGACTTAGAGATATGTTATTATGGGATCTCTCTCTCTCTCTCTCTCTCTCTCTCTCTCTCTCTCTCTCTCTCTCTCTTTTCAAGGTCAGTGCAGTCTGTGTATCTATGTAAATCTCTCTCACACCACACACACACACACTCTCTCTTTACCCATCAAAGGACCTAGATATATTAGTATGGGATATATCTTACTGTGATTCTCTCTCTCTCTCTCTCTCTCTCTCTCTCTCTCTCTCTCTCTCTCTCTCTCTCTCTCTCTCTCTCTTTTCAAGGTCTGTGCAGTCTGTGTATCTATGTAAATCTCTCTCACACCACACACACACACACTCTCTCTCTCTTTACCCATCAAAGGACCTAGATATATTAGTATGGGATATATCTTACTGTGATTCTCTCTCTCTCTCTCTCTCTCTCTCTCTCTCTTTCTCTCTCTCTCTCTCTCTCTCTTTTCAAGGTCTGTAGTCTGTGTATCTATGTAAATCTCTCACACACACACACACACACACTCCCCCCCTCTCTCTCTTTAGTCATCAAAGGACCTACTGTAGATATGATGATTATGGGATGTATGTTACTATGACTCGCTCTCTCTCAGACCCCCCCCCCCCCCTCTCTCTCTCTCTCTCTCTCTCTCTCTCTCTTCAAGGTCTGTGCAGTCTGTGTGTTCATGTAAATCTATGTAAATTTATGCAAACATATGTAAATCTCTCTCTCTCTCTCTCCTCAAACAAATGGAGTCTGTGCTATGTAATCTCTCTCTCTCCTCTCTCTCTCTCTCTCTCTCTCTCTCTCTCTTCAAGGTCTGTGCAGTCTGTGTATTCATGTAAATCTATGTAAATTTATGCAAACATATGTAAATCTCTCTCTCTCTCTCTCATCAAGATTCATGGAGTCTGTAGCTATGTAAATATCTCTCTCTCTCTCTCTCTCTCTCTCTCTCTCTCTCTCTCCAAAATAGTAAGCTAGACTAACACAGAATAAACTATAATATAATGGTCGACTATTCCACAACAGACCATGATAGTCCTGTTTTGGTAGTCTGTATAACTTAACCCTCTCCAGATCGGATTACGCATTTATTTTGGGGGCAATTATGAGAGGATTTTACTCAGATTAGGAAGGGTCTATGAGAGTGAGAGGGGCAGATAAGCCTTACCCTTATCACTCCCACAGATCCTTCCTAAACTGTATATAATCGTCTAATGATGACCAGAATAAATGGTCAAAAGGGTTAAGGGAGGTCACTGTTTTTTGTTTTTATCTCTCTCTCCTTTTCTCTTTTTCCCTGGCTTGTATCCATTCGGCCCCATTCAGCCGTTTTAAGACGTTTATCCCCATCCAGGTGTCGATTTCTTCCTGGCGAGCCATAGCGAGCCAGCATTGTATGGAGAAATCCGGCTTCGCCGGAGAAATTTTTCTATCGAAAAATGTACAAACTTAGCTTGCTGTCAAAACAAAAATATATATATGGTGGCTCGCTACAGCTCGCCAGGAAAATATTGACACCTGGATGGGGGTAAACGTCTTAAAACAGTAGGCTGAATGGGGCCGAATGGATACAAGCCAAAGAGAGAGGGAGAGAAAGAGAAAAAAAGCGAGGTGGTCTCCCTTAAGCCACCTATTTTACACCATTACATAATGACTAAACAAACATAACAAAGAATATACATTGAAAGGGAGGGAAAGGTAACACATTACAAAGGAGTACAAAGGAAATCAAGCAACAACAGGTCTAGTGACCCTTCTAGGCTGCTTGTCCTCCGAAACACTGAGGATCAAGCGTCCAAACAGTGGTTTAGAGTGGGTAAGGGAACATTGGAAAGGGAACTACTGCCCTGGAACTAATGTCCGTGGCAGAATTAGGAAGTTAGTAGGGGACAGATGGGTTAGTAACTGAGGGGGGGATAAAATAAAGTTATTAATTTACAGTCAGTCGCGGGTTTGATGGGAGATATTTGTCTAGGCGAAGTTTCAATGAATCAACGGTGCTGCAGTCTATAACATCTAGGGGAAGCCCATTATACCTAGTTCCTAATAGGTAGGCCAGAACTCGTCAACCCAAACCTCTGTAACTCAAAAAGGGCTAGAGCAAATGGGCCGTATATGTCGACACTTATTCCCCCTGGCTGACTCTTTGCAAATGGTAGAAATGATAGCTGGATTACTCCAGTCGTCTGAGAGTTATAGAGGTTAATGTTCCAGAGGTTTGGCCTACATATGTGGAACAGGGTATAGTCCACCCTTATATTAAGGGAGCCCACTTCGCTTTTCTGTTCTTTCTCTCCCTCTCTCTTTGGCTTGTATCCATTCGGCCCCATTCAGCCTACTGTTTTAAGACGTTTACCCCCATCCATGTGTCAATCATTTCCTGGTGAGCGGTAGCGATCCAGCATATATATATTTTTGTTTCGACAGGAAGATAAATTTGTAAATTTTTCGATAGAAAAATGTCTCCGGCGAAGCCGGATTTCTCCATACAATGCTGGATCGCTATCGCTCGCCAGGAAGAAATCGACACCTGGATGGGTATACACGTTCTAAAACAGTTGGCTGAATGGGGCCGAATGGATACAAGCCAGAGAAAGAGAGAAATGGAGAGAAAGATAAAAAAAAAAGGAGGTGACCCCCCTTAAGTTTTTAGCTGTCTTTCTCATTATTTTTGTTTCGATGCATTGACTTCAAATTATAATATATATATATATATATATATATATATATATTATTTAATATTATATTTAATATTAATTCTATAATATATATTTGGAAGAGGGTCTAGTACACAGCAGCCTATGATAGTACTACAAGATAGGTGATAGTACAAGTCAATATACGGGAGGAGGGCACATCAAAGGAGGGGCGGGATATATTGGTATATCCCCTATGGCTATATATTACTCTCTCTCTCTCTTATATACACACACACACACACACACGGGAAATACACTTTGTCTATTGCTTATTATTCTCTCTCTCTCTCTCTCTCTCTCTCTCTCTCTCTCTCTCTCTCTCTCTCTTATACACACACACACACACGTAAGAAATAAACTGTGTCTATTAATTATTATTATCTCTCTCTCGCTTACACACACACACACACACACACACACACACACGGAAAATACACTTTCTCTATTACTTATTATCTCTCTCTCTCTCTCTCTCTCTCTCTCTCTCTGTCTCTCTCTCTCTCTTCTCTCTTATACACACTCACACACGGAAAATACACTTTGTCTATTACTTATTATCTCTCTCTCTCTCTCTCTCTCCTACAACACCTCCCCTCAGGTAACTCATTTGCATCTCATAAGTAGGTACATTCTTCACGCTCTCTCACCGTCTATCTTGTCTGTCTGTCTATCTTGTCTGTCTGTCTGCCTGTCTATCTCGTCTGTATGCCTGTCTATCTTGTCTGTCTGTCTATCTGGTGGGCCTGTCCATCTTGTCTGTGTATCTATAGTGTATGTATATCTTGCTGTCTATCTTGTCTGTCTGTCTGTCTATCTTGTCTGTCTGTCCTGTCTGTCTGTCTATCTGTCTGTCTATATTGTCTGTGTGTCTGTCTTGTCTGTCTGTATGTATATCTTGTCTGTCTGTCCTGTCTGTCTGTCTATCTTTTCGTCTATCATGTCTGTCTATCTATCTTGTCTGTCTGTCTGTCTATCTATCTTGTCTGTTTGTCTATCTTGTCTGTCTACCTATAGTGTCTGTCTAGCTATCTATCTTGTCTGTCTGTTTATCTTGTCTGTCTGTTTATCTTATCTGTCTATCTTGTCTGTTTGCCTGTCTGTTTATCTTGTCTGTTTGTCTGTCTGTCTATCTTGTCTATGTTTATCTTGTTCGTCTGTCTATCTTGTTCGTCTGTCTATCTTGTTTGTCTGTCTATCTTGTTCGTCTGTCTATCTTGTCTGTGTGTCTGGCTGGCTATCTTGTCTGTGTGTCTGTCTATCTTGTATGTCTATCTGTCTATATATTTTGTCTGTCTGTATCTTTTCTGTGTCTGTCTATCTTGTCTGTCTGCATGTCTGTCTGTCTATTTTGTCTGTGTGGCTGTCTATCTATCTTGTCTGCGTGTCTGTCTGTTTTGTCTGTCTATTTTGTATGTGTGTCTGTTTATCTTGTCTGTGTTTGTCTGTCAATCTTGTCTGTGTGTCTGTCTATCTTGTCTGTCTGTCGGTCGATCTGTCTATATATCTTGTCCCCAACACGGGGGTGTTTGTGTAATATCTAAGCTTGATAGAGGTCTAGGGAGAAAAGTAAAGAAAAAACAAAAACAAAAACAAATATATATATATATATATATATAATTATATATATATATATATATATAATATACTGTATATAAATAAAAATAAAATATAAAAATAAAATTATTAAAGAAATATATAAATATATGAATAAATAAATAAATAAATATATATACAGTATATATATATATATATATATATATATATATATATATATATATATATATATATATATTGTATATATATATACTGTATATATATATATATATATATATACTGTATATATATATATGCCTAAATAAATACCTAAATAAATAAATAAGTATCTCCTCTTAAAGTACTCGTGTGACATCGGAAAAATGCTATAAAACTTAAAAAATGCTAAAAGGCGTCACAGTACCGAAAGGGTTAAATTTACAACAACGATACGGGTGTAATGGAGCCAGTTCCAGATTATTATATGGTCGCAGGGAGGGAGAATAGGGAAGTGGATTAAGGGGGACCACCTCGCTTTTTTTTCTCTCTCTTTCTCCCTCACTCTCTCTCTCTCTGGGTTGTATTCATTCGCCCCATTCAGCCTACTGTGTTGATATGTTTATCCCCATTCAGGTGTCGATTTTTTCCTGGCGAGCGGGAGCGAGCCAGCATATTTTTCAGAATATTTCTTTTTTGGGTCAGCAAGCTAAATTTGTAAATTTTTTGATAGAATTTTTTTTCCGGCGAAGCCGGATTTCTCCATATAATGCTGGCTCGCTATCGCTCGCCAGGAATAAATCGACACCTGGATGGGGATAAACGCCTCAAAACAGTAGGCTGAATGGGGCTGAATGGACCCAAACCAGATAAAGAGAGGAAAGGAGATACAAAAAGCAGGTGACCCCTCTTAAGGGAATTAAGACATCCCTCGTATTATCTCTGTCTCTGTCTCTCTCTGTCTGTCTGTCTGTCTGTCTGTCAGGTCAGGTGAAGGTATTGAGGGATAAGACTTTTCAACGGCTCTGTCTGTATATCGTCTCTCTCTCTCTCTCTCTCTGAGGGAGTGCTGCCCTATTCTTCTACTATAAACTATAAATGTCTAGTAGTATTAAGGCCGGGCCACCTAGTAGGGATCACAAGGTCTGTGTCGTCTGAGTATCTGTGTAACTCATCTATTGTTACACGATCCCCCTCTGGCCGTCAATCTGGCTCTATACTCTCTCTCTCTCTCTCTCTCTCTCTCTCTAGCCTATAGCCAGCCAATCTGTTTTATTATTAACTCTTGTAGATATTGTATTTAGTATCCTACTGTAGCTATATATATCTGTAATTTTAGTTGTTGCTTGCACGATCTTGTAATAACCTTTGACTGATACACTTTTTTATCTAAAAAGAGTAGGCTACTGCTTTACTAGGCTACAGTGACACCAGGGTCATCTGTTGACACAGTATATTAACCCCTTGTGTGCAGTCACACTTTATTTTTATATAATCTCTATTTGGTGAATTGTATATTTAGTTACATATTCTGTTATACATATATTTGTTTAAGGTTAGGTTATCACACCTGGTAGCCTATTTCTGCGAATTTCAATTTTATTATATTCGGTTAGGCTATTCAACGCTGGTAGCCTATTATTGCGTATTTCAATTTAAAAAAAAAAACTTTTGGTTAGGCTATCGCCCCTGGAAGCCTAATTCTGCGTATCTCAACATTTTTGTTTTCGGTTAGGCTATCACCCCTGATAACCTATTTCTGCGTATTTCAGCATATTTGTTTTCGGTTGAAGTGATTGAAGTGTTTTTAAAGTGAGTGAAGTGTTGTAAAGTGAGTGAATTGTTTTTTAAGTCAGTGAAGTGATCTAAAGAAAGTGACTGTCACCATGCCTCGCGCTTGTGCGAACTGCGCCGGTAGGTTTGGTGAGTCCATGTTTGCTACTATCGATCTTCAAGTCTGCCGGCTCTGCCAGCAACGAGAGAATTTTACAGTGAAATTAGATGAAGCCTACAACAAGATCAACGTGCTCACCATGAAGCTGGAATCACTCCAAGAGTTTGTAACACTCAACGTTGGAGTGCCACAAACTTCAATTGTCACCGCAACTCCAGCAGCCACCAACGCCCCAACGTCAACTGCCAACAATTCAACGCCTACAGTAGCCATATCAGCTGATGTTTCCGATACTCAAGATACAAATAGCGACTCTCTTCCCCCTCAAGACAACTTCCGTGTCGTGAGGAACAACGTTTGCCCCAAGACCAGGAAACACATACCGATTACCGAGTGTCAAAACCGTTTCCAGATACTCGCAGACTCAGATGACGAAGAGGAAATAGAAGAAGTCCGGCTCGTGGGAGACTCGATGATACGTGGTCAGCTCACAGAGTTTTGCGCCAGGGCACCTAAGACCAGGAAGCGTTTTTGTATCCCTGGTGGTGGTGTGGATGACGTAGTTGCAGCAGTTGACGAAGTATCAAAGCTGGCCCCTGCTAATACAATGTACGTCATCCACGTTGGATCCAACGATGTACAGCGAACCCGGTCGGAAGATTTGCTTTTAAAGTACCAGCAGCTGATCAAGTCGTTTAAGGAGAAGTCATCAAGGATCATCGTCTCAGGAATCGTCCCCCGGCTCGGTGTAGAGAGCCGATTTTACAACATAGCCACCAGCACAAATCGTTGTCTAGCAAACCTCTGCAGGAAGGAGAACGTGGGATTCGTCGACACCTGGGACAATTTCTACTACGATGACTATTTGTTTTCGGACGATGGAGTTCATCTGAACCAGGTGGGAGCAGCGCGTTTTGGGCGTCTTCTCAACGATGCGGTGAAGGATTTTCGGAGAAGAAATCGACTCAGCACAGGACAACCAAGAAGGAGGACCGAAGACAGCGAGGACGGCAATCTACAAAGGAATTAAATACTAATCCGTCAAGAACCGCGAATTTGGATAAAGCTCCACCAACACGACCCAAATTCAAAACCGTCAGGGATAACGACCGAGGACCGAGGACAGCCATGAATGTAAATGTAGATCCGACCAGAACCAAAAAATTCGATGAAAGAACGATCTGCGAGTTCTAAAGCCGCAACTTTAAAGGTTTTCTATGCAAACGCTCGTAGCATACGCAATAAATTTTCAGATTTAGAGGAACTAGTGTTTACAGAAAATTATGATGTGATTGGCATAACAGAATCTTGGCTCAATACACAAGATAGAGACTTTTTAGCAGAGTATTCACTTCCCGGTTATGTAATGTTTGAGAACAGCCGAATAAATAAAAATGGAGGTGGCGTTTTATTTTATATCAAAGAAAGTCTTAACCCGACCCTCGTGTCAAAACCTCAAATTGTGAACGTCGACACATCTTTTGTGCTAATAAAGAATAATAAAGGTACAAAAATAATACTTGCGTTAATATACAGACCTCCAGCTCAATCAGTGCAAACTGACCGAGAAATTTACGAACAAATTGCAGATGTAAGTAACTCACAAGATACCGTAATTTTTGGCGACTTTAATTTACCTGTGACCAAGTGGGGCGATACTCTTACTTCACACTCCGGACATGACTTGTATACGAACTTGCAAGAGAGTTCGCTTTATCAATTTGTTCGAATGCCGACCCGTGGTAATAACGTTCTTGACATTGTACTTGCAACAAAAGAAGAATTGATAGAGAATTTGAATGTTGGTGATGAATTCAGTAACAGCGACCATCGTACGATAACTTTCACTTTAAAGTTTACTAGTAACGAACCAAATAGTAGCATCGAAAAAGTCCCTAATTTCAAGAAAGGAAACTTCCATAAACTTAGAGCTATGTTTAAAAAAACTGACTGGAGCTTTTTAATTAACAATAACGACATAAATACATCTTGGAAGTTATTCGAAACCACTTACCTAAAAGCAGTGCAAGACTGAATACCATCGAAAATACGGCGTCCAGGCCATAATAATAAGCCCAAATGGTGGAATAAAGATATTTCAAACTGCCTGCTTGCTAAAAAATTTGCTAATGATAGATTAAAATCCTCACAAAATGACGAAGAACGGGTGAAATTTGTAGAGCTACGACGCAAAGCCAAAAAGTTAATTAAGCAAAGTAAAAAGACCTTAGAGTTACATATTGCGAATCAAAGTAAAACAAACCCGAAAGAATTCTATAGTTATATCAGAAAGAAAAAAGTAGTTACTTCAACTGTTGGACCGTTAGTCGATGAAAAAGGAGAATACACCAAAGGCGAAGTACAAATGAGTAATGCCCTCAATACCTTCTTTGCATCAGTTTTTACAACAGAAGACCTCAGTGATATCCCTACACCATCGCCGATTCAGATTGATAATTCAGATGTTCTAAGCAATATCACCGTTACAGAGAGAGAAGTATTGAATTGTTTAGATAAACTCAAGGTAAATAAAACGCCAGGACCGATACAATCTCGCCTAGAGTTCTAAAGGAAGCAAAGAATGAGCTCTCCAAACCACTGACATTACTATTCAATAAATCCTTGCAGTCTGGAACTATGCCTGATCAGTGGAAGCTAGCCAACGTAACACCGATATTCAAAAAAGGCAGCAAATCCCTACCCAGTAACTATCGTCCAATTAGCTTAACCTCAGTTGTATGTAAAATGCTAGAAACGGTCATACGAGACAGACTCGTAAATCACTTGGAGGAAAATAACATACTTAAAGATACTCAACACGGCTTTCGTAAAAAACGTTCCTGTTTAACAAACCTCTTAGACTTCTTCCACGATATCCTCAACCTCTACGATGAGAGTAAAGCTGTAGATATTATATACCTTGATTTTCAAAAGGCCTTTGACAAAGTTCCCCACAAACGTTTACTGCTAAAACTAAAAGCGCATGGAATACAAGACGGTGTGTTGAAATGGATAGAAAATTGCCTCAGCAACAGAAAGCAAAGGGTAGTCATAAACGGTAAGGCATCTAAATGGACCAATGTAAGTAGCGGGGTACCCCAGGGATCGGTACTAGGACCAATTCTCTTTCTAATTTACATCAACGACATAGATGAGGGTCTCACCTGCACAATCTCAAAATTTGCTGACGATACAAAAATTGCAAATATCGTACTCTCAAAAGAACAAGTTGACGATATGCAACACAATCTAGATAAATTGTCATGTTGGGCCCAAATTTGGCAAATGAGTTTCAATGCGGATAAATGTAAAGTACTACATGTCGGATACCTAAATGAGAAAGCAAACTATTCGATGAATGGCACTCAGCTTAAGAATTGTAAACAGAGAGAAACTGATCTGGGAGTAACAATATCGAGTAACCTAAAAACCGAGTCAACAATGTTCAGAAGTTGTTAAGAAGGCAAACAAAATAATTGGCTTTATAGGCAGGTCATTTGAGCATAAATCCAAAGAAGTTATCCTAACCCTTTACAATTCCTTAGTCCGCCCTCTTCTGGAATACTGCGTTCAATCCTGGTGCCCTTATTACCAAAAAGATATAAACAAGCTAGAACGAGTTCAACGTAGAGTTACCAAAATGATACCTAGCCTAAAGAACAAACCATACGAAGAGCGTCTTAGAGAATTAAATCTATTTCCTTTAACCCAGCGCAGATTAAGAGGCGACTTAATTCAAGTGTTCAAAATCATCAAAGGCATCGACAATATGAACTGTAGTAAGTACTTCACTATCGACCAATCTAATTACACGCGAAACGGTTGCAAAATTATTGGTAAATCTTTTAACTCGCACGAATCTAAGAATTTCTTCTTCAATCGAGTTGTCAACTTGTGGAATGGGCTTCCCCGAGACGTTATAGACTGCAGCACCGTTGATTCATTTAAATTCCGCCTAGACAAATATCTCGCATCAAACCCGCGACTGACTGCGTTTGTAAATGAATAACTTTATCCTCCCCTCAGTTACTAACCCATATGTCCCCTACTAACTTCCTAGTCCTGCCACGTTAGTGGCAGGGCAGTAGTTCCCTTTCCAATGTTCCCTTACCCACTCTAAACCACTGTTTGGACACTTGATCCTCAGTGTTTTGGAGGACAAGCAACCTAGAAGGGTCACTAGACCTGTTGTTGCTTGATTTCCTTTGTACTCCTTTGTACTCTCTCTCTCTCTCTCTCTCTCTCTCTCTCTCTCTCTCTCACACACAAACACGCACGTAAACAAATATAAAATAAATAAAATAATTTAATAAGTAAATCACACACTCTCTCTCTCTCTCTCACACACACAAAAACGCACATAAATAAATATAAATAAAATAAAATAATTTAATAAGTAAATAAATACACACACACACACACACACACGTATCACCTCGCCTCGCTCTGAACGACCCTACACAACACTTATCTAAAATCTTCAACTCTGCATCGTTTAAGTTAATTAATATAATTGAATCATTATCACATAGACAGACAGACAGACAGACAGACAGACAGACAGAGAGAGAGAGAGAGAGAGATAGATAGAGAGAGATAGATAGATAAAGATAGACAGAGATAGATAGATATAGATGGATATAGATATAGATAGGATAGATATAGCTAGATAGATAGATAGACAGATAGATAGGTAATATAGACAATATCGATAAATAGATAAATATATAGATAGAGAGAGACACATCACGCCTCCATCAAGAATATATTATCGTCAAAAAAAAAAAAAAACATGTCAATACCCACGCAAATAAAAAATATGTCAATACCCACGCATATAAAAAACATGTCAATACCCACGCAAATAAAAAACATGTCAATACCCACGCAAATAAAAAACATGTCAATACCCACGCAAATAAAAAAACATGTCAATACCCACGCAAAAAAAACATGTCAAAAAAACATGTCAATACCCACGCAAATAAAAAACATGTCAATACCCACGCAAATAAAAAACATGTCAATACCCACGCAAATAAAAAACATGTCAATACCCACGCAAATAAA
The DNA here is from genome assembly GCA_032716605.1 of Paralithodes platypus. Taxonomy (NCBI): domain Eukaryota; kingdom Metazoa; phylum Arthropoda; class Malacostraca; order Decapoda; family Lithodidae; genus Paralithodes; species Paralithodes platypus. The sequence continues at coordinate 38,339,580 of CM064484.1, forward strand.
AAAACATGTCAATACCCCCACGCAAACATTCCTCCAAATATCTTAGCTTTAAGGGGGGTCACCGTTTTTGTTTTTTTATCTTTCTCTCCCTCTCTCTTTGGCTTGTATCCATTCGGCCCCATTCAGCCTACTGTTTTAAGACGTTTACCCCCATCCAGGTGTAACTATTTTCCTGGTGAGCGGTAGCGAGCCAACTAACTGTATATATATTTTGTTTTGAAAGCAAGCTAAATTGTACATTTCTCGATACAATGAAGGCTCGCTATCGCTCGCCAGGAAAAAATCGACGCCTGGATGGGGATAAACGTCTTAAAACAGTTGGCTGAATGGGGCCGAATGGATACAAACCAGGGAAAGAGAGAAAAGGAGAGAAAGATTAAAAAAAGCCGGTGACCCCCCCCCCCCTTATAAACCAACTAAAGTCAAATAGTATAATTACCCCCGTCGTTAGCTAGGGGACTATTAATTAAACTTTAATAGCCCCCCCCCCCCACGGCACAATAATTTACTGAATGGGTCGTTAACTTAACACGGAAATAAATACGAGGGCCAATAATATACTTAATTCGAGGGCCAATAATATACTTAATACGAGGGCCAATAATATACTTAATACGAGGGCCAATAATATACTTAATACGAGGGCCAATAATATACTTAATACGAGGGCCAATAATATACTTAATTACTGCTAGTATCACCTTGAAATTACCATTGCATTTAGTTAGTTTACATACTAATTTTGTTTGTTCTATGTGAGTGAGGGACACAAAAGGCAGAACTGTTTGTATCGAGTGCCTCCCCCAGAGTTGAAAGATTGACAGGGCCCAAAGCAAGGGACGTTCGAGCCAAAATGCCTGGACACACGGAGGTTGAAGCAATTTAAGTCATAAGAAGAGGGAAAGACTGATTCTGGGAAAGAGTTCCAGATCTCAGAAGTTGAATAAAAGAAAGTCTGTGAATAACGTATCACTCTTGGGTTGGAGAGTTGCACAATTAACGCTATTGATCTCTTTAAATATTATGTATCGTGATTACTATCATTATATTTTCAATGTTCTCTCTTAACTCTTTGAGGATTATCGTTCTGGCATTTTATTCTGGCTGTTATGAGACGATTTTATTCAGATTAGGAAGGGTATGTGAAAGTCAGAGGGTTGGTTGAGATAGCCAATACTCTTAATTCCCGTAGGTCCTTTCTAAGCTGAATAAAATCTTCTAATGATAGCCAGAACAAACTGTCAAAACGCGTCATAATCCTCAGAGGGGCGGGTTTTAATTTGTGTTTTTCCCAAGCATGCTACGCACATGCATACTTAGACCCACGGACAAACGCACACATACGCACATACATACACAAACATACTCATACACACACACATAGACATACAGTATATACAGTATATATATATATATATATATATATATATATATATATATATATATATAGATATATAGATATATGTGTGTTAGTAAAGCCAGGTAATAAATTTTCTTTAATACATACGAGGTTGAAAGAAATGGCAATTTCTGCGTTGGAAATTTTATTATTCAAAGTTTCCAGGTCTCTGATGAGTTTTCGCTGGGTGGCAGGAAGTAGATGAATGAGATGAGCAAAATTCATGGTGGTACAGGGTTACACAAATGTACATGATGATACAGGATATACGACGCGTTTCACTGGACAACCAGCATTATCAAGTAAGGATAGAATGATATAAAAGGTAAACAGGAAGGGTATATATAGAGGGTGGAGGATCAGAGGAGGCGAAAAACAACACTAAACACGTCTACACTAAACCAACTAACGCAGGACAATGCCTCTACGGCGATAGTGAATGCCCCCGCCGTTATCTTCTATCCTCCATCTCCGCCTATGTAAGGAGAGCCCTCACGCACTGCTCTACCTGGGCCGACACCCACCAGGAACTAGAAAGACTATCCCAAGTTTTAGTGAATAATGGATACTCCAACTCCGACATCTCCAGCACCATCAACCACCATCTTGAAAAATGGTACACCCAAAGCCCTCCCAACATTGACCCCCCCAATGAAATTAAGATCTTCTACCGCAATTACATGTCCTCTGAACACAAAAATGACGAGGCCGTCTTAAAAGAAATAATCTCCAAGCATGTCCACCCAACCAACCCGGAAAACAAAATCAAATTAATAATTTATTACAAATCCCCCAAGACCTCCAACCTCGTTCTCCGCAACAAACCAGCTTTTACCAAGATAAAGAGCCCGATGACCGACGATCACGTCATTTACCAACATACCTGTAATTATGAGGACTGTGGACCTCATTCCTATATTGGCATGACGCAGACTCGTCTTTCACGTCGGTTAACTCTTCACCTTCAGGCTGGAGCCATCAAAGACCACTATCTCACCCCCACCTAACACGCAACGAGTTAGAGAAACACACCACCATACTCGATAAAGTAAATGACCCAAGGAGATTACCTATACTCGAAGCGTTATATATCCAAGCCTTACATCCTAACATCAACAACCAAACTCTAGACCTTCAGATCCTTCCTTCTGCCAAAAGGCACTACCCTACAGGACCTAACGCCCCTCCTCGCCCCCCCCCGGTGCCCTTGACGCAGCCCCCCGCGCTACCTCCTTCAGCTTCGTCTTCTGCCGGCGCCACACGGACCACACAACTTAGGCCACGCCCCTCGACACTCAGCCAATCAGCTTTGACCCCGCCACCCGACCAACACCATCCCGCATCCAGTGCGCCTGCGTGAAGCGATTCCCCCTTTTGCACTCCTAGAATACCCCTCCACCAATAGGAGACTTTTGCCCCCTGATTTTCGCCTCCTCTGATCCTCCACCCTCTATATATACCCTTCCTGTTTACCTTTTATATCATTCTACCCTTACTTGATAATGCTGGTTGTCCAGTGAAACGCGTCGTATATCCTGTATCATCATGTACAGTTTGCCGCACATATTCTATCCCGTTGGGGTCGTGATTTGGCAGCGCTTCACCCACCTCCCCAACCCCCCTCCCTCACTCCACCTCTTACCAATAGGAGGTTGAATGAGGGAGGGGGTTGGGGAAGTGGGTGCAGTTCTGCCAAATCACAATCCCAACAGAATAGAATATGTGCGGCAAACTGTACATATATGTAACCCTGTACCACCATGAATTTTGCTCATCTCATTCATTCATCTACTTCCTGCCACCCAGCGAAAACTCATCAGAGACCTGGAAACTTTGAATAATAACATTTCCAACGCAGAAATTGCCATTTCTTTCAACCTCGTATGTATTAAAGAAAATATATATATATATATATATATATATATATATATATACAGAGACCCACGCATAAACACACATACAACCACATACCCACACACATACACACTCTTACAACACATATTTACACACATCTACACGTTCACAGCACACACAAACACATACATACTCTTAAACACACACACACACACACCCTTGCAGCACATATTTACATACACATATACATTCACAAACACATACACACACACACACATACTATAACAACACATATATATATATACACATACATTCGCAAAACACACACAGCCACACACGAACACATACATACTCATAAACACACACACACACACACACACCCTCTCATACAGCTAGACCATTGTATTATACATTATACATCGTAACGTGTGTAATTATTATAATATGAAAACAGTAATTCAACTTTCACGAGGCAAGAGAGAGAGAGAAAGAGAGAGAGAGAGAGAGAGAGAGAGAGAGGGGGAGAGAAGAAAAGAGAAGAGATGAAAGAGGAGGAGAGGAGAAGAGAAGAGCAGAGAAGAGAAGAGAAGAAGGAAGGAAGAGAGGAGAGAAGGAGATAGAGGAAGAGAGAATAGTATAGGAATAGTAAAGGGGGGGGGGGTAAATGTGGCAGGCTAACTTTTGTATGTGCAGCGTTCATGTCATCACTACAATATTATTAATACTACTAATACTACTAATAATGTATGTATATATGTATGTATATATATACCGGTACTCAGGCTCAATCCCCACTTTTCCTTTTTTTTTTTGGGGGGGGGGGGCGACTCCAGACAGAGCCCGAATAGGGACACCATAACAGAAAACAATGAACACACAAAAACAAAACACAAATTCACACACATCTAGGTCATCCAGGAGAAGACCCAGAGACCAGGGTCACCAAGGTCCCTCCAGCACTCCCCCGGCCCCCGACCACCCGGAGAGGGTCGGATTTCAGCAGGCAGACATGCAGCGGAGCCGAAACCACAAGCCCGCCCACCACACTTCCAGGCGCACCCTTCATATAAACCGTCTCCCCGGGCCAGGCGCCTGATGGACTATTATCTAGTCTAACTTACGCCCGACCCCTTCCCCCAAATGACCAAGTGTTCACTCATCTATTCACAAGCATGCTCCATTCATTCCTGTTTATTACCACTTCCCTAGCCTGATCTATATAGGCTTACACAGAGAATATGTGAGACAGATACAAGGGGAAAAAGAGGGGCAGGAAGACCCCCATTGAGATGGAGAGCTTTGAATGTTAGAGGAATGACTACTAATACTACTACTAATGATAATAATAATAATATTAATAATAATATTAATAATAATAATAATAATAACATTAATAATAATATTGTTCAGGTTACTTAAGCGCCATTTCTCTCCAGCCCTTGATCCGAGATTCAATAGCGTTCACCCAAAGTGTATTACCAGGCACTATTTCCCATTTCCTTGCTCAAGGGAAATGGTACCGGTTACCAATGTATGCTGAAAAAAAACCCACTTCTTCCTTAAGCGTGGGATTGAACTCGGGTGTCTCAGGTGGGAGGCCGAGACTTCCTCCATAACACTATATATATCACTTCCTCAGAGTAATTTTCCACCAATTTTCAACCCACAGCAGTTTTATATCCACTTGTTACAGACTCTATGAGAGGACGATGCCATTAGGTACATGGAATATGTTTTCTTTACATTTGTTATTCCTTCCTCCCTGCTTTCTAATGAAAAGAATATATATATATATAATATATATATATATATATATATATATATATATATATATATATATATAGAGAGAGAGAGAGAGAGAGATAGGTAGATAGATAGATAGATAGATAAATATATATAGAGAGGGGGGGGGGGGGATCAATGGTAACATTCATTACCACCTACCAAGCCATGGGTAGATTATTATAGACACTTTGCTTTCCTATCTATTTGTATTATGTTTTATTTCCATTTTAACTGTATCTAAAATTAGTAATCTTCTATATCATCAATACAATAGAATGAAATCGAAAATAAAAATACAAATAGGAAAAATGGGGATTGGACCTGAGCATATACTGTAGATAGATAGATAGTTAGATATCATCAATGTGTATATGCAATTTACACTTTACATACCGTTTCCCTATCCACAATTGTAGCCAGAGTAGAACGAATAATGTTTACAGTATAGTCAGGCGGAGTTTGGGGGCAGATATATGTGTCTGGGTAACTTTTGGCTGTGAGCACTGTGCAGCCGTTTATGACATCGCTGGGGTCCTGTTTCACGAGTTTACTGCACTGCTCAAGAGGAAATGTTGTGCTGAGTGGGAGGTGAGAGGGGGAGAGGGGAGAAGAGATAAGAAGGGGAAGGGAGAATACAGGGGAGGAAAGAAGGGAGGGGAGAATAGATAGGAGCAGAGAGAGGATGGGGGGAGGGGTATTAGAGGAGAGGAAAGGAGGGAAGAGGAGATATAAGAAGAGAGAGGAGGGGAGAATATGCGAGATGGGAGGGGTGGTTAGAGGAGAGGGGAGGAGAGGAAAAGAGAGGGGGAAGAGGAGAGATTGGAGGGGTGGATAGAAGAGAGGAGAGACGATGAGAGGAGGGGGGGAAGAGGAGAGAGAATGGGATAAAAGGCGAGATGGGAAGGGTGGGTAGAGGAGAGGGGAGAATAGATTAGATAAGAGGAGAGTAGGTGATAAACAATGGGAGATGGAAGGGTGAGTAGAGAAGATGAGAGGAAAGGGGGTAGATAGAGAAGAAGAAAGGAGAGGAGAGAAGAGGAAAGGAGAGGATAGAGGAGGACAGGAGAGGAGAGTGGTAGATAGAAGAAGAGGAGAGGAATGGGGTGGGGTGTTTTGAAAGAAGAGAGAAGATAAGAAAATAGGAGAGGAGAGGAGAGTAGAGGCGGAGAAGGTAGAGAAAGGCAAGAAGATAAGAGGAAGAGGAGAATGCAAAAAAAAGAAAAAAACAAAAACAAAAAACAAACAAACATTCCTACAATACGTAAAGTATGAAACACACAAATACACTCAATATAACACACATATACACACATTACAAAACACACACACATTACAACACACACACACACACACACATTACAATACACACAAACACTTACCCAATACTCCAACCCCAACCTACAAAACACACACACACACACACATACACACTTAACCAATACTCCAAGCACTCTCAAACCTACAAAACTCTCTCTCTCTCTCACTCACACACACACACACACACACACACAAACAAGAAACCTAACCCCAATACACCAACCCCTCCCAAACCTACAGAACACACACACACATTGACAAACCTACAGAACACACACACACACATATTGAAAAAAAAATAAAAATAAAACAAAAAATTACCCCAATACACCATCCCCTTCCAAGCCTACAAAACTCTCACCAACCCTACATTATAAAAAGAGACACTATTTCCTCAGCACAAATAATTTACAGGCAGCCACGGGAGCGAGCCAGAGAACCTGTAGTTAGGGAGAGTGTGGACAACTGTACTCTTGGTCGCCATTTTGGTACCTTAATGATCAAACAATGGGGACATAATTTGTTTTTGGTCGTGTAGAATTTGGTTCCACCTTCATATATATATATATATATCCGGTACTAGTAATGATCAAATGTATATTATGAGTTTGAACATATTTGAGTGTATATATTGTCCATTCATTATAAGTTGGCCAGAAATCGTGACTCCTAATCTTTGTCGCTTAAAACGGGTTAGAGCAAACGGGCTGTAAATACCCACGCCTATTCCCTGGCTGACTCTTCCCAAATGGCAGAGATTAGCTTAAGTCGTTTTATAGTTATAGCGGTTAGTGATCAAGATTGTTGGCTTAATTATAATGAATAGGCTATACTATCGTTACTTTCAACTGACGGTAAATTACGCATGTCCTACCCTAGATTACTAAACTATTACCTAATTTATTAGTTATCATAATATACAAATAGTAGTTTCATATTATGGTCATTAAGTATCAAGAAGGTAGCTAGTAAAGAATACAAATTTTAATCAGACCAAAAGATATATATATATATATATATACTGTATATATATATATACTGTATATATAGCCTATATAAAAAAATAAATAAATAGATAAATAAATAAATATATAATATATATACAAATACCATAGAAAAGCTAATGGCACCAATATGGCGAAGGTTGTCTGATCTCCGTAACTAAAGTCTCCAGGCCAACCAACTTTTACTAACACAATTCCTAAACCGTGATGGAGTTTCCAAAAATGATAATCCTCTTGTGGCCGCCCGATATTCTGGCCGAGCTGTAACCTATATATTTTAGGATTAACTTGTTTTTTCGACTATTTTTTAAGTTTGATAAATGCGTGCGGTTTTTTGTATTTTTTTGTCATTTTTGCATGGATATACATTGAAATATATGGTTACATTTTATGAATCTAGTAAGCTATCATTTGCATAGGTAGATAGATAGATAGATACAGACAGACAACTAGTTAAATATCTATTCTGTTTATTCCACCTACTGTAAACTGTATTAATATTACAAAATAAGGATACCATATTATTGTATACTGTATTCTATAATCTACAAAATGCAGTAAAAACATGTAAAATCTGTCATGTGAGATATTTACGGCTATCTACTGTTAAGGGGAGGTATTTAGTTTGTTCCCTAAGTTTCCATCAAGCTTAAAATTACATCCCCTAGACCCCCTTTCAAGATAAATTTGTACATTTTTCGGTAGAAAAATTTCCCGGCCAGAGGCCGGTTGCTCTTAAATTACAGGCTCGCTATCGCTCGCCAGGAAAAAATCGACACCTTCATGGCACGAAAGGTCTTAAAATTGACAGTAATGGGGCAAAATTTCTTAAAATGTGCAAACTACTAGGGCGAACGCCTTAAAATCTCAAAAGCAATGGGGCTAAACATGAGGGAGAAAGGGGTCCAGAAAAAAATCTCTCAAGTGGAAATCTCCCCTTAAATCTACGGACATTCTTTTCATGTTAGCGGGATGACTTTCAATAAACCCAAAACATTGAAGATGCCAGGTCAAAATTGCTCAAAAATATTGCTGGAAAATTATCTCGTATTGCACCACCTCAACCCCTTCAGCACGATGACGTAATTTTCACCATATTCTGGGTACCACTAGACGACTTTCTTTAGCTTACAATCTACCTCGAGGACACAAACAGGGGTAAATACGGTCTCCATAAACCCTCTGTTTGTAAATTTCATTAATTGATTTTATGAGTATGGTTGGTTGTTGGAAGGTTGTTGTGGTTGGTTGTTGGAAGGTTGTTATGGTTGGTTGTTGGAAGGTTGTTATGGTTGGTTGTTGGAAGGTTGTTATGGTTGGTTGTTGGAAGGTTGTTATGGTTGGTTGTTGGAAGGAACATAATAATAAATATCATAGGTCCTTCTTAAGCGGGGATGGGCCGGTTTTCTGGACCACTTTCTCCCTCATGTTTAGCCCTATTAGTTTTCAGATGCTAAGATGTTTGCCCCATTAGTTAGTCGATTTTAAGACCTTTCGCCCCATTTCTTCGTCAATATTTAGACCTTTCGTGCTATTTAGTGTAGGTGTCGATTTTTTCCCTGGCGAACGATAGTGAGCCTGTAATGTCGGAAGAACCGGCCTTCGGCCGGGAAATTTTTCTATCGAAAAAATGTACAAATTAATCTAGAAGGGGTATCTAATGGACGTTTTTTTTAAATTTGATGGAGGTCTAGGGAGGAAACTAGAAAAATAATGAATACATGCAAAAATCGCTCAAAAAGTGAACCATTACCATTAGACGACTTTCTTTAGCTTATAATCTACCTCGAGGACACACAGGGGTAAATACACTCTCCATAAACCCTCTGAATATCATAGGTCCTTCTTAAGCTGCATAAAGTAGTCTAATTTTAGCCAGAATCAAAGGTAAAAAGGTGTAATCGTGCTGAAGAGGTTAAGGAAGCCCACCTCGCTTTTGTTTCTCTTTATCTCCCTCTCTCTTTGGCTTGTATCCATTCGGCCCCATTCAGCCTACTGTTTTAAGACGTTTACCCCCATCCAGGTGTCAATCCTTTCATTTTTCGATAGAAAAATGAAGCCGGATTTCTCCATACAATGCTGGCTCGCTATCACTCGCCAGGAAGAAATCAACACCTGGATGGGGATAAACGTCTTAAAACAGTTGGCTGAATGGGGCCGAATGGATACAAGCCAGGGAAAGAGAGAAAAGGAGAAAAAGATAAAAAATAAGCCGGTGACCCCCCTTAACCCTTTCAGAATATGATAACGGGTTTCTTTCCTATATGCTGGCTACCATTAGTCGATGTTATTGAGACTAGGAAGGGACGGTAGGGGCGAAGCGGAGTACAGTGTTATTAAGGGGGTAATACTCGCTTTTTCTGGACCCCTTCTCCCTCGTGTATAGCCCCATTAGTTTTGAGATTTTAAGACGTTCGGCCCATTAGTTTGGCGATTTTTATACCTTTCGCCCAATTTCTTTGTCAATTTCAAGACCTTTCGTCCCATTTAGGTGTCGATTTTTTCCTGGCGAGCGAAAAATGAAAAATGTAAAAATTTATCTTGAAGGGGGATATCTCTCTCTCTCTCTCTCTCTCTCTCTCTCTCTCTCTCTCTCTCTCTCTCTCTCTCTCTCTCTCTCTCTCTCTCTCTCTCTCTCTCTCTCTCTCTCTCTCTCTCTCTCTCTCTCTCTCTCTCTCTCTCCTACACACACAAACAATTTACTCCACCATTAAGTTAAGTACATTTATTCACACACTCTCGCTCATTTCATTATCATATTAAGTGACTGGCTCTACAAGGAAGCTCCGGGGGTGTATGTGTGCGTATGTGCGTGTGTATGTGTCTGTATGTGCGTGTGTTTGTGCTTGCAGATAGGTAGAGGGGACTTACAACCTGGGTTACACGTGAGCGCTTGGGCTTGAATGCATTTAAATGGTAATTCCTTTGTCTGCTTGCGTGTGTGTGGAGAAGAGGGGGACGGGGTGGTGGTATATGCGTGTGTGTGTGTTTGTACGTGTGTGTATGGAGAGAAAACTGTGCCGTATGTATACCTATGTTAATGTGTGTGTGTGTGTGTGTGTGTGTGTGTATTTGTTTGTGGTTACGTGTGTATGTCTGTGTTGGGTAGGGTATGCACGTACAGTATATGTGTGTGTGTATGTCTTTCAGTGTGTGTGAAAATGCTTGTGTTGCTTTCAGTATGTGTGTAAGTGCGTCCGTGTGTGCATATGTGTGGGTGTGCACGCTTTTGTTCGTATGTTTATATGAGTGTGTGTGCACGTGTGTGTATGTGTAACGGGCTTCCCCCGAGACGTTATAGACTGCAGCACCGTTGATTCATTTAAACTTCGCCTAGACAAATATCTTGCATCACACCCGCGACTGACTGCATTTGTAAATGAACAACTTTATTTTATCCCCCCCTCAGTTACTAACCCATCTGTCCCCTACTAACTTCCTAATCCTGCCACGGACATTAGTTCCAGGGCAGTAGTTCCCTTTCCAATGTTCCCTTACTCACTTCAAACCACTGTTTTTTTTTTTTTTTTTTTTCTATATTCCAACTTCCTTCCTCTCGGGCATAGGCTGAGAGCCTTAACATTCACCGCTTTACAATGAACAGTGAAGCCCGTGAGGTCTTGTTCCAGTCTAGGGAGTGAGACATGTGAAGCACGTAGAGTACAACGAGCACCTGCCATCTTGCCTTCACATGAGGCACGGTGCTCACTCATGGCCCGAAACGACCCCATCTCTGAAGCCACCTCGTTCCCGTGCTTCACTGTCTCACTCCCTACACTCTGACTCTCACACTTACACACACACAACGCCACCTGTTGAGCAGATAACTCACCAGGCATTGCACCCCTATAGCATATTTTGAATATGGGAATATTCATACAGTGCTATTTAATCAGGGAACAATGAGGGTATTTTATTGACGTTTCGGTGGGCTTGTGGTAATGCACTGATACTAGGTACAGCACAAATTCCATCCCAATAAAATCTTCCCATTGATACATCGGGATTTGAACCCGGGACCTTTGGATTACCAGGCCAGTGGCAAGACCACTCCACCACACCTCCCCTTGGACAATTGATCCTCAGTGTTTTGGAGGACAAGCAGCCTAGAAGGGTCACCAGACCTTTTGTTGCTTGATTTCCTTTGTACTCCTTTATACATACTATACTGTTTGTTTATATACAGTATACACACACACACACACACACACACACACACACACACAGAATATGACGACCAGAATATGTGTGAAATTATGAACAATACACTACACTCAGTATATACTAAAGATGATAACTTTGAAGAAGTACCGGTAGGTGAAATTGGTGATAAACTGGGAGAGATTAATTTTCTCCCAGAGGAGCTAGTAGAAATAATGAAAGGACTAGATGTGAAAAAAGCAGTGGGACCTGACAATGTAGCGGGATGGATTATGACAGAATGTGCTGACGAACTAGTGAAACCCTTATATGAGATAATGAAATACTCTCTGGAAGTGGGAAAATTACCAATGGACTGGAAGAGAGCCAACATTGTACCGATTTATAAAGGTGGGAACAGGGAACATCCATTAAATTATCGACCTGTGTCACTTACTAGTATAGTGTGCAAAATCTGTGAGAAAATAATTAAGAAAAGATGGATGATTTACTTGGAAAAGAATAATCTACTATCTAACAGGCAATTTGGATTCAGGGAGGGTACCTCATGTGTTACAAATCTACTCAGTTTTTATGACAGAGTAGTTGACATATTACAAGAGAGAGATGGATGGATGGACTGCGTATATATTGACATGAAGAAAGCTTTTGACAGAGTATCGCATAGCAGGCTGAAGTGGAAATTAAAAGAGTATGGAGGGATTCAGGGTAGTTTGTTAAATTGGGTGGAGGACTATCTTTCAGGGAGACAGATGAGGACTAATATCAGAGATCAATTTTCTACGTGGAAAGATGTCACAAGTGGAGTTCCGCAGGGAGCGGTGCTGGCTCCCATAATGTTTCTAATATACATTAACGACATGCCAAAGGATATAAATGCATATATGAATATGTTTGCAGATGATGCCAAGATCATGAAGCGTATAGAAGATGAAAACAGTGGTAGGGAATTACAGAGGGATTTGGATAGGATAGATCAATGGAGCAAGCAGTGGAAAATGGAATTCAACACAAATAAATGTCATGTAGTGGAAATGGGAGTAAGTAAAAGAAGGCCTCATATGGAATATAAGTTAGGAGAAAACACTATTAACCCATCAGAGAAAGAAAAGGACTTAGGGATAACTGTTAGGAGTGATCTTTCACCTGAGAATCATATTAGTAAGATAGTGGGAGAAACATATGGACTGCTAAACAGAATAAAAATAGCCTTTAACTATATAAACGAGGAGATGCTGGAGAAAATAATAAAAACATTGGTGAGACCAAGACTGGAGTATGCGGCAGTGGTGTGGGCACCACATCTAAAAAAGCATATAAAGAAGCTGGAGAAGGTTCAGAGAGCTGCAACTAGGATGATACCAGAACTGAGAGAATTACCATATGAGGAGAGATTAAAGAAATTAGATTTACCATCTCTAATGGATAGGAGGGAGAGAGGCGATATGATTATGATGTACAAATGTGTGAGAGGACTCGAAAAGGTGGACAAGAAGGGTTATATTGTGAAAGATAATGGTAGAACTAGGGGGCATAGATATAAGCTAATGAAAGGAAGATGTAAAGGAGATGTGAGAAAGTATAGTTTCCCTTACAGAAGTATAAGTAAATGGAATCAGTTGGAAGAGGAAGTGGTGTGTACCAAAAACATTCATATTTTTAAGGCAAAGATAGATAATTGTAACTCAGGAAGCGGGACAATACGAGCCTAAAAAGCTCAACTAACTCTCACACACACACACATATATATATATATACCTACCTACCTACCTACCTACCTACCTACCTACCTACCTACCTACCTACCTACCTACCTACCTACCTACCTACCTACCTACCTACCTACCTACATACATACATACATACATACATACATACATACATACATTCATTCTGACATACGGAGCCCTGTATGTTTATTTAAGAGTTAGAATTCAGAGTTGAAGGAGTGCCAAATTACCCAGGCGGCGAAGCAGACTAGCGAGCGAACCAGCGAGTGGGAAACCAGCTCGTCCGCATACCAGCAAACAAGCCTTCACACCTGCGTGTGTCATAGGGGACCCTGCAAACTACTTCGATGACCCGACGCTATGACGATGATCGACGCCAGGAGACTCCATTGGACCACGCACCTGCTACGCAACTCGAGGAGCTGTGATTGGGGCGCGCACCATCCCTCGCCTCCTGATTCGTTCCATACACCATCATTGTTTAGTATATAGGACCCGAGTAGTGGGCATTCAAATCAGTCTCATTTGGAGTTGGGAAGGTGAACTTGCAGCTGGAGGAAGACGGGGTGAAGTATTATAATGGGATTGTGACTGTCAGTCAGATTATATAAGTGTGTGTTAAGTGTGTTCGGTGTAAACACTTACGTTATGTTGGTTAGTGAGATATGTGATTGGGAATTAACGTTAACGCTACTATTATGTACTTAACTATTTTAGTTGACTGACTTGTGGACTAAAGCAACTCTTCAAGTAATTGGGTTATGATAAAAGTAATACTATTGTTTTATATTAAGACTTACGAATTCTTTAATTTTCTTTTAATTAAGCTTCCATTGCTTAACGGTACTTAGTACGGTGATACTATTGTCTCATATTAGTAATATCGCCTTGGACTAACATGGCTGTTTTAATGTTACTTCTAGTGATTTCCTAAGCTGAAGAAAATTCTTTTAGCTTCAAAATATTATTTTTGCTATTCACATTATTTGAGTGAGACCTGAATCGAATCTATGAAGCGATCCTGTAACTTAATTTACTCATAATCAAACCTCAATGTTACGTGGTTAAGAAATACATTTATCTAATTATTAAATATATATCTAACTTTTTATGTGACTTTGATATTAATCCTGATACTAATAATATAATACTATTAACGTAAAACAAGAACCAAGAATAATAACTACATTAAATATAAATAAAAGGACATGATATAAGAAAACTATCTATTCATTTTAAAATAAAGAGACAGAAATATTCTTACCTTAATATTTATCTTTCAAGACTTGATATATAAATAATAGTCCTTCTTTAGCTATAACTTATTCGGTTCATAACCATAGCCTACTAAGCTTCGGTTAAATAATAATTCTTTATAAATACTACATGACTTTAATTAGTTTCAGTATTTTTCCATAATTAAAGAGTATCAGTCAATAAAGGATACCAAGTCCTAAGATCCAAAAGGAAAGGAAGCAACAACAGGAAATAATTTTATTAGATTTTACTTTTGTTTTGCCTTCAGCTGACTGATACCTTAATATATCTCTGTGCTATCTAGATTCATCAAGTTAATCACTTGAGGATCAACATAGATAGATAGATAGATAGATAGATAGATAGATAGATAGATAGAGAGATGGATATATATGATAGATAGATATAGATAGATAGATAGATAGATAGATAGATAGATAGATAGATAGATAGATAGATAGAGATAGATAGATAGAGATAGATAGATAGATAGAATGAGAGAGAGAGAGAGAGAGAGAGAGAGAGAGATAGATAGATAGATAGATATAGATAGATGTGTGTGTGTGTGTTCACGATCTACCCACTTGAGGATTACGATACGTTATATAAATGTATTCTGCAAAAGGTCGAGCAGCCTAAGGGGAAAGTTATTATGACTGAAATGTTAAAAGTTATCACTGTTAATATTAAATTTCAAGAAGTTATTGATGCAAACTGGACAGCGTCCCTTTAAATAAAGTGGTAATACTAATAAAAACAATAATATTAATAACATTAATAAAATAATAATAATAATATCAATAAAAATAACAATAATAATAATAATAATACTTATAATAATAATAATAATAATAATGAATAATAATAAACTAATACTGTACCATACATTAACTACCGGTATGTATTATTTACAGCCAGGTAAATGCCAAATATCTTTATTTTTTCAATCTATATTGTGTTACGAATGCCGAGAATATCAAATTCAGGATTGTAATTAATACATATACAAATAATTAAATACATAAACAAATATGAACTTTGATTTATTTAGTTTCCTCGCTAGACCTCCATCAAACATAAAATATTACCCCCTAGATCCCCCTTCAAGATAAATGTGCACATTTTTCGGTAGAAAAATGACAGGCTCGCTATCGCTCGCCAGGAAAATATCGATACATAAATGCCACGAAAGGCCTTAATATTGACAAAACAAATGGGTCGAAATGTTTCAAAATCGCCAAACACACGGACCGATCGTATTATAATCTTTAACATAATATGCTAAACCGGAGGAATAAGGGGGTCCAGACAAAGCGACTACCTCCCTCTTTAGTTGACAATATGGCCACATCTACTACTACCTGTTGTACAGTCGCGCTAATAAGTGATGTCTCGGTACCAACTATGTTTTGATCAATAATTGGTGTCAGCAATATCTAAGCTTCATTTCTTCAAATCGAGTGAAATATACAAACATGTTCCTACACTTACCCGCCCTATTCAACATCTGACAGACATTAATACAGAACAGAGCAAGCCAAACGTAATGCCAGCCGGGCCATAACTTATTAGCGCGACCGTACACTCAGATGCCATAGTTTCAAGCCCACTCATAACAATTCAAGGACCCCCTATGATTTTCTTTATGCAATTATATACATCAGGCATTATTTGTTTTGATAGAACTTGCTTTTCAATAAATCGTATATATAGTTTTGTTGTTGACGTATTGATAATTATATTAATAAATGCGTTTCCAAACATATATTTCCACAATTATATACAGGTCAAGTCTACGAATATTTATGAGAGGACTGGAGACTATGGCACCCGAGTGTACAGTCACGGTAAATATATATGAGAGAGAGAGAGAGAGAGAGAGCTGTAACACATGACGATATTTTTTGTGTATTTAAGGGGAGGAAGACCGCTTTTCTGGACCCCCTTCTCCCTAATGTTTAGCTACTTTTGACATTATAAGACGTTCGGCCCATTAGCTTGGCGATTTTAACACCTTTCGCCCCATTTCGTTGTCAATTTTAAGACCTTTCAAGCCATTTAGGTGTCTATTTTTTCCTGGCGAGCGATAGCGAGCCTGCAAATTTAAAGGGAACCGGCCTTCGGCCGGGAAATGTTTCTACCGAAAAATGTACAAATTTATCTAGGGTTTTTTTTTCTAAGTTTGATGGAGGTCTAGGGAGGAAACTAAAAAAATAAATGAATTGATAGAGCAAACAAACGATCAGTCTCCCCTTAATAGTAATGTCTAATAGTAAAGGACTCGGTTTTACGACTAGTGTCAATAGTTTCTTTCGGGTTACCTCTGAAGTTAAAAATGACAAAATATTCTTCAGTACAATTCTGAGAATTGTTGTATAAAACCAAAAACGGATACTAAATTCGATGTTATAAATATGAGACAACACTTTAGTCCACGAGTGTACAAAGTCTACGGTACTTGGTTGCCGTGTTTCAGTTACTAGCTCATATCATAGGCTCAACAAGTCACACTCCCTCAATCTGTACAACCGCACGTGCTCAAACTTGATGGCAAGGGTTAGAATCCCCGTGAAGTCACTAGCAAAAACATTATCGGTTAACCTGATGGATAAGGAAGTGTACCACAGCCCCCCCTAGCCAAGATATTCGACTAAGCTAGTGTAAACCTCGAAATTAACCAAGTCAGTTCGTATTAATGTTTATGAATGCTTGTGTGCTGGCTTTTTGTGGGCGAACTGTTTTATGTGTTCTTCTCCTGCCACCTTTCTTTCCCTTTCTTGTGTCTCTTGCGGATCCTCCCTACCCCTTGTGGGAGTAAGGGCTGGCTACCGACTGGCTGACTGACTAGACAAACATACAGTAAGTGTGTGTGTGTTCCAGATGATATATATATATTGTAGAGAGAGAGAGAGAGAGAGAGGAATGAAGAAAAGGAGAAGAATGTGGTATAGACTCGTGTTGTAAGTGGGGTGGTGGTCCTTGAGAGGCTCTGTGAGTGTGTTGGGGGGGGGGGGGGGGGGGGGAGTCCTTCAGACATGTCCAGGACATGTCGTGGGGAAACAACGCCACCTGGGGTTGTGTGTGTGTGTGTGTGTGTGTGTGTGTGTGTGTGTGTGTGTGTGAGAGAGAGAGAGAGAGAGAGAGAGTGAGTGAAGTCTTATTATACAGCACAGCAGAAATTACGACGACAGAAGCCCGAGGTAGTCAACCTCGAACCAAAAAACAGAAAGCAAGATGAAAAAGAAAGAGTGAGAGAGAGAGAGAGAGAGAGAGAGAGAGAGAGAAAGAGAGAGAGAGAGAGAGAAGATAAATGAGAGCGAAGATAAGAGTAAAGAGAGAAGGGGGAGAGAAGGTGATAACGAATGGGGGGGGGGGAGAGATAAGAGGAAACCATTGTAGAGTCCCCTGGGTATGATAAGATGGCAGGTTTTATTGACATTATATATATATCATTAGGCCTATCCTGTATAACTCACCACCTGATGTACGTCGCAGGCCGGGTCTCTCTCACGTCTCGCTGTCTGTTTGTCTCTCTCTCTCTCATGTCTCTTACTTTCATGTCTTTTACTTTCATCTCTCTCTCTTACTTTCATCTCTCTCCCTCATGTCTCTCTCTCTCTCTCTTTCTCTCTTCTTATCCCTGCTCCACTTCTTCCTGATCTCTCTCTATCCCTGGTAAGTGCGGCCGACGCTCGCTTGCTACATGTTTATCTATCTAGCTATATTTATTTATTTGGTTATATATATATATATATATATATATATATATATATATATATATATATATATATATATATATATATATATATATATAACTATCCATGTACAATCGGGGGTATTAAGTGTTGTCATAGATTCCAGTGATTTTAGCTCAAGAAGTGTTATTGGTCTCTTTATAGTTACTGGGAAAAGTGCTTATCCCTCAGAGTATTAGTCAGTGTCCGAAACTTTGTGAAATATCTAACAACACTTATTAACCTCGACTGTACATATATTTATATCGATCGATGCTGTATTTTTGTCTCTCTCTCCCTCTAATATATATATATATATATATATATATATATATATATATATATATACTGTATATATTTATCTATTTATTTATTTATTATGTTCAATATCTAACTCGTAACAGTTTCCTCTATGCTTCTTCTATCAACCTTATAATTTATCTACACATTTACATATCTATCTATCTAGACACCAAGCTATCTTTCTCCCATCTGCCAGTGATCCCCCCCCCCCACCCACCCACCCCGTTCCCCTCAGATCCTGCTTTTATCCCTCGCTCTTCCTCTCCCTCTCGTTATCTATCTATCTATAAATCTATCTACCATCTATCTGTCTCCCCTCTGCTTTCTTTCTCCTCCTCCACTTTCCCTCAAATCCCCTCTCTCCACCCCTCGCTCTCCCTTTCTATGGAATCCACAGCTCTTACGGCCCAAAATAGCCACCACGCAGTTATGTGGCCAAGTGCCTATACAAGAGAAGCAAATGCCAAAAATAGAAATAATAACGTGGAAGACATTTATATAGTATTGCTTAAGGGGATATATATATATATATATATATATATATATATATATATATATATATATATATATATAGGGGAGGTGTGGTGGAGTGGTCTTGCCACTGGCCTGGTAATCCAAAGGTCCCGGGTTCAAATCCCGATGTATCAATGGGAAGATATTATTGGGATGGAATTTGTGCTGTACCTAGTATCAGTGCATTACCACAAAGCCCACCGAAACGTCAATAAAATACCCTCATTGTTCCCTGATTAAATAGCACTGTATGAATATTCCCATATTCAAAATATGCTATAGGGGTGCAATGCCTGGTGAGTTATCTGCTCAACAGGTGGCGTTGTGAGTGTGTAAGTGTGAGAGTCCGAGTGTATGGGGTGAGACAGTGAAGCACGGGAACGAGGTGGCTTCAGTGATGGGGTCGTTTCGGGCCATGAGTGAGCACCGTGCCTCATGTGAAGGCAAGATGGCAGGTGCTCGTTGTACTCTACGTGCTTCACATGTCTCACTCCCTAGACTGGAACAAGACCTCACGGGCTTCACTGTTCATTGTAAAGCGGTGAATGTTAAGGCTCTCAGCCTATGCCCGAGAGGGAGTAAGTTGGAATATAGAAAAAAAAAAAAAAAAAAAAAAAAAATATATATATATACAGTATATGTATATATACCGGTATGTATACTGTATATATGTATATTGTATCTATATATATTTATTTTTTTCCCCTTAGAATTCCATACGGGTTTTAAAAGTACCCTTCCAGATGACTTTGTGTATTTCTTGGTAGGTAAATGCTTCGGCCGAAGGCCGGCTCCTCCTAAATTGCAGGCTCACTATTACTTGCCGGGGAGAAAAATCAACATTTAAATGACGCGAAAGGTCTTTGTCATGCCCACCCCAACACCATCGAACACACTTTTATATTAGTGATTCCCAAGCAGTAAATATTCTTCTATGATTAACTTGATTTAGATAATATAGTCAAAAGATAGACACAACGTGAACACGTGATACTATCTATCTATTGCCTGACGCCGTGATCCCCGAAGGGGTGGCCACGAACGAACCGCCCCCATGCACCTCTGTCCCCAGTCAGTCAACGCCCCTCCTCCCAACCAGCACCGCCTTTATTCATATACTTCCTCACTCCATCCTTCCACCTCTCCTTCTCTGTCCTTCCACCTCGCTCTCGTACACCCTCTTAGTCATTCTCTCGCTTTCCATACGTTCCATATAGCCGAACCATCTCAAGTTGTTCCTTTTCACACTTTCCAGCACATCTACCTCCACACCACACCTCCTTCTTACTTCCTCATTCGTCTGTCTATCCCTTCATGTAACTCCGCACGAACTTCTCAAGTAACTCGTTTCCACGGCTCTCACTCTTGGTCTGAGTCTCTTCTCGAACGTCCATGCTTCGCTTCTGTAAGTTAGTGTCGGGATTACCACACTGTCATGCAAGGACTTCTTCACTTCCATATTGACCACCCTATTTCTTGTTACTGCTTTCAACGTTCCTACAACGTTGTTGTAGGATATTTGTTTTCGGTTGAAGTGATTGAAGTGTTTTTAAAGTGAGTGAAGTGTTGTAAAGTGAGTGAATTGTTTTTTAAGTGAGTGAAGTGATCTGAAGAAAGTGACTGTCACCATGCCTCGCGCTTGTGCGAACTGCGCCGGTAGGTTTGGGGAGTCCATGTTTGCTACTATCGATCTTCAAGTCTGCCGGCTCTGCCAGCAACGAGAGAAGTTTACAGTGAAATTAGATGAAGCCTACAACAAGATCAACGTCCTCACCATGAAGCTGGAATCACTCCAAGAGTTTGTAACACTCAACGTTGGAGTGCCACAAACTTCAATTGTCACCGCAACTCCAGCAGCCACCAACGCCCCAACGTCAACTGCCAACAATTCAACGCCTACAGTAGCCATTTCAGCTGATGTTTCCGATACTCAAGATACAAATAGCGACTCTCTTCCCCCTCAAGACAACTTCCGTGTCGTGAGGAACAACGTTTGCCCCAAGACCAGGAAACACATACCGATTACCGAGTGTCAAAACCGTTTCCAGATACTCGCAGACTCAGATGACGAAGAGGAAATAGAAGAAGTCCGGCTCGTGGGAGACTCGATGATACGTGGTCAGCTCACAGAGTTTTGCGCCAGGGCACCTAAGACCAGGAAGCGTTTTTGTATCCCTGGTGGTGGTGTGGATGACGTAGTTGCAGCAGTTGACGAAGTATCAAAGCTGGCCCCAGCTAATACAATGTACGTCATCCACGTTGGATCCAACGATGTACAGCGAACCCGGTCGGAAGATTTGCTTTTAAAGTACCAGCAGCTGATCAAGTCGTTTAAGGAGAAGTCATCAAGGATCATCGTCTCAGGAATCGTCCCCCGGCTCGGTGTAGAGAGCCGATTTTACAACATAGCCACCAGCACAAATCGTTGTCTAGCAAACCTCTGCAGGAAGGAGAACGTGGGATTCGTCGACACCTGGGACAATTTCTACTACGATGACTATTTGTTTTCGGACGATGGAGTTCATCTGAACCAGGTGGGAGCAGCGCGTTTTGGGCGTCTTCTCAACGATGCGGTGAAGGATTTTCGGAGAAGAAATCGACTCAGCACAGGACAACCAGGAAGGAGGACCGAAGACAGCGAGGACGGCAATCTACAAAGGAATTAAATACTAATCCGTCAAGAACCGCGAATTTGGATAAAGCTCCACCAACACGACCCAAATTCAAAACTGTCAGGGATAACGACCGAGGACCGAGGACAGCCATGAATGTAAATGTAGATCCGACCAGAACCAATAATTTGAATAAAGACCGTTCCTTGAATCCCAAATCCAAAACTTTGAATGTTTTCTATGCAAAAGCTCGTAGCATACGCAATAAATTTTCAGATTTAGAGGAACTAGTGTTTACAGAAAATTATGATGTGATTGGCATAACAGAATCTTGGCTCAATACACAAGATAGAGACTTTTTAGCAGAGTATTCACTTCCCGGTTATGTAATGTTTGAGAACAGCCGAATAAATAAAAATGGAGGTGGCGTTTTATTTTATATCAAAGAAAGTCTTAACCCGACCCTCGTGTCAAAACCTCAAATTGTGAACGTCGACACATCTTTTGTGCTAATAAAGAATAATAAAGGTACAAAAATAATACTTGCGTTAATATACAGACCTCCAGCTCAATCAGTGCAAACTGACCGAGAAATTTACGAACAAATTGCAGATGTAAGTAACTCACAAGATACCGTAATTTTTGGCGACTTTAATTTACCTGTGACCAAGTGGGGCGATACTCTTACTTCACACTCCGGACATGACTTGTATACGAACTTGCAAGAGAGTTCGCTTTATCAATTTGTTCGAATGCCGACCCGTGGTAATAACGTTCTTGACATTGTACTTGCAACAAAAGAAGAATTGATAGAGAATTTGAATGTTGGTGATGAATTCAGTAACAGCGACCATCGTACGATAACTTTCACTTTAAAGTTTACTAGTAACGAACCAAATAGTAGCATCGAAAAAGTCCCTAATTTCAAGAAAGCAAACTTCCATAAACTTAGAGCTATGTTTAAAGAAACTGACTGGAGCTTTTTAATTAACAATAACGACATAAATACATCTTGGAAGTTATTCGAAACCACTTACCTAAAAGCAGTGCAAGACTGCATACCATCGAAAATACGGCGTCCAGGCCATAATAATAAGCCCAAATGGTGGAATAAAGATATTTCAAACTGCCTGCTTGCTAAAAAATTTGCTAATGATAGATTAAAATCCTCACAAAATGACGAAGAACGGGTGAAATTTGTAGAGCTACGACGCAAAGCCAAAAAGTTAATTAAGCAAAGTAAAAAGACCTTAGAGTTACATATTGCGAATCAAAGTAAAACAAACCCGAAAGAATTCTATAGTTATATCAGAAAGAAAAAAGTAGTTACTTCAACTGTTGGACCGTTAGTCGATGAAAATGGAGAATACACCAAAGACGAAGTACAAATGAGTAATGCCCTCAATACCTTCTTTGCATCAGTTTTTACAACAGAAGACCTCAGTGATATCCCTACACCATCGCCGATTCAGATTGATAATTCAGATGTTCTAAGCAATATCACCGTTACAGAGAAAGAAGTATTGAATTGTTTAGATAAACTCAAGGTAAATAAAACGCCAGGACCTGATACAATCTCGCCTAGAGTTCTAAAGGAAGCTAAGAATGAGCTCTCCAAACCACTGACATTACTATTCAATAAATCCTTGCAGTCTGGAACTATGCCTGATCAGTGGAAGCTAGCCAACGTAACACCGATATTCAAAAAAGGCAGCAAATCCCTACCCAGTAACTATCGTCCAATTAGCTTAACCTCAGTTGTATGTAAAATGCTAGAAACGGTCATACGAGACAGACTCGTAAATCACTTAGAGGAAAATAACATACTTAAAGATACTCAACACGGCTTTCGTAAAAAACGTTCCTGTTTAACAAACCTCTTAGACTTCTTCCACGATATCCTCAACCTCTACGATGAGAGTAAAGCTGTAGATATTATATACCTTGATTTTCAAAAGGCCTTTGACAAAGTTCCCCACAAACGTTTACTGCTAAAACTAAAAGCGCATGGAATACAAGACGGTGTGTTGAAATGGATAGAAAATTGGCTCAGCAACAGAAAGCAAAGGGTAGTCATAAACGGTAAGGCATCTAAATGGACCAATGTAAGTAGCGGGGTACCCCAGGGATCGGTACTAGGACCAATTCTCTTTCTAATTTACATCAACGACATAGATGAGGGTCTCACCTGCACAATCTCAAAATTTGCTGACGATACAAAAATTGCAAATAGCGTACTCTCAAAAGAACAAGTTGACGATATGCAACACAATCTAGATAAATTGTCATGTTGGGCCCAAATTTGGCAAATGAGTTTCAATGCGGATAAATGTAAAGTACTACATGTCGGATACCTAAATGAGAAAGCAAACTATTCGATGAATGGCACTCAGCTTAAGAATGTAAACAGAGAAACTGATCTGGGAGTAACAATATCGAGTAACCTAAAACCGAGTCAACAATGTTCAGAAGTTGTTAAGAAGGCAAACAAAATAATTGGCTTTATAGGCAGGTCATTTGAGCATAAATCCAAAGAAGTTATCCTAACCCTTTACAATTCCTTAGTCCGCCCTCTTCTGGAATACTGCGTTCAATCCTGGTGCCCTTATTACCAAAAAGATATAAACAAGCTAGAACGAGTTCAACGTAGAGTTACCAAAATGATACCTAGCCTAAAGAACAAACCATACGAAGAGCGTCTTAGAGAATTAAATCTATTTCCTTTAACCCAGCGCAGATTAAGAGGCGACTTAATTCAAGTGTTCAAAATCATCAAAGGCATCGACAATATGAACTGTAGTAAGTACTTCACTATCGACCAATCTAATTACACGCGGGGAAACGGTTGCAAAATTATTGGTAAATCTTTTAACTCGCACGAATCTAAGAATTTCTTCTTCAATCGAGTTGTCAACTTGTGGAATGGGCTTCCCCGAGACGTTATAGACTGCAGCACCGTTGATTCATTTAAATTCCGCCTAGACAAATATCTCGCATCAAACCCGCGACTGACTGCGTTTGTAAATGAATAACTTTATCCTCCCCTCAGTTACTAACCCATATGTCCCCTACTAACTTCCTAGTCCTGCCACGTTAGTGGCAGGGCAGTAGTTCCCTTTCCAATGTTCCCTTACCCACTCTAAACCACTGTTTGGACACTTGATCCTCAGTGTTTTGGAGGACAAGCAACCTAGAAGGGTCACTAGACCTGTTGTTGCTTGATTTCCTTTGTACTCCTTTGTACTCCTTTGTACAACCCTCTTCCCCTGTTGTACCCTCTCCCGCACTTCTTCATCCATAGTCCCATCTTTACTCAACACACTGCCCAGATACTTAAAAGAGCGACGATCTCCATAGCCTGACCGTTCAACTTCACCTCACACTCTGTTACCCCTTCGAAGACCATAACCTTGCTCTTCCCCGCATTTACCTTCAAATTCCGTTTTTCGCACACTGTTCCAAACTCATTTACCAGACCCTGCAACTCCCATTCATTATCGCTCATCAGAACTGTATCATCCGCAAACAGCAGTATAGGCAGCTTCCACTCATTTCCCTCCCTTTTCAGCGATACATATACTGTACAGTATACGTGATGATATACTAGACAAATTTCGCCAAAATGTAACTCTCCCTCTCTCACACAACACACACACACACACTCTCTCTCCTATACACACACAAATATCCACAAGCTCATGAAGAAACACATATATACACCTCTCTCTCTCTCTCACACACAATCTCTTTCTCTCTCTCTTTCTCTCTCACACACTCTCTCTCTCTCTCTCTCACACACACACTCTCTCTCCTATACACACAAATATCCACAAGCTCATGAAGAAACGCATATATACACCTCTCTCACACACACTCTCTTTCTCTCTCACACACTCTCTCTCTCTCACACACACTCTTTCTCTCTCTCTCACACACACACTCTCTCTCTCTCTCACACACACACACTCTCTCTCTCTCTCTCTCATACACCATCCTCTTTCTCTCTCACACACACTCTCTCTTTCTCTCTCACACACACTCTCCTTCTCTCTCTCACACACACACTCTCTCTCTCTCTCTCACCCCAGCACAACCTACCCTGGACCCAACGACTTATTACGTCTTTCTTACTCTTGTTTTCTCGGACCTTGAAAACCATGGCTATTCCCTTTGTCCTTCAGTAATAATAAGGGGAGAGTTTTTATGGACCCCCTTCTCCCTCATGTTCAGTTCCCTTTGTTTCAAAACTTTATTGATGTTTGCCCCCATCAGTTCGGCGATTTTAAGACCTTTCTCCCCCCCCCCCATTTTTGTTGTCAATTTTATAACCTTTGTTGTCATTTAGGTGTCAAATTTTTCCTGGCGAGCGATAGCGAGCTTGCAGTTTAGAAAGAAACGGTCTTTGGCCGTGGCATTGCTCTACCACCTACCGAAAAATCAAGAAAATTATCTGAAGGGGGGGGGGGGGGGGGGCGTATGGAGTAGTCTTGGGAGTATTTTTTCCTAACTTGATGGTAGTCTAGGGAGGAAACGATATATATACAGTATATATACAGTATATATACAGTATATATACAGTATATATACAGTATATATACAGTATATATACAGTATATATATATAGTTACCATTATAGAAAAATAGAGCTAACAAGATACACAGAGGGCCTCGGAGTCGGACGGATCCTAAATTGAGTGGTCAATCCTGTAAGTCCTTCAGTAAACTGGCTCGGGTTGTCCCTCTTACAGGGAATAGGTCGGCTAGGGGGCATTCTGCCTATCTCTCTTTACCTTCTTTATCTATCCATATACTGTATATTCTCCTTAATATATCTATATTCTCCCTCCCATTTGTTTTGTACTAGTATTACATTGTATCTTTTGTATTGTATTAGTATTATATCGAACCTTTTGTATTGTATTAGTATTATATCGAACCTTTTGTATTGTATTAGTATTATATCGAACCTTTTGTATTGTATTAGTATTATATCGAACCTTTTGTATTGCATTAGTATTATATCGAATCTTTTGTATTGTATTAGTATTATATCGAACCTTTTGTATTGTATTAGTATTATATCGAATCTTTTGTATTGTATTAGTATTATATCGAACCTTTTGTATTGTATTAGTTTTATATCGAACCTTTTGTATTGTATTAGTATTATATCGAACCTTTTGTATTGTATTAGTTTTATATCGAACCTTTTGTATTGTATTAGTATTATATCGAATCTTTTGTATTGTATTATTATTATATCGAACCTTTTGTATTGTATTAGTATTATATCGAATCTTTTGTATTGGATTAGTATTATATCGAATCTTTTGTATTGCATTGTTATTGCATTGTACCTATTGATTGTTTTCTTTAAGTCATTAGAGTAGGCCTATTTATTTCTTCAGCGAAACTACCGTACTTTTCCATCGTATTCTGGCTAACATTAAACGATTTTGAACGGAAATATCAAAGACGTATCCTGTTCGACCCCTGATGCCCCGACTGTATTTTGATGGCTTTTCTTAAGGGGGGGATGGGCCGGTTTTCTGGATCACTTTCTCCCTCATGCTTAGCCCCGTTAGTTTTCAGATGTTAAGATGTTTGCCCCATTAGTTAGTAGATTTTATGACCTTTCGCCCCATTTCTTCGTCAATATTTAGACCTTTCGTGCTATTTAGGTGTCGATTTTTTCCCTGGCGAACGATAGTGAGCCTGTAATGTTGGAAGAACAGGCCTTCGGCCGGGAAATTTGTTCTACCGAAAAATGTACAAATTAATCTAGAATAGAAGGGAGATCTAATGGATGTTTGTTTTTTTAATTTGATGGAGGGCTAGGGAGGAAACTAGAAAAATAATGAATACATGCAACAATCGCCCAAAAAGTGAACCATCCTTCTTTAAAGACATATCGTGTTCAACCCCTGATGCCCTGACAGTATTTTAATGGCTTCCCTTAACAATGGTCTGGGGCTTGTTATGATCGGGGAGAGAGATATTTACATAGTTACACTGGCCACACAGATCTTACGATGCCTACGAGGTGGCCAGGACTTAATCCTAGTAGAGATAGCAACCCTAAGAGAAAGTGGAAGGAAAGGATAAAGGATTACAAAGGAGTACAACGGAAATCAAGCAACAACAGGTCTAGTGACCCTTCTAGGCTGCTTGTCCTCCAAAACACTGAGGATCAAGTGTCCAAACAGTGGTTTAAGAGTGGGTAAGGGAACATTGGAAAGGGAACTACTGCCCTGGACCTAATGTCCGTGGCAGGATTAAGAAGTTAGTAGGGGATAGGAAAGATGAAGGCTCTCCCCCCACCTCCACTCCCTCTGGCAATTTGAGAGAGAGAAAGGGGAGAGAGTGTGTGTGAGTACAAAGAGGTACACAGGAAAACAAGCAACAGCAGACCTATTGATCCTTACGAGGCTGATTGTAACTAAACTATCGACAATGACCATCTCCCGACCTTGACCCTGACCACTCCTGACTGACCCATCCTCGACCTATCCTATGTAAAAACGAAAGGATAGCACAGTATAAAGTGGTGCAGTTAATCGGAGGTTAAGCGCGAGATATTTATCTAGACGATATTTAAGTTTGAACAGCAGTACACTCAATGACTGCTAGGTTGTCCATTCCATAAGTTTGAACAGTAGTACACTCAATGACTGCTAGGTTGTCCATTCCATAAGTTTGAACAGTAGTACACTCAATGACTGCTAGGTTGTCCATTCCATAAGTTTGAACATCAGTACACTCAATGACTGCTAGGTTGTCCATTCCATAAGTTTGAACAGTAGTACACTCAATGACTGCTAGGTTGTCCATTCCATAAGTTGAACAGTAGTACACTCAATGACTGCTAGGTTGTCCATTAAGTTTGAACAGTAGTACACTCAATGACTGCTAGGTTGTCCATTCCATAAGTTTGAACATCAGTACACTCAATGACTGCTAGGTTGTCCATTCCATAAGTTTGAACAGTAGTACACTCAATGACTGCTAGGTTGTCCATTCCATAAGTTTGAACAGTAATACACTCAATGACTGCTAGGTTGTCCATTCCATAAGTTTGAACATCAGTACACTCAATGACTGCTAGGTTGTCCATTCCATAAGTTTGAACAGTAGTACACTCAATGACTGCTAGGTTGTCCATTCCATAAGTTTGAACATCAGTACACTCAATGACTGCTAGGTTGTCCATTCCATAAGTTTGAACAGTAGTACACTCAATGACTGCTAGGTTGTCCATTCCCTAAGTTTGAACAGTAATACACTCAATGACTGCTAGGTTGTCCATTCCATAAGTTTGAACATCAGTACACTCAATGACTGCTAGGTTGTCCATTCCATAAGTTTGAACAGTAGTACACTCAATGACTGCTAGGTTGTCCATTCCATAAGTTTGAACAGTAGTACACTCAATGACTGCTAGGTTGTCCATTCCATAAGTTTGAACATCAGTACACTCAATGACTGCTAGGTTGTCCATTCCATAAGTTTGAACAGTAGTACACTCAATGACTGCTAGGTTGTCCATTCCATAAGTTTGAACAGTAGTACACTCAATGACTGCTAGGTTGTCCATTCCATAAGTTTGAACATCAGTACACTCAATGACTGCTAGGTTGTCCATTCCATAAGTTTGAACAGTAGTACACTCAATGACTGCTAGGTTGTCCATTCCATAAGTTTGAACAGTAGTACACTCAATGACTGCTAGGTTGTCCATTCCATAAGTTTGAACAGTAGTACACTCAATGACTGCTAGGTTGTCCATTCCATAAGTTTGAACATCAGTACACTCAATGACTGCTAGGTTGTCCATTCCATAAGTTTGAACAGTAGTACACTCAATGACTGCTAGGTTGTCCATTCCATAAGTTTGAACAGTAGTACACTCAATGACTGCTAGGTTGTCCATTCCATAAGTTTGAACAGTAGTACACTCAATGACTGCTAGGTTGTCCATTCCATAAGTTTGAACAGTAGTACACTCAATGACTGCTAGGTTGTCCATTCCATAAGTTTGAACAGTAGTACACTCAATGACTGCTAGGTTGTCCATTCCATAAGTTTGAACAGTAGTACACTCAATGACTGCTAGGTTGTCCATTCCATAAGTTTGAACATCAGTACACTCAATGACTGCTAGGTTGTCCATTCCATAAGTTTGAACAGTAGTACACTCAATGACTGCTAGGTTGTCCATTCCATAAGTTTGAACAGTAGTACACTCAATGACTGCTAGGTTGTCCATTCCATAAGTTTGAACAGCAGTACACTCAATGACTGCTAGGTTGTCCATTCCATAAGTTTGAACAGTAGTACACTCAATGACTGCTAGGTTGTCCATTCCATAAGTTTGAACAGTAGTACACTCAATGACTGCTAGGTTGTCCATTCCATAAGTTTGAACAGTAGTACACTCAATGACTGCTAGGTTGTCCATTCCATAAGTTTGAACAGTAGTACACTCAATGACTGCTAGGTTGTCCATTCCATAAGTTT
Source organism: Paralithodes platypus (assembly GCA_032716605.1). NCBI lineage: Eukaryota > Metazoa > Arthropoda > Malacostraca > Decapoda > Lithodidae > Paralithodes > Paralithodes platypus. The sequence continues at coordinate 38,369,766 of CM064484.1, forward strand.
GAACAGTAGTACACTCAATGACTGCTAGGTTGTCCATTCCATAAGTTTGAACATCAGTACACTCAATGACTGCTAGGTTGTCCATTCCATAAGTTTGAACAGTAGTACACTCAATGACTGCTAGGTTGTCCATTCCATAAGTTTGAACAGTAGTACACTCAATGACTGCTAGGTTGTCCATTCCATAAGTTTGAACAGTAGTACACTCAATGACTGCTAGGTTGTCCATTCCATAAGTTTGAACATCAGTACACTCAATGACTGCTAGGTTGTCCATTCCATAAGTTTGAACAGTAGTACACTCAATGACTGCTAGGTTGTCCATTCCATAAGTTTGAACAGTAATACACTCAATGACTGCTAGGTTGTCCATTCCATAAGTTTGAACATCAGTACACTCAATGACTGCTAGGTTGTCCATTCCATAAGTTTGAACAGTAGTACACTCAATGACTGCTAGGTTGTCCATTCCATAAGTTTGAACATCAGTACACTCAATGACTGCTAGGTTGTCCATTCCATAAGTTTGAACAGTAGTACACTCAATGACTGCTAGGTTGTCCATTCCATAAGTTTGAACAGTAATACACTCAATGACTGCTAGGTTGTCCATTCCATAAGTTTGAACATCAGTACACTCAATGACTGCTAGGTTGTCCATTCCATAAGTTTGAACAGTAGTACACTCAATGACTGCTAGGTTGTCCATTCCATAAGTTTGAACAGTAGTACACTCAATGACTGCTAGGTTGTCCATTCCATAAGTTTGAACATCAGTACACTCAATGACTGCTAGGTTGTCCATTCCATAAGTTTGAACAGTAGTACACTCAATGACTGCTAGGTTGTCCATTCCATAAGTTTGAACAGTAGTACACTCAATGACTGCTAGGTTGTCCATTCCATAAGTTTGAACATCAGTACACTCAATGACTGCTAGGTTGTCCATTCCATAAGTTTGAACAGTAGTACACTCAATGACTGCTAGGTTGTCCATTCCATAAGTTTGAACAGTAGTACACTCAATGACTGCTAGGTTGTCCATTCCATAAGTTTGAACAGTAGTACACTCAATGACTGCTAGGTTGTCCATTCCATAAGTTTGAACATCAGTACACTCAATGACTGCTAGGTTGTCCATTCCATAAGTTTGAACAGTAGTACACTCAATGACTGCTAGGTTGTCCATTCCATAAGTTTGAACAGTAATACACTCAATGACTGCTAGGTTGTCCATTCCATAAGTTTGAACATCAGTACACTCAATGACTGCTAGGTTGTCCATTCCATAAGTTTGAACAGTAGTACACTCAATGACTGCTAGGTTGTCCATTCCATAAGTTTGAACATCAGTACACTCAATGACTGCTAGGTTGTCCATTCCATAAGTTTGAACAGTAGTACACTCAATGACTGCTAGGTTGTCCATTCCATAAGTTTGAACAGTAATACACTCAATGACTGCTAGGTTGTCCATTCCATAAGTTTGAACATCAGTACACTCAATGACTGCTAGGTTGTCCATTCCATAAGTTTGAACAGTAGTACACTCAATGACTGCTAGGTTGTCCATTCCATAAGTTTGAACAGTAGTACACTCAATGACTGCTAGGTTGTCCATTCCATAAGTTTGAACAGTAATACACTCAATGACTGCTAGGTTGTCCATTCCATAAGTTTGAACATCAGTACACTCAATGACTGCTAGGTTGTCCATTCCATAAGTTTGAACAGTAGTACACTCAATGACTGCTAGGTTGTCCATTCCATAAGTTTGAACAGTAATACACTCAATGACTGCTAGGTTGTCCATTCCATAAGTTTGAACATCAGTACACTCAATGACTGCTAGGTTGTCCATTCCATAAGTTTGAACAGTAGTACACTCAATGACTGCTAGGTTGTCCATTCCATAAGTTTGAACATCAGTACACTCAATGACTGCTAGGTTGTCCATTCCATAAGTTTGAACATCAGTACACTCAATGACTGCTAGGTTGTCCATTCCATAAGTTTGAACAGTAGTACACTCAATGACTGCTAGGTTGTCCATTCCATAAGTTTGAACAGTAGTACACTCAATGACTGCTAGGTTGTCCATTCCATAAGTATGAACATCAGTACACTCAATGACTGCTAGGTTGTCCATTCCATAAGTTTGAACAGTAATACACTCAATGACTGCTAGGTTGTCCATTCCATAAGTTTGAACAGTAATACACTCAATGACTGCTAGGTTGTCCATTCCATAAGTTTGAACAGTAGTACACTCAATGACTGCTAGGTTGTCCATTCCATAAGTTTGAACATCAGTACACTCAATGACTGCTAGGTTGTCCATTCCATAAGTTTGAACAGTAGTACACTCAATGACTGCTAGGTTGTCCATTCCATAAGTTTGAACAGTAGTACACTCTATGACTGCTAGGTTGTCCATTCCATAAGTTTGAACAGTAGTACACTCAATGACTGCTAGGTTGTCCATTCCATAAGTTTGAACATCAGTACACTCAATGACTGCTAGGTTGTCCATTCCATAAGTTTGAACAGTAATACACTCAATGACTGCTAGGTTGTCCATTCCATAAGTTTGAACAGTAGTACACTCAATGACTGCTAGGTTGTCCATTCCATAAGTTTTGGACATCAGTACACTCAATGACTGCTAGGTTGTCCATTCCATAAGTTTGAACAGTAGTACACTCAATGACTGCTAGGTTGTCCATTCCATAAGTTTGAACAGTAGTACACTCAATGACTGCTAGGTTGTCCATTCCATAAGTTTGAACAGTAGTACACTCAATGACTGCTAGGTTGTCCATTCCATAAGTATGAACATCAGTACACTCAATGACTGCTAGGTTGTCCATTCCATAAGTTTGAACAGTAATACACTCAATGACTGCTAGGTTGTCCATTCCATAAGTTTGAACAGTAATACACTCAATGACTGCTAGGTTGTCCATTCCATAAGTTTGAACAGTAGTACACTCAATGACTGCTAGGTTGTCCATTCCATAAGTTTGAACATCAGTACACTCAATGACTGCTAGGTTGTCCATTCCATAAGTTTGAACAGTAGTACACTCAATGACTGCTAGGTTTGTCCATTCCATAAGTTTGAACATCAGTACACTCAATGACTGCTAGGTTGTCCATTCCATAAGTTTGAACAGTAGTACACTCAATGACTGCTAGGTTGTCCATTCCATAAGTTTGAACAGTAGTACACTCAATGACTGCTAGGTTGTCCATTCCATAAGTTTGAACAGTAGTACACTCAATGACTGCTAGGTTGTCCATTCCATAAGTTTGAACAGTAAGTACACTCAATGACTGCTAGGTTGTCCATTCCATAAGTTTGAACAGTAGTACACTCAATGACTGCTAGGTTGTCCATTCCATAAGTTTGAACAGTAGTACACTCAATGACTGCTAGGTTGTCCATTCCATAAGTTTGAACAGTAATACACTCAATGACTGCTAGGTTGTCCATTCCTTAAGTTTGAACAGTAGTACACTCAATGACTGCTAGGTTGTCCATTCCATAAGTTTGAACAGTAATACACTCAATGACTGCTAGGTTGTCCATTCCATAAGTTTGAACAGTAGTACACTCAATGACTGCTAGGTTGTCCATTCCATAAGTTTGAACAGTAGTACACTCAATGACTGCTAGGTTGTCAATTCCATAAGTTTGAACAGTAGTACACTCAATGACTGCTAGGTTGTCCATTCCATAAGTTTGAACAGTAATACACTCAATGACTGCTAGGTTGTCCATTCCATAAGTTTGAACAGTAGTACACTCAATGACTGCTAGGTTGTCCATTCCATAAGTTTGAACAGTAGTACACTCAATGACTGCTAGGTTGTCCATTCCATAAGTTTGAACAGTAGTACACTCAATGACTGCTAGGTTGTCCATTCCATAAGTTTGAACAGTAGTACACTCAATGATTGCTAGGTTGTCCATTCCATAAGTTTGAACATCAGTACACTCAATGACTGCTAGGTTGTTCATTCCATAAGTTTGAACAGTAATACACTCAATGACTGCTAGGTTGTCCATTCCATAAGTTTGAACATCAGTACACTCAATGACTGCTAGGTTGTTCATTCCATAAGTTTGAACAGTAATACACTCAATGACTGCTAGGTTGTCCATTCCATAAGTTTGAACAGTAGTACACTCAATGACTGCTAGGTTGTCCATTCCATAAGTTTGAACAGTAGTACACTCAATGATTGCTAGGTTGTCCATTCTATAAGTTTGAACATCAGTACACTCAATGACTGCTAGGTTGTTCATTCCATAAGTTTGAACAGTAATACACTCAATGACTGCTAGGTTGTCCATTCCATAAGTTTGAACATCAGTACACTCAATGACTGCTAGGTTGTTCATTCCATAAGTTTGAACAGTAATACACTCAATGACTGCTAGGTTGTCCATTCCATAAGTTTGAACAGTAGTACACTCAATGACTGCTGGTTGTCCATTCCATAAGTTTGAACAATAGTACACTCAATGACTGCTAGGTTGTCCATTCCATAAGTTTTAACAATAGTACACTCAATGACTGCTAGGTTGTCCATTCCATAAGTTTGAACAGTAATACACTCAATGACTGCTAGGTTGTCCATTCCATAAGTTTGAACAGTAATACACTCAATGACTGCTAGGTTGTCCATTCCATAAGTTTGAACAATAGTACACTCAATGACTGCTAGGTTGTCCATTCCATAAGTTTGAACATCAGTACACTCAATGACTGCTAGGTTGTTCATTCCATAAGTTTGAACAGTAATACACTCAATGACTGCTAGGTTGTCCATTCCATAAGTTTGAACATCAGTACACTCAATGACTGCTAGGTTGTTAATTCCATAAGTTTGAACAGTAATACACTCAATGACTGCTAGGTTGTCCATTCCATAAGTTTGAACAGTAGTACACTCAATGACTGCTGGTTGTCCATTCCATAAGTTTGAACAATAGTACACTCAATGACTGCTAGGTTGTCCATTCCATAAGTTTTAACAATAGTACACTCAATGACTGCTAGGTTGTCCATTCCATAAGTTTGAACAGTAATACACTCAATGACTGCTAGGTTGTCCATTCCATAAGTTTGAACAGTAATACACTCAATGACTGCTAGGTTGTCCATTCCATAAGTTTGAACAATAGTACACTCAATGACTGCTAGGTTGTCCATTCCATAAGTTTGAACAGTAATACACTCAATGACTGCTAGGTTGTCCATTCCATAAGTTTGAACAGTAATACACTCAATGACTGCTAGGTTGTCCATTCCAAAAGTTTGAACAGTAGTACACTCGATGACTGCTAGGTTGTCCATTCCATAAGTATGAACAGTAGTACACTCAATGACTGCTAGGTTGTCCATTCCATAAGTTTGAACAATAGTACACTCAATGACTGCTAGGTTGTCCATTCCATAAGTTTGAACAATAGTACACTCAATGACTGCTAGGTTGTCCATTCCATAAGTTTACCACTCGATTAAAAAAAGAAATGCTTCGCCTCCTGCGAGTGAAAATGCTTTCCAATTATCTTACAACCATTACAGAGGTTAAGAGTAAAACATGCTGGCCTAATGAACAGGGGATACACACAAAAACATACACACATGAAAAATACACATAAAACATACATACAGAACACAAAACGAATACACAACATACACACATAACAAATACACAACATATAATACACACAGAAAACACAATGAACACACAACATACCAGGCATGGGGTAATCGTAATCGATTACAATCGATTACAGTTTTCTAAGTAATCGTAATCGTAATAAATTACTTTCTAATAATTGAGGATAAAATCATAATCGTAATCGATTATTCTAAAAAAGTAATCATAATCACGATTAATTTTACGATTACACCAGTATTGAGTGCTCAGTATAGACACATTTTATTGTTCATTACATTATGGTTTGACATTTTTGATGATGCTCTCTACATTCAGTGAAGTTCATTAGCTAATATATTATTTCAGGTATCATATTTAACTTCATTATAATATGAATTTGTGTTAAAGTTTTACACGGAAATATCGAGGGGAGGTGTGGTGGAGTGGTCTTGCCACTGGCCTGGTAATCCAAAGGTCCCGGGTTCAAATCCCGATGTATCAATGGGAAGATATTATTGGGATGGAATTTGTGCTGTACCTGGTATCTGCATTACCACAAGCCCACCGAAACGTCAATAAAATACCCTCATTGTTCCCTGATTAAATAGCACTGTATGAATATTCCCATATTCAAAATATGCCATAGGGGTGCAATGCCTGGTGAGTTATCTGCTCAACAGGTGGCGTTGTGTGTGTGTAAGTGTGAGAGTCCGAGTGTAGGGGTGAGACAGTGAAGCACGAGAACGAGGTGGCTTCAGAGATGGGGTCGTTTCGGGCCATGAGTGAGCACCGTGCCTCATGTAAAGGCAAGATGGCAGGTGCTCGTTGTACTCTACGTGCTTCACATGTCTCACTCCCTAGACTGGAACAAGACCTCACGGGCTTCACTGTTCATTGTAAAGCGGTGAATGTTAAGGCTCTCAGCCTATGCCCGAGAGGAAGTAAGTTGGAATATAGAAAAAAAAAAAAAAAAAAAAAAAAAAAAAAACATTCCATGATACAACCGTCTTGCGTCGGGCCACCTCAGAGGAAAAATTATGCCAGATACCAAGTCAATATTGTTTAGACTATGTTGTGAACGTGTGCCTAATGCTTACTTTTAACTGCTTCATTACACGAATATAATATTAGTTTAGTTAAAGTACTGTACAAGTGTTAAACAAAAACTGATATTTAGATAAAGGATGAAAGGACAAAAGTTATATGCTGCCTTTATGGACTTGGAGAAGGCCTATGACAGAGTTGTTAGAGAAGGTCTGTGGAAAGTACCGGTAGTGAGAATATATGGAGTAGATGGCAAGTTGCTGAAAGCAGGGAAGAGCATGTATGAGGGTGCAAATGCGTCAGTATGTGTGGAGAATAAACAGAGCGAGTTCTTTGATCTGAATGTTGGGTTAAAGCAAGGGTGTGTCATGTCCCCATGGTTGTTCAATATATATAAATGGATGGAGTCATGAAAGAAATACAAGGAAGAGCAGTGGATGTTGGTGTACCGCTGATAAGGGAAGGAAAAAGTGGTTGTGCCTGTACTACTGTTTGATAATGAGGAGTGATGTTTGGAGTGATAGTGAAACTGGGAGTGTTGCAGGGTCTGGAATTATGTTTGGAACAGTGTGTGAAAACGGATCTGAAGGTAAATGTGTGGAGGAGTAAGCGTTATGGTGTTGAGTAAAGATGGGAGTATGGATGAAGTGCGGGAGAGGGTGTAACAGGGGAAGAGGGTTGTAGGAATGCTGAAAGCAGTAACAAGAAATAGGGTGGTCAGCACGAAAGTAAAGAAGTCCTTGCATGATAGTGTGGTAATCCCGACATTGACATACGGGAGTGAAGCATGGACGTTGTTGGAGAGACATAAACCAAGGGTGAGAGGTTTGGAAATGAGCTACTTGAGAAGTGTGTACCGAGTTACATGGAGAGATAGACAGACGAATGAGGAAGTAAGAGAGTGGTGTGGTGTGGATGTAGATGTGCTGGAAAGTGTGAACAAGAACACCTTGAGATGGATTGGCCATTTGGAACGTATGGGAAGCGAGAGAATGACTAAGAGTGTGTACGAGAGTGAATAAAAATAAGATTGAATAACCTTATGAATTAATTTCATCTGGGGGAAATCCCCAACTGTAATTAATTCTACAGCACTAAGCGACGACAGCTCCATGTAAGAGAATGAGGTGGTTATTTTCATTTATATTGTTCATTTTAAGTTTTTGTTAATTTTGCCAGGTGCGAGGGTACAGAAAATTTATCTAATGCATAGTCCGTGGCCGGTCCTAGTTAGTCAACGAATACAAGTAAAGGAATTGGTTGGTGACTAAATATGAATTGATTAAGAGGGAGAGGTAAACCAAGAGAGGTGGAAGAATGGAGTTAAGAAGTACAGTATATGCATGAAAGCGGTGCTCAATGGGAGGAGGGGCGTCAACTGACTGGAGACAGAGGTGAATGGGGGCGATTCGTTCGTGGCCACCCCTTCGGAGATCACGGGTTCCGTTAATAGATACCTGTATAAGTGTATATACTGTAGATGGTGATGAATTGGTGGCAATGTATGTTGTAAGTGTGTCTTATCACTCTTGTGTGTTAGTTAACCGTTGGCGTTTTTTCTGTATAGTACATTACATTTCACAGAATCACGATTATAATCATGAGTACAAAGCTTGTAATCGTAATCAATTACATTCAGGTTTTCTGTAATCATAATCGTAATCTTAAAATTAGGCTGTAATCGTAATCGTAATCAATTACACAACTCATGTAATCGCCCCATCCCTGCAACATACACACAAAACAAATAACGAATACACAACATACACACATAATACAATACGAATACACAACACAAATAGAACACATAACGAACACACAACATACACACAGAACACATAACGAATACACACCATACACACAGAACACATAACGAATACACAACACAAATAGAACACATAACGAACACACACCAAACACATAACGAATACACACCATACACATAACGAATACACAACATACACACAGAACACAATACGAATACACACAGAACACAACATACACACAGAACACAACGAATACACAACATACACACAGAACACATAACGAATACACAACATACACACAGAACACATGACGAATACACAACATACACACAGAACACAAAACGAATACACAACATACACACAGAACACATAACGAATACACAACATATACACAAACCAAATAACGAATAGCCTACACAACATACACACTGAACACATAGCGAATACACAACATACACACATAACACATAACGAATACACAACATACACACAGAACACAACGAATACACACAGAACACAACGAATACACAACATACACACAAAACACATAACGAATACACAACATACACACAGAACACACAACGAATACACAACATACACACAGAACACAACGAATACACAACACACACACAGAACACACAACGAATACACAACATACACACAGAACACAACGAATACACAACATACACACAGAACACATAACGAATACACAACATACACACAGAACACATAACGAATACACAACATACACACAGAACACAACACGAATACACAACATACACACAAAACACATAACGAATACACAAAATATACACAGAACACAAAACGAATACACAACATACACACAGAACACATAACGAATACACAACATACACACAGAACACATAACGAATACACAACATACACACAGAACACATAACGAATACACAACATACACACAGAACACATAACGAATACACAACATACACACAGAACACACAACGAATACACAACATACACACAGAACACATAACGAATACACAACATACACACAGAACACATAACGAATACACAACATACACACAGAACACATAACGAATACACAACATACACACAGAACACATAACGAATACACAACATACACACAGAACACATAACGAATACACAACATACACACAGAACACATAACGAATACACAACATACACACAGAACACATAACGAATACACAACATACACACAGAACACATAACGAATACATAACGTACTCACACCAACATTCCAGTAATAACAGCACGAATTGTATACACTAATTATTATACAAATATCAGTAAAAATATCCAGACTTCACTGATAGAATAGTTTTTAAGGGGGGTCACTGTTTTGTTTTTTATCATTCTCTCCTTTTCTCTTTCCCTGGCTTGTATCCATTCGGCCCCATTCAGCCAACTGTTTTAAGACGTTTATCCCCATCCAGGTGTCCATTTTTTCCTGGCGAGCGATAGCGAGCCAGCATTGTATGGAGAAATCCGGCTTCGCCGGAGACATTTTTCTATCGAAAAATGTACAAATTTAGCTTGCTGTCAAAAAAATATATATATGTTGGCTCGCTACCGCTCGCCAGGAAAATATAGACACCTGGATGGGGGTAAACGTCTTAAAACAGTAGGCTGAATGGGGCCGAATGGATACAAGCCAAAGAGAGAGGGAGAGAAAGAGAAAAAAACTCAAGGTGGGCTCCCTTAATATTGCTGTTGCGCTTGCCAATGACGAGCAAAAATATACAGTTTAAATAGCCTACTTGCCCACTTGCGAATTTCAGGCTGTAAGGAAGTTGGAGCCGTAAACATCGATATAGAACAGGAATGCAATAATGATGTATGGATTTCTGACCGATAGCAAACATGATCAATTTGGTTTTATGTGTTTATAAAGGTACCACGACCGTATTTTAGTTGTTAATTCTGCTAAATACCAATGTTTACAGCTCCAACTTCCTTATAGCCTGAAACCCGCAAGTGGTCCATTAAGGGGAGGTATTTCGTTTGCTCCCTAGACCTTTAGCTTTATAATATACCCCCAAGATAAATTTGTATAATTTTCTGTAGACAAATTTCTGTAGATAAATGTGAAGGCTCGCTATCGCTCGCCATGAATAACTCTACACCTAAATGGCACAGGAGGTCTTGAAATTGACAAAAAAATGGCGCTAAAAGTCTTAAAATCACCAAATAAATGGGGCGAATGTTGGTGGCTATATATGACACACACACGAACACACACACACGAACACATACACACGAACACACACACACACATTACGGAGTTCAACTAGAGTTAGTAAGATATAAAACATTTATTAAGCACACACACATACACACACACACAGGCAAGCATGAACACACACACATACATATACACACACATTCACTCACTCTTAAACCCACACAAACAAATGAACACACACACATACACTCACAAACACACACAACATGAACACAGTTGAACACACACGCACGCACTGAAATACACACACATACAACATGAACACAGTCGAACACACACATACACACTGAAACACACATACACACCACAAACACATACACTGAAACACACACATACAACATGAACACAGTCGAACACACACACACACCACAAACACACCACAAACACATACACTGAAACACACACATACAACATTAACACAGTCGAACACACACACACACCACAAACACACACACACCACAAACACATACACTGAAACACACATACAACATGAACACAGTCGAACACACACACCACAAACACACACACACCACAAACACATACACTGAAACACACACATACAACATTAACACAGTCGAACACACACACACACCACAAACACACACACACCACAAACACATACACTGAAACACACACATACAACATGAACACAGTCGAACACACACACCACAAACACACACACACCACAAACACATACACTGAAACACACACATACAACATTAACACAGTCGAACACACACACACACCACAAACACATACACTGAAACACACACATACAACATGAACACAGTCGAACACACACACACACCACAAACACATACATTGAAACATACACATACACGCACGCACTGAAATACACACATACACTCACAAACACACACATACACTCACACACATGTACACTCACAAACACATACACACAACTCTGCGCCACAATCTTTTTTGCACGGCACTTCATCTATGTTTTTGTTACTCTCTCTCTCTCTCTCTCTCTCTCTCTATCATCTTCTTCTCCTGTTTATCTGCTTTCTCTTCTACTTTATCTTCATCTCTCTCTTTCTCCTTTCCTACGTTGACCATTACAATATCATCTTTTATCTCTTCTTCCTTCTCTTGTTCTCTCTCCTCCTCTTATTCCTTCTCTTGTTCTCTCTCCTCCTCTTCTTCCTCTCTCCTCCTCTTCTTCCTCTCTCCTCCTTTTCTTCCTCCTTCCCTCCTCTTTTATTCTAGTCCTCCCTCCTCCTCTTACTGCTTTTATTTCCATCTTTCCTCTTCTTTCTGTTTATCCCTTCCTCCTCTTCCTCTTCCTCTGCCACCTCCATTTAGTACACCAACTATTACTACCGTGCCACTTTAAGGGGAGATGGGCCGCGTTTTGTGGTCCCCCTTCTTCCTCATGTTTAGTCCCATTAGTTTTCAGGTTGTAAGACGTTCGGCCCATTAGATTGGCGATTCTAAAACCTTTCGTCCCATTTCTTTGTCAATGTTAAGACTTTTCATGTCATTTAGGTGTCGATTTTTTCCTGACGAGCAATAGCGAGCCTGTAATTTAAGAGGAACCGACATTTTCACTTATATTGAAGGGGGGTCCAGGGGGGGGGGGGTTATAAGCTTGATGGATGTCTAGGGAGGAAACTAAAACAAATAGTAAAAGGCTACATAAATGAGCACATAAATACGCCCTTCCCCCCATAAATCCTATCCCCCCCATTCCACTGTGTCCTACTATTTCTACTACTATTACTATTTATACTATTAATACTAATGTTCCTCATCCTCATGTGTCTATTTAAAACAATTACTATCTTCATTTGTGTTGTTCCTTTTCCTACTTCTACTACAGGCACTACAGGAAAACTACTACTACTACAACTACGACAACGACTACTACTTCCACGAAAACTACTACAATGACAACTACTGCTACTGCGACAACGACTACTACTTCCACGAAAACTACTACAACGACAACTACTGCTACTGCGACAACGACTACTACTTCCACGAAAACAACTACAACGACAACGACTACTACTTCCACGAAAACTACTACAACGACAACTACTGCTACTGCGACAACGACTACTACTTCCACGAAAACTACTACAACGACAACTACTGCGACAACGACTACTACTTCCACGAAAACTACTACAACGACAACTACTGCTACTGCGACAACGACTACTACTTCCACGAAAACTACTACAACGACAACTATAACATTAATAACCACTACAACAACAACACTACTTATTATTACTATTATTACTACTACTAATACTAATACTACTTTTCACTTCTTCTTTTTCTTCTTCTCTCCTCCTCCTCCTCCTCCTCCTCCTCCTCCTTCTCCTCTTCCTTCTCCTCCTCCGGAAGTGGGTACAGAAAGCAATTAAAATTATTGATTTCATCGTCAGAAGGCTTGAATATAAATCAGCATACTCCCTTCTCACTTGTATATTCTTTTCCCCTTCTCCCTCATGTTAGACCCCAATAGTTTTGAAATTTTAAGACTTTCGCCCCATTACCTTGGCGATGTTAAGACCTTTTAAGTCGTTTACATGTCATCACCACCAATAGCAACACCATCATACCTTCCCCCACACCAAACGCATCAAACCCGAGACCGACTGCGTTTGTAAATTAATAACTTTATCTTATCCCCCCCTCAGTTACTAACCCATCTATCCCCTACTAACTTCCTAATCCTGCCACGGACATTAGTTCCAGGGCAGTAGTTCCCTTTCCAATGTTCCCTTACCCACTCTAAACCACTGTTTGGACACTTGATCCTCAGTGTTTTGCAGGACAAGCAGGCTAGAAGGGTCACTAGATCTGTTGTTGCTTGATTTCCTTTGTACTCCTTTGTACTTTGTACCAATCACCACCAATAACACCACCAATAGCTTCACCATCACCCCTACCCACCCTCCACTAATCACCATCAATAACAACACCATCACCCCTTCCCACCCCCCACCAATAGCAACACCATCACCCCATCCGCACCAACACCACCAATAGCAACACCAACACCCCTTCCCACCCACCACCAATCACCATCAATATCACCACCATCACACCTTCCCACCCACACCAACACCACCAAGAACAACACCATCACCCCATCCCACCCCCCACCAACACCACCATCATACCTTCCCCTCCACCAATCACCACCAATAACACCAACATATCTTCCCTCACACCAATCACCACCAATAGCAACACCAACACCCCTTCCCACCCCCCACCAACACCACCAATCAACACCAATAACACCACCAATAGCAACAACATTACACCCTTTCCCCCACACCAATCACCACCAATATCACCACCATCACACCTTCCCACCCCCCACCAATCACCACCATTCTCTACCAGTACCACCACCAACAACAAAACTCTCACCACCTTTCACCGCCCCCACCATTATCTTCCTCACCACCTCCTCCACCCCCACCACTGCCTCTATCTCCAACAATCCACAATCTCCCACCCCCACCACTCCATCACGTCCTTCCGCCTCCCGTATCTTCCTCACACCTCCCCCACCACCACCTCCACCACTCCTCCTCCACCTCCTTCCGGCCTTCCATATCTCCCTCTATCTCGCTCACTCTCTCTCGCACGCCCATCTCTCACCCAACCCCACCCAGAAAAATAAAGGGGCGGGGGAAATGGCCTTATCACCTCCACAAGTTCGCAGGGTTGGGAGAAAAAGTGTGTGTGTGTGTGTGTGTGTGTGTGTGTGTGTGTGTGTGTGTGTGTGTGTGTGTGTGTGTGTGTGTTACTCAGTTACTTGTTCGTCAAGGGGAATCCACGCAATGCGAGCTAAGCTCATTATTATCGCGCCTCCTTAACTGGGAATGTATTGCGTGTGCATGTTAAGTGTGTATGTACTGTTGGAATGGCTGTGGATGTGTGTTAGTGTGTATTTAGCCATTGGCGACAATGGAAACGAAGGCTTAGGGTGGATCTGTATGGTACCATTCTCACTATAGACGGTACCGTCTCGCCCGAAGGCTTAGGTAGCCATCAGCTTAGGTGAACCATATGATACCCATCTCGCCTAGTACCATTTTTGCCAACCCCAGATGGGACGTCACAACGTCGTCCACTTATTCCAGGTACCTATTTACAGCTAGGTGAACTGAGGCTAACACATGAAAGGAGACAAGCCCAATTTGTCTCCGCCCGGCCGGGGATTGAACCCCCGACCCCTCGTGTGTGAGACGAGAGCTCTACCTACTAGGCTACGGGCTGTGTGTGTGTGTGTGTGTGTGTGTGTGTGTGTGTGTGTGTGTGTGTGTGTGTGTGTGTGAGTGAGAGTGTGAGTGAGAGAGAGAGAGAGTAAAAGTAAATAACATCGAAAGTTAATGAAGGGAGGAAGAGAGAGAGGGGGAGGGGAAGAGGAGGGAGGGAGGGAGGGGGGTAAAAAGAGACAGACAGACAGACAGACGGGTAGTTAGGCAGAACAGGCTGAGTGACTTATTGACTACCTGACAGAAAGAGATATGATACTGAGAGAGATAGAGTATGTGTGTGTGAGTGAGAAATAGAGAGAGAGAGAGAGAGAAAGAGAGAGAGAGAGATAGAGAGAGAGTGAGTGAGTGTGTCTGCGTGTGGCTGTGTGTCTGTGTGGCGTGTGCATGTGTCTATGTGGCGTGTGAATGAGTCGTGTATGGTGAGTGTGTCTGTGAGCGTGCATATATGTATGTGTGTGTGTGTGTGTGTGTGTCAGCGTGGTGTGTATGTATGGTGTGTGTGTCTGTGAGCGTGCATATATGTGTGTGTGTGTGTGTGTGTGTGTGTGTGTGTGTGTGTGTGTGTGTGTGTGTGTGTGTGTGTGTGTCAGCGTGGTGTGTATGTATGGTGTGTGTGTCTGTGAGCGTGCATATATGTGTGTGTGTGTGTGTGTGTGTGTGTGTGTGTGTGTCAGCGTGGTGTGTATGTATGGTGTGTGTATCTCTGTGCGCGTGCGTATGTGTGGGAATGGGAAAAGGCAAAGCAAGAATACTAAACAAAAAAAACTTGCTCGTAGAAAACTGACGTAAAAAGCGCTCGTGTAACACCGCCTTTACGAAGCATAAAAATAAACAAAAAACAAGTAAATAATATAAGAACCTTGCTGACTCCACCAACATCCCAATAACCTTCCGTGAGTGTCCATCCTTAAGCTCTGCAGTCACACGAGCGCATTTTCGAGCAATTTTTACGGGCAATTATGGTCTGGAAGCTTCAAAAATTACACTTTATCAGAATTCAGCCGCCTAATTAACATACGGTACTCTACCTTCAGTCTACTTGCCGATACCCGTGCGAAAATGTCCCGAAATAATACGAGAACAAACTAGCTCATGGAAAATTGACGGAAAAAGGGCTCGTGTGACAGCGGCTTTACTTCATCCACCAACGCAGTGAAGAATATTAACTCTGTTGTTGCTTGCTTACCCTTTGGCATAGCTAAGTGTCAGAGTGGAGCGAGGGCAGATTAACCTATTCACGCTTATGACGCGATTTTGAGCTTATTAGGGATACTTTAAAGCCTTTGTTACCATCAGGGGTATTTAGAAACCTTTAGTTTAGTTACGTCAACCTCTGCAGTTGTCTTCGAGTTAGCTGTGGGCAGAAAACTAATTTTGGAGAGGTAATCATAAGAGTGAGAGAACTTATTTCTTGTTGCTAATCTGGCAACCTCTGCGTCATAAAAGCGTGAAAGAGTTAAGGGGGATGGGCTTATTTATTTTTTATTTTTATAAACAAAAATTATATATTTATATTTTTTAGTTTCCTCCCTACACCTCCATCAAGCTTAAAACATCACTCCCTAGACCCCCCTATCAAGACAAATTTTTACATTTTTCGGTAGAAAAATGTCATGGCCGAAGGCCGGTTTCTCTTAAGATTACAGGCTCGCTATACCTCGCCAGGAGAAAATCGACACCTAAATGGCATGAAAAGTCTTAATATTGACAACAAAATGGGGCGAAAGGTCTTAAAATTGCCAAACTTACGGACCGAACGTCATAAAATCTGAAAACTAATGGGGCTAAACACGAGGAAGAAGGGTAACCCCCCCCCCCAAAAAAAAAAGGACCCAGCTCCCCTTAAACCTCAGATTCCGAAGTACAGTTGCCCACATAAGTTTTGCTCCTCGTCGTGATCTTGTGTGTGAAAGTAAAATAGTAATGAATGAATTACGAGGGAGGTGTATTTTAATTATCAGTTGACTATTCAGATGAGTTAACCATTGCATAAGAAACTACACTCTTAAGGGGTTATTGGCTGTATTTTGGGTCTATTAATTCATGTTTTAATTGCAATTTTAATGTCCTCGCTAGATCTCCCTCAAACTTAAAAGAAACACAATCCTAGACTCCACCCTCCCTAAGATAAATGTGTACATTTTTCGATAAAAATATTCCCGGCCGAAGGCTGGTTCCTCTAATAATTACAGGCTCGCTATCGCTCGCGAGGAAAAAATCGAAACGTAAATGGCACGATCGGTCTTAAAATTGCCAACGAAATGGAACCAAAGGTGTTATATTATAGTCGCCAAACTAATGGGGATAAACACGAGGGAGAAAAGGGTCCAGAAAAACTACCTCTCTCTACCTAAAAGGGGGGTGACCTGCTTTATATATTTTTCTCCTTTTCTCTCTTTCTCTGGCTTGTATCCATTCGGCCCCATTCAGCCAACTATTTTAAGACGTTTATCCCCATCTAGGTGTCGATTTCTTCCTGGCGAGCGATAGCTAGCCAGCATTGTATGATGAAATCCGGCTTCGCCGGAGACATTTTTCTACCGAAAAATTTACAATTTTAGCCTGCTGTCAAAAACATTTTTTAAATATGCTGGCTCGCTACCGCTCACCGGTAAAAATTTGACACCTGGATGGGGATAAACGTCTTAAAACAATAGGCTGAATGGGGCCGAATGGATACAAGCCAGGGAAAGAGAGAAAAGGAGAGAACAAAAAGCAGGTGACCCCTCTTAATTCAATCATGGGCATTATATTTCCACGTCCAAGATCACGGAGTGGAGTAACAGAACTGGTGTGGGCCACTGTACGCCATTGATCACAAGTATAGGTAGGTTCCCAATAAGTCATTAAGTGGATCGAGCCCATAATAGTCAATCCCCTGTGTCGTCATTTATCGTGAGTGTGTGTACATGTGTGTGTGTGTGTGTGAGAGAGAGAGATAGAGACTAAGTGTGAGAATGTGTGTGTGTGTGAGAGAGATAGAGACTAAGTGTGAGAGTGTGTGAGAAAGAGAGTGAGCGTGAGAGAGGAAGGAGGGTCGGCTTAACAAATAAAATAAAAGAGGGGTGGAGCTAGAGGGACGATAGCCTGTATATATATAGAGAGAGAGATAGAGTGATTAATTTTATTATATATGTATCGATATATACAGTATGTTAATTAAGGGAGGTATTGGTTCTTCTAAACCCACTTATCCTTCATGTTTAGCCGTATTAGTTATGAGATCTTAAGACGTTTGCTCCATTAGTTCGGTCATTTTAAAACCTTTCACCCCATTTCTTTGTCATTATTAAGACCTTTCGTGCCATTTATAGGTGTCGATGTTTTCCTGGCGAACGATAGCGATCATGTACATTTAATAGGAACCGGCCTTCGGTCAGGACTTTTTTTAAAGCTTGCTGGAGATGTAGTGATAATATATATATATATATATATATATATATATATATATATATATATATATATATATAGTAAAACTCGCTAGGAAAATTGAAACAATGGAACACCAAGCTTTCGTCTATTCTCTCAAGACATCTTCAGGGTAATACAAGAAAACAGGGGGAGAGTGAGGCTTAAATACCCGTCCTAAATCATCTGTGAGTTGCTAACTAGCATATAAATACAAAAAGTGTTGCCAGCCTACTGCCTGTTGCCATATTTTTAGGAACATACTTAATTTATATACAACATATATGTACATATATACATTGAAATATGCCTAACAATACAATCTAATCATATACAATTTGATACACCTCAATGAACTTGCAGATCCCTTTCAAACTGTTATCGTAACTTATGTAAATATGAAGACAACATATACCTGTAGAAATACATATAATTACATATACATACACATATACATGCATACTGTATACACACATACATTACATACATACACATAAAAATTACATATATAAGAAAAATAGAAAAAGAAACAAAAAATATGGGAGTCTGCAGAAAGCCGAAAGGTCACACAAGGCAGATCCTACCCAACCCAAGCCTACTTATAAGGACGAATAGCCCACACCTGGCTAATCCCCCTCACAGCTACACAGTATATAAATTATACATAAACACACATATACATACACACACCTACTTACACACACACACATGTACTGTATACATACATTAACATACATATATACAATAATTATTATAAAACAAAACAAAACACAAAGAAAATACATAGTGATCATACCTCATGTGTATAGTATTAATAAGGTACAATCTAATACTAAGAGGATAGACCTCACATAAATGGTCAGGTCTCAAACTACAAGCTGTTTCAATCTATAATCTGACGGTCTGGACATCTATTTCTAGCTCTTTTTATTTTATCATTTTCATTGAGGAGATTTAGCAGGATGTTATCTATTTTGTAAAGGCCATCATTTAGATTCATAGTGTTTATACAATCTCTGATCAAGGCGGACTCGGCAAATAGTCTTTCATAATAGCAGCTTGACCAGTAGATCATCTTAGCCTCATCCCAATTTGCATGAAGGTTTTGTCCTTGTTTATGTTTAAAAATACCATTAGATTCTTGAGCTGACCTTACTGATTGTTTGTGTTGTTTAACTCTCACCTCTAATCTTTTTCCAGTTTGTCCTATGTATATGTCATTACATCCTTTACACGGAATGAAATATACACCACCTGCATCATTTTTAGGGCTGTTTTTGATCAAAGTCGACTTGACGATATATATATATATATATATATATACTGTATATATACCTGTATATATAAAAAAACGTTCCTGTTTAACAAACCTCTTAGACTTCTTCCACGATGTCCTCAACCTCTACGATGAGAGTAAAGCTGTAGATATTATATACCAGGTTTACTGCTAAAACTAAAAGCGCATGGAATACAAGACGGTGTGTTGAAATGGATAGAAAATTGGCTCAGCGACAGAAAGCAAAGAGTAGTCATAAACGGTAAGGCATCTAAATGTAAGTAGCGGGGTACCACAGGGATCGGTACTAGGACCAATTCTCTTTCTAATTTACATCAACGACATAGATGAGGATCTCACCTGTACAATCTCAAAATTTGCTGACGATACAAAATTGCAAATAGCGTACTCTCAAAAGAACAAGTTGACGATATGCCACACAATCTAGATAAGTTGTCATGTTGGGCCCAAATTTGGCAAATGAGTTTCAATGCGGATAAATGTAAAGTACTACATATCGGATACCTAAATGAGAAAGCAAACTATTCGATGAATGGCACTCAGCTTAAGAATGTAAACAGAGAAACCGATCTGGGAGTAACAATATCGAGTAACCTAAAACCGAGTCAACAATGTTCAGAAGTTGTTAAGAAAGCAAACAAAATAATTGGCTTTATAGGCAGATCATTTGAGCATAAATCCAAAGACGTTATCCTAACCCTTTACAATTCCTTAGTGCGCCCTCTTCTGGAATACTGCGTTCAATCCTGGTGCCCTTATTACCAAAAAGATATAAACAAGCTAGAACGAGTTCACCGTAGAGTTACCAAAATGATACCTAGCCTAAAGAACAAACCATACGAAGAGCGTCTTAGATAATTAAATCTATTTCCTTTAACCCAGCGCAGATTAAGAGGTGACTTAATTCAAGTGTTCAAAATCATCAAAGGCATCGACAATATGAACTGTAGTAAGTACTTCACTATCGACCAATCTAATTACACACGGGGTAACGGTTGCAAAATTATTGGTAAATCTTTTAACTCACACGAATCTAAGAATTTCTTCTTCAATCGAGTTGTCAACTTGTGGAATGGGCTTCCCCGAGACGTTATAGACTGCAGCACCGTTGATTCATTTAAACTCCGCCTAGACAAATATCTCGCATCAAACCCGCGACTGACTGCGTTTGTAAATGAATAACTTAATTTCATGCTCCCCACAGTTACTAACCCATCTGTCCCCTACTAACTTCCTAATCCTGCCACGGACATTAGTTCCCTTTCCAATGTTCCCTTACCCACTCTAAACCACTGTTTGGACACTTGATCCTCAGTGTTTTGGAGGACAAGCAGCCTAGAAGGGTCACTAGACCTGTTGTGGCTTGATTTCCTTTGTACTCTCTCTCTCTCTCTCTCTCTCTCTCTCTCTCTCTCTCTCTCTCTCTCTCTCTCTCTCTCTCTCTCTCTCTCTCTCATGATAATCCCAGATCAGACTTGAGGGTGATAATGTTAATGCGATTTGGTGCTCATGCAAAGAGCAATGTTTGGCTAGACAAGCTGCATTCGTCCCTACTGATCTTACCAAATCAGGCTCAACCCAACCAAATTGGTTTCAAAAGAAGTCAAAACCAAAGAGATTTAGAGTCCTTCAAAAATATGTGTAGAATAGTGATATATCTTATAAAGGAAGCAAAGCGGAATGAAGAACTTAGGGATGCAGCCCTCTGCAAAGAGTCATAAAGAGTTCTTCAGTTATGTGAACAGCAGGAAGCCATTCAAAAGTAGCACTGGATCTCTAAAGGATCCAACAAGCCAACTACAAACATCTGACACTGATATAGCTAAATCCCTAAACAACTATTTTGCTTCAGTATTCACAAGGGAAAATACCAGTGACTTGCCAAGTCCAGGATTAGTGCATGAGGGTGAAGTTATTAGCAGAATTAGATGTACCTCAGAAGATGCACCAAAAGAATAGGTAAGTTAAATAGGTTCAAGGTATCCGGCCCAGATGGTTTTCTTCCTCAAGAGTTGTACGTGAAGTGCGAGACGAAATCGCACCTTTCTTAGCAGACATCTTCATTAAATCACTAGAAAATGGAGAAGTCCCTGAAGACTGGAAACTCGCTAATGTGACCCCAATCATTAAGAAGAGGGATCATGAGTATCCCAAGAATTATCAGCCAATTAGCTTGACTTCTATCATAGTAAAACTCTTAGAAGGGATACTAGTATAGACAAGATAGTTGACTACCTAGAAATCCACAATTTAATTACAAATTCCCAACATGGATTCAGGCGACACCGATCATGTCTTACCAATTTGATGGAAATTTTCCATGAAATGCTGAGTGAGTATGACAAAAGTAGAGCCATAGACATCCTTTACTTAGATTTTCAAAAAGCTATTGACAAAGTGCCTCATTGCAGGCTAATGTCAAAAGTGAGTGCGCTAGGTATCAATACAGATGTCACAAATTGGATAGGAATTTGGCTAACAGGTAGACAACAACGAGTGGTAATCAATGGTGTTTCTTCTGAGTGGACTTCAGTCACTTCTGGAGTTCCACAGGGATCTGTCCTTGGCCCACTATTGTATATCATATTTGTCAATGACATCGATATTGGTCTGTTGAGTGTGATCTTCAAGTTTGCAGATGACATGAATGTGAAAGACCCCAAAGGGGTTGAACAGCTTAGGATGGATCTAAACAGACTGGGTGCATGGTCGGAGACATGGCAGATGCCTCTAAACTTGGAAAAGTGTAAGGTGATGCATATCGGCCAAGCAAACCTCAATTCAGGCTATTCACTATTGGGAATGCCTTTGGAAGTGACTGACTTGGAAAAGGATTCGAGTGTTCTGATTAGCAGTGACCTAAAGTTTTCCAAGCAGTGCATTGAAGTACAGAAGAAAGCTCAGAAATTATTGGGCTATATTAAGAGGTAATTTAAGTATAGAAATAAGGAGATAGTCCTCACACTTTACAACGCTCTAATACGGCCTCTCCTGGAGTATGCTGTTCAATTCTGGTCTCCAGCACTCAGGAAAGATATAGATTGACTGGAAAGAGTACAAGCTAGGGCTACAAAGCTTATTCCATCGCATAGAAGAATGAGCTATGAGGACCGGTTGAGAGCTCTTGATCTCTTCCCGTTGGAGACACGCAGACTACGAGGTCAGCTCATTGAAGTTTTTAAAATACTTAATGAGTTTGACAATGTGGATTATAGCAAATTGTTTAGCCTCAATATAAATACAACACGCAACCATGGCTGGAAATTATAATTGAAAAGGTTCAGCACTAGTATCTGTGGACACTTTTTTACATATAAGATCTGTTCTACCTGGAACAAGCTTCCCTTCAAAGTTGTAAATAGTTCTTCAGTAGAGCAGTTCAAGAAGAGAGTAGATAGTATTTTGCACACTCTGTAAAGAGTGTAGTGCACTAAACAGTTTCTCTCCTTCCACTTCGAGTATCTCCTCGGAATGGACCGCAAGGTCTCTGTGATACGAACTATTCCTTGTAACTATCTATCTCTCTGGTTTACAGACCCATACACAGTAATTATCTCGTTAGCTGCTTGAATTTTAGACTGACTGACTGACTGACTGACTGACTGACTGACTGACTGACTGACTGACTGACTGACTGACTGACTGACTGACACACACACACACACACACACACACACACACACACACACACACACACACACACACACACACACACACACATCTAATATTTTAGATATAATCCTAACAGATATGTCAAACCTTTATGAAACCCCGATTCCAATGTCGCCATTTGGACGAAGCAATCACACCTCTGTTTTCTGGACTCCCAAACCTACTTTCGCTCACACAAATAAGAACAAAACACACACGTACAGACCTATAACCGACTCGGCAATTCGACTCTTCGGTGATTGGATTGTTCGATACCCATGGGTTGAGGTGTTAACTGTTGAAGATGTTTATCACAAATGGGAAAATTATCTCAATACTATTAATATAGCCTACCTACATTTCTTCCCTGAAAAAACTGTAGTTACTCACCAGTCTGACCTCCCTTGGATTAATTGCCGTATTAAACGCCTTATGCAACAACGTGACAATGCCTTTAAAGCCAACAACACCACCCTTTTCAAATAACTTCGAAACAAAGTTATTAGAGAAATTAAAATGGCAAAAAAGACTTTCTATCCCAACAAAATACAACACTTGAAACACACAAACATTAGTGAATGGTTTAGCCGAATTCAGGAATTTTGTGGCCTTAAGAACCGACCCTCTACCTTCCCGTGTGTCAACCATCTCACCAGTAATGAAGCAGCCGAGACAATAAATAATCATTTTGCCTCTATATGTCAACAACTTCCCAAGCTCTCTCATGACCAGCTCCCAGCATACCTCCCTGCCCCCTCCCCCCCACCTATCGTATTAGAGTACGAAGTTTGCCGTCGTTCACAGATTCTCAAACCTAAACGCTCCTCCACTCCACTTGATCTTCCTATCCGCTTATACAAAGAATTTGCTCCTGAACTTTCCTTACCTCTCACATCCATAATTAATGCTTCCTTACAATAATCCAAATGTCCTAAAGATTGGAAGCATTCCTATGTCACTCCAATCCCTAAATCTTCAAACCCTCAATCTCTTAATGAACTACGGCCCATAGCTATTACACCTATTCCTAGCCTTATTTGTGAAAGTTTTGTAGCTGAATTGGCTTACAAAGATATACAATAAATTAGACTCGTGCCAGTATGGAAATATTAGATCCTCATCCACCTCACACTACCTCATCAGTTTTCTTGACTTCATTCATAAAAATTTAGACCGCCGAAACACGTCAGTAACAGCAGTATTCATAGATTTCAAAAAAGCCTTCGATCTAGTGAACCACACCATTATAATTAAGAAAGCACTACACCTTGGCCTCAGGGAATGTCTTACCTCCTGGTTGGCGGATTTCCTCAACGACCGTCAACAATCCGTCCGCTTTCTAGGCAGTATCTCCAGTTCACAAACACTTACTTGCGGTTTGCCTCAAGGGACACGAATGGGGCCCCTCGGTTATTTAATACTCAGCAATAACGCCCTTCAAGACGCAGAACTCAAATGGAAATATGTTGACGATTCCACACTAGCCTCTTCCATCAGCAACGCTTCTCCAGACTACTACAGCATTCTCCAAGCCAACCTAGATGCCCTACTGACCTGGACACAAGATAATGATGTCACTATTAACCTAAACAAAACACTTGTCATGAACTTCAATGTTGCTTCTAAACCCATCCCTCCACCCACCCTCAAGCTTGGCAGTCACACCCTCGAGATAGTTCAGTCCACTAAATTACTTGGTGTTTTCCTTCAGCAAAAACTACTCTGGGATAAACATGTTAACACCATAGCTAGTGCTTCTTCTTATCGGCTACACATGTTACGCACCCTGAAACAACTAGGGGTTCCCAGAGATGACATGCTACTTTTATACAAATCTTTTATATTACCCAAACTCTGCTATGCTTCACCCGTTTGGTCATCCTCTCTCAACTTAACCCAAAGAAATAAATTAGAAAAAATTCAGAAGAGAGCACTCAGAATAATGTTAGGGGCCAACTACACCACTTACCAAGATGCATGTAACCTAATTAACGAACTCGCCATATCTAACCTCTACGAACAACACCTTCAGCAGTTCTCCAGCAAACTACTAAACAACCACAGACACCGGCACCTACTACCGCCCGACGCCCCTCCTCCTCTACGCGCTGTTCGCCACTTCAACCGTATTGTCCCCGTAAGAGCACCACGGACTGACCGCTACAAGAACAGCGCCATTCCTTCAATAATTAAGGTCTTAAACAATCAATAAATTATATACATATTTTTCATTGTAAATTAGCCTGTTAGCTCTTGTGTCAATTTCAATTTTAATTTTAATTTTAATTTTAACTATGTATCAACTTCCTTGTATATTTTCAGCCTTCGGGCTGCTTTTGTGAATAAACCGTTAATTATTATCACACACACACACACACACACACACACACACACACACACACACACACACACACACACACACACACACACACACACACACACACACACACACACACACACCACACCTCCCCGTGGCGTAACGGATAGCGCGTCTGGCTCACAACCGGAAGGTCCCGAGTTCGAGACCCGGGCGGGGAAGAGACATTTGGGCAAGTCTCTTAACGGTGTAGCCTCTGTTCACCTAGCAGTATAAATAGGAACCTGGTATAAGTGGACGAAGTTGTGACGTCCCATCTGGGGTTGGCGATCGGTTACAAGGTGAGATGGGTATGGTACTGGTCAACCTAAGCCTTCGGGTGAGACTGGTACCGTAGTGAGAATGGTACCGTACAGATTAACCCTAAGCCTTCGTTTCCAAATGTCGCCAATTGGCTAACATACAGACTACACACACATCCACAGCCATTCCAACGATACATAAACACTTAACATGCATTTCACGCAATACACTCCCAGTTAAGGAGGCGCGATAATAATGAGCTTAGCTCGCATTGCGTGGATTCCCCTTGACGAACAAGTGAGAGTGAGAGTGACACACACACACACACACACACACACACACACACACACACACACACACACACACACACACACACACACACACACACACACACACACACACACACCTGTAGGTCCTGTAGGTAGTAGTTGCAGGCAGTGTTGTCCGCCCGTGGTCACGCTGATGCGCCACCACTAGTACATTCCATCTGCCCGTCTCTGCGCCAGCTGGTCCATGATGCTGTTGCTAGCGGCGTGGAGGTGGTAGCAGGGCAGTTTGGGTTGATCAGGTAGTGTCCAGAGAAATTTGTCCAGTTGATTTTTAAATTTCTCGAGACTTGGTTCAGTTGAGTCACGCAGATATCTGGGTAGGGCGTTAAAGAGAAGAGGTCCTCGTGTCGCAAAGGCGTTCTCCTTGAGCGTCTTAACTCTGGTGGCTGCTCTGGGGTGTACCCGCTGTATGTGGCAGAGACGGCCCAGTCGTTGATGGATGTGAAAACCTATATTAAGGTTGTTGGTTGTGATGCCAATCAATATTTTGTAGACATATAAGATGGCATATCTGTCCCTGCGTCTTTCTAATGAGAAAAGATTGAGAGTTTCCAACCTCCCCCAGTAGTCTAGGTGTTGGACGGCAGAGATTTATTGGTGAATGAGCGTTGAACTGCTGCGAGTAATTGTGTCTCCCCCACTTTGCATGGGCTCCACAGCTGACAGCAATATTCCAACAGTGGAATGACCAGTGACTTGTAGAGCGTCAGCATTGGGATCATGTCACGTGTTCGGAAGGTTCGTAGGATCCATCCAGCTTGGTTACGAGCATTCTTTGCCACATTGGTTATATGCATTCCAAATGTACCATCTCGACTGAGTGTAATACCAAGATCTTTTACATAATCATTAGTATCAATGCAAGAGCCGTCATCTGCTGTGTATGTGTGGATATTCATATTTCGGTCTGCACTGTAGTTCATGTGTTCAAATTTGTTATTATTAAAGGACATGTTGTTTTGCTCTGCCCATGAGTAAATTGTAGTGAGATCTGCCTGAAGTAAATCAGCATCTGTTGTAGAAGACACTTCCTTTAATACACGAGTGTCGTCAGCAAAGGAGGCGACAGACGAATGCATGACATGTTTATTTATGTCTGATATGTGCAGCAAGAAAAGTATAGGTCCAAGAACTGACCCTTGTGGCACCCCACTAGTGACGATGGCTGGCTTGGACACTGCACCACCAACCGCGACAGCTTGTTCCCTGTCAGTGAGGAAACAGTGCAGCCACACCCCAAGTTTTCCTGAGATTCCTGAGTCTCTTATCTTGTGGAGGAGTTTGCCGTGGTCTACCTTGTCAAATGCTTTTGCAAAATCAAGGTAGACCACGTCGATAGCATTTTTATTTTCTAGCCCTTCTATAATTTTTTCATGGTGAGCTAACAGTTGCGAGAGGCACGAGTGGCGCTTCCGAAACCCATGCTGGTCCTTGTTTATTATGTTGTTTTCTTCAAGGTATATGGACATATTTTTAACTATTAGCTTTTCGAGGATTTTGATGACATGCGAAGTTAAAGCAATAGGTCTATAATTTTTGCTTCACCCCTCGAACCCCCTTTGTGGACTGGTGTAATTTTAGCACATTTTACTTGTTGTGGTATAATTCCAGAGTCGAGAGAGTTTCTATAAAAAATCTGTAGAGGAGCACTAAGGTCTGCTGCGCAATTCTTGAGAAGTGCGGCCGGGAATTGATCTGGGCCTGCTGCTGCATTGATACCAATTTCCTTTATAGCAGTTACTATATCATTTGTGGTAAATTTAATGTCAGTTAGATTTGGCATGGATACTTTGTGGAAGAAGTCGGTCGGTGAGTCAATTATTTTATCACCTCGAGGGTGGCTAAAGACGCCCTCGTACTGTAGCCGTAGTATATCGACAATCGCCTCAGGTTCGTTCTTGGTTTGGCCGTTCGCATCTGTCAGTGGACCAACACCCACCCTTACATTTGATTTGTTTGCAGCATACTTATAAAAGTATTTTGGGTTAGTTTTAATGCAGGACACGGCTTGGAATTCTTTTCTGCGATTTTCTATTTCTACTGAAGTCTTGAGTTTTTCTTCAATGGAGGTAACGTTGGCTTCAATTTGTTGTTTATTTAGTATGCTCGTACTACGCTTCAGCTTCTTGCGTAGGTTCGTTCGCTTGCGCATCAGTATCCTACGATCACGTGGTATTTTTCTGTGGTGACGATTTTCTAAGGGGTACATATTTTTCAGAAATTTTGAGGCATATTTCCAGTAATTTGTTATATTGGGCCTCGGGACCAGATTCCTTAAACTGTATGACCCAATCCACTTCACTAAGTTCTCTTTTAAGGTCTTCCCAGCATATAGATTCACTGAGAAAGTTGAGTTGATTGAAGTTCACAGCCATGGGCTCTGCAGGGCTGGGAGTTCTATGCTGTGTGTTGGTAACTATGTTTGTCGCCATTGTAATAATATTGTGGTCCGACAGGTTGGTTTTGTCTACTGTGAGGTTGTGGATCAGCTCATCATTGTTGGTCATTACAATATCCAGTATATTATTACCTCTTGTGGCCATATTGACGAGTTGATTGAGATAAAACTCTCTTGAAAAACGTATAAGTGCTTCTGCTTGAGCTCGCATGTCCGCTGCTCCTCCATAGACACTTTCTGAATCCCAGTTAATTAGCGGGAAATTCAAGTCTCCAGTGAGCACAATGGTTGGCATGGGTGGTGGTAGATTGTCTAAAATATCTTTAATTTTTGTTAGTTGATCCATAAACTTATTAGTTGGACATGCTGGAGGTCTATATATAGTGATGTAGATCATACTTATGTCTGTAATGTTTAGTACCTGGACCTCTGTATAGGAATTAGATTCTGATAATAGAACGTTAGTGAGAGCTGCAAGGTGATTTTTAACGTAAGTGATAATACCCCCTTTTTTCCTATGACCAGATCTATCAGTTCTGAAGGAGGTGTAATTTTCTATATCTATTTCAGCTTCTCTTATACTTTGAGTAAGATGCGATTCTGTTAGGGAGAGTATGAGTGCATTATCTACTTGTGCTATTTCTGAAAGCAGCTTTACTTTGCCTTTGAATTTGTAAGGTAATAGGCCCGTGATATTGAGTGAAATTATTGTGTAGGGTGCTGCTGTTTACCTCTTTTCTTGTTACTGTAGTTCCTATGATGGAGGGATGCACCACTGAGTCGGATGGATTTTCAGTGCCTGCATTATTTGTTGTTGCACTTTTTGCATTTGCTGCATCTGTTGCACTAAAAAATGTACCGTGGTATCATTTTGGGGAGATTGATTTACCCACGTATCTTGTGTTCGTTGAGGTCTATTTAACCACGCACTCTGTGTTTGGGGATTTGGTGCAGGAATGTCTGAACGAGAAGGTGGTGGTGGGTAAGTGGTTGTTTGTTGCTGTTCTCTACACTGGTCAGATGGATATCGACGAGTGCCCTTCAAATGAAGTCTTTTGCACTCCAAGTTTAAACACTCTCTCCTCCTTTCTGAACCATTACATAGAGGTGGGTGTAGGTATTTGCACTTATCACCATGTTTACATCCCTTTACGGGATCACGACCGTTTATCTTGTACCTGTTACATAGGCTTGGGTGAGCAAAAAGGCAGTCACGTCCTTTTCGGCCAAATTTACACTGATTATTTTTGTAGTAGTAGCATAATTTATTTTTCCTTTCATCATTTTGAAGATTTCTATTATTTGTTTTATTTGTTATGGGTGGTGTGCCACTTTGTTCTCCGGAAAAAGGTTCATCACACTTACCACCGTTTTCAGTGGTGTTTTCTTTGTCGTTGTTTGGCTGTTTAGCCTCACACACACACACACACACACACACACACACACACACACACACACACACACACACACACACACACACTACGAGGTCATCTCATTGAAGTTTTTAAAATACGTAATGGGTTTGAGGATATGGATTATAGCAACATGTTTAGCCTGAATATGGATACGACACGCAATCATGGCTGGAAGTTAGAATTGAAAAGGTTCAGCACTAGTATTTTTGGAAACGTTTAAGAAAAAATATGTTCTACCTGGACCAAACTTCCCTCCGTAGTTGTAAACAGTTCTTCAGTAAAGCAGTACAAGAAGAGAGAGAAAGTATTTTGCACACTCTGCAATAAGTACAGTGCATTAAACAATCTCTCTCCTTCCACTTCGAGTATCTCCCCGAAACGGACCGCATGGTCTCTGAGATACTAACTATTCTTTTAACTCCTTGTAACTTTTAATATATATATATATATCTCTCTCTCTCTCTCTCTCTGGCGTACAGTCGCATTTAATTATTTCGTTAGCTTCTTGAACATTAAGCACACACACACACACACACACACATACTCTCTCTCTCTCTCTCTCTCTCTCTCTCTCTCTCTCTCTCTCTCTCTCTCTCTCTCTCTCTCTCTCTCTCTTTCTTATAATATCAACACTGCCAACGATTTCTTGTCACCCTTGACGTCACAAGAGGGGGAGGTGAGAGATAGAGATAGATAGAAAGAGAGAGAGAGATAGAGAATGAGAGTGAGAGAGTGTATAAATTTCAAGAAGCTAACGAGATAATTAAAGTATATATGCATTGTAAACCAGCGTTAAGAGAGAGAGAGAGAGAGAGAGAGAGAGAGAGAGAGAGAGAGAGAGAGAGAGAGAGAGAGAGAGAGAGAAACAGAGAGAGAGAGGGAGAGTAAATTTCAAGTTAACGAGATAATTACAGTATATATGCATTGTAAACCAGAGTGTAAGCGAGAGAGAGAGAGAGAGAGAGAGAGAGAGAGAGAGAGAGAGATAGTTAAAGAGAAAGTGAGAGAGAGACAGAGAGAGAGAGAGAGAGAGAGAGAGAGAGAGAGAGAGAAAGTTAAAGAGAAAGAGAGAGAGCGAGAGTTAAAGAGAAAGTGAGAAAGCAGTAGCGGGATTAAAGAGCACAGGAGAGGAGAAAAGTAGAGAAAAGACAAACACGCTAAACAAAACAAGTGAACAGCGAAAAACATGGCGAGCGAAACAACATCGCATCAACCAATCAGGCATGAAGGATGGGAATTGTTTTAAAGGGGGATGGGTAACTTTTTATTTATATATTTTTCTCTAGTTTCCTCCCTAGACCTCCATCACACTTTAAAAAACAACCTCAGGATCCCCTTTCAATATATATTTGTACATTTTTGGTGAAGAAAAATGTTCCGGCCGAAGACCGGTTCCTCTTAAATTGCAGGCTCGCTTTCGCTCGCCAGGAAAAAATCGACACCTAAATGGCACGAAAGGTCTTAGAATTGACAGAAATGGGGCGAAAGTTCTTAAAATCGCCAACTAACGGGGCGAACGTCTTAAAATCTGAAACACATTAGGGAGAAAGAGGTTAAAAAAAAAATATCCTCAAGTAGAAATCTCTCCTTAACCCTTTCAGTATATCATAAAAATCGTCTAAATAAATTATTGATCTCGCTTTAACCCTCCGAATTGCTTTTACAAACGACTAGAACAACTTCATACTGAGCTACACTTTCCTGTTTTTACATTTAGTTACAAGCTGCCTCGTAAGATCTGTTGTTGCTTGTTTTGTATCTGTACTCCTTTATTCTCTCTCTCTCTCTCTCTCTCTCTCTCTCTCTCTCTCTCTCTCTCTCTCTCTCTCTCTCTCTCTCTCTCTCTCTCTCTCTCTCTACGGTTATTATATTATTTAATTAACCCTTTCAGCATTAGGACGACTTGTTCCGCTGCATTATGGCTACCAATAGACGAGTGTATGCAGCTTAGGAAAGGTCTCTAGGAATCAAAGGAGTCGAAAGGATCTCAATTCTCCCTCAGACTTCCAAAGCTCCTTCCTAAACTAAATAAAATCGTCTACGGATAGTCAGATAAAAAAAAAAAAAAAAAAAAGCAACCTGCAATATCAAATACTGAAGAGATTTTTAGTTTGTTCCCTAGACCTCTATCAAACTTAAAATTACACCCCTCTAGATCCCCTTTGAAGATTAAATTTGTAAATTTGTCGGTAGAATCGTTTTCCGGCCGAATGCCTGTTCTTCTTAAATTAAAGGCTCGCTATCGCTCGCCAGGAAAACATCGATAGCTAATGGCACGAAAGGTTTTAAAATTGAAAGAAGTGAGACGAAAGTTCTTAAAATCGAGAAACTAATGGGGCGAACGTTTTAAAATTTCAAAAGCAATGGGGCTAAACATGAGGGAGAGAGGGGTCCAGAAAAAAATCCCTTTAGTGGAAATCTTCCCTTAAGCCTATTTTGTTTAAGATTCACGCACAACTTAACAAGTAGACCATGTCAACCAGTAGCTCTCAACCAGTGCCAATTGACCACTTGCGAGTTTCGTTATATAAGGAAGTTGGAGTTGTACGCATCGATATTTAGCAGAATTACCAGTTAAAATTAGGTTGTAGTTCATTATACATACATAAAATTCAATTCAACATACCCTTTAACCATCAGAAACCTACATTATTATTGCATTTCTGTTTACTATCGATGTCTAAAGCTCCAACTTCCTTATAGCCTGAAACTCGCAAGTGGTCAATTAACCCCTTCTCCACCACTACGTTATTCCCCATCCTATCCAGGTTACCATTAGACGATTTGCTTTGGTATTTAATCTACCTCCAGGACTCAAATGGGTAAATACGACCTCAATAAACCCTCTTAACCCCTTCTGTACCGGAGACGTCTTTGTAATTGTATTCTAGCTCTATTTAGACAATTTTATTAAGTTGAAGAAGCAATAAAGGGGTTCAAACTATCTAAATTATACCATTTTACTACCACAGATCCTCTTAAGTTGCACAAAATCGTCTAAATATAGCTAGAATAAAGTTAAAAAGACGTCGCGGTACAGAAGGGGTTAATAGCACAGGTCCATCTTAAACTGCCCAAAATCATCTAATTATAGCCAGCATCAAAGGTAAAGCCGGTATCACACGAGAGCTTTTATAGTCAACATTCGATGATCAACATTTTTCTGCCAACATTTCTGGAATATTTGGTACTGGTATCGGAAACTAGACTGGTGATAGATGAATTTAGGTCACCGAAATAATATAAATGTTAGCCTCCTAGTTAACCCATTCAGTACCGGGGGCGTCCTCTTCATCATATTCTGACAACTATTAGACGATTTTATTAAGCTTAGGAAGGACCTCTGGCAATACTATATGGCTTTATCATATCTCGACCAACCCTTTTAATTACCGCAGATCCTTCCTCCCAAGCTGCACAGTATCGTCAAAACCGAGCTAGAATCAAATATAACACACATCGCTGGTACTCAAAGGGTTAATATATTACAGGTGCATGGCAATTTACCGCCAGCTGGATATGAACCGAGTATAAGTGACACATGGCCACCCAAGAAACAAACAACCTCCCAGGAAACAGTCGTAAGGGGTGTCAGATGTGAAGGTCTTATTGCGACAGTTGTCGAGCGTTGATTTAAGGGGGGATGGTTCACTTTTTGGGCGATTTTGGCATGTATTCATTATTTTTCTAGTTTCCTCCCTAGACCTCCATCATATTAAAACAAAACAAATCCATTAGATCCCTCTTCTAGATTAATTTGTAAATTTTTCGGTAGAACAATTTACCGGCCAAAGCCCGGTTCTTCCAACATTACAGGCTCACTATCGTTCGCCAGGGAAAAAATCGACACCTAAATAGCCCGAAAGGTTTTAATATTGACGAATAAATGGGGCGAAAGGTCTTAAATTCGACTAACTAATGGGGCAAACATCTTAACATCTGAAAACTAATGGGGTTAAACATGAGGGAGAAAGTGGTCCAGAAAATCGGCCCATCCCCCTTAACACTAGGATGTTCTCGACATATATTATTTTATGTAACACGCTGAATTTGCTGCCTCAGAGTCTAGAAGGAGGTGTTAAAGAGGTGGACGAAGAAAGCAGAGAAGAAAGGCAGACACAGAAGAATGAAGAAAGCAGAACAAAAAAATGAAAAACAACATAGAAGAAAGGGGGGGTAGAGTAGAATGAAGAACGCAGAGAATAATGAAAAAAGCAGAGAAGAATGACGAAAGCAGATAAGAATGATGAAAGCAGAGAAGAAAAGGAGGCAGGGAAGAATGAAGAAAGCAGACACGAAAGGGAGGCAGATAAGGAAGACGGAAGCAGAGAAGAATTATGAAAGCCGAGAAGAATGAAGACAACAGAGACCAAAGGGAGACAGACAAGAATGACGAAAGCAGAAGAATGAAGAAAACAGGGAAAACTGAAAAACAGCAAAGAAGAATGAGAGGCAGAGCAGAATTTAGAACGTAGAGAAGAATGACAAAAACAGAGACGAAAGGGACGCAGAGAAGAATGAAGAAAACAGAGAAGAAAGGGAGGCAGAATAAGAAGAAGGAAGAAATGAATGAGGAGCAAAAGGAGGAGAGAGAGAGAGAGAGAGAGAGAGAGAGAGAGAGAGAGAGAGAGAGAGAGAGAGAGAGAGAGAGAGAGAGAGAGAGAGAGAGAGAGAGAAAGTGTCAAAGGGGATATCATTAAATGTACGTATATATTTTCCACTAGCTCCGTTTAATAAACTCTAGGCTAGGAGTGAATGTACAATTTGTCTCTGAGCAAAGAAGAAGGAGGGAGAGGAGTTACACAGATAATGAAACCACACAGATCTTGCGGTCCCTACTAGGTGGACCGGCCTTAATACTACTAGAGAGAGAGAGAGAGAGAGAGAGAGAGAGAGAGAGAGAGAGAGAGAGGGGGGGGGGGGGGGTAGGAAAAGAGAGATGGAAGAGTTGAAAGTAGAAGAGACAGAAAATATGAGCAAAACAAAAAAACAATTAAGAGACAAATAAGAGAAAACATGCGAATGGGGAAATAGAGAGAATGAGAAGAGAATGCATAGAAGGGGAAGAATTAAAAAAGCCATGGTGAAACAAGGGAGAGAATATGCAAAATGGGAAATAGAAAGAATGAGAAGAGAATGCACAGAAGGCGAAGAGAAGAATGGAGAGACAAGGGAGAGAAAAAATGCAAAAGGGGAAATAGAGAGAATGCGAAGAAAATCCACAGAACGCAAAGAGAAGAATGGAGATAGCAAGGAAGGGAAAACATGCAAAAGGGGAAGCAAATAATAAGAGAATGCACAGAAGGGGAAGGGAAGAATGAAGAGAGCCAAAGACAGGCGAAGAAGATAAAGAAGAAGATTAAGGAGAATGAAAAGCAAAACTAATAAAAGAACGCTCTCAATAGAAGAAAGGAAGAGCAAATAAGAGAAAGAAAAAGAAGGAGAATGAATAGAAGAATGAATACAATAGGAGGAGAGTGATGCGTAGAAATAAAATAAAAAATAAAATGAAGGCGAATGAAAAGAAGAATTAATGTAAGAGGAGGGGGAAAATGATGCATAGAAGACAAGATAAAAAGAGGAAAATGAAGAAGAATGAATACAAGAGGAGGAGAATGATGCGTAGAAAGAAGAGGAGGTGTCACAGGCGAGATTTGATTGCGAAAACTGCGCATATATTTTTCTGCTCTCTTTTGGTCGAGTTGTGTTGAGTTGCCCATGAATTTTGGGCGAAGGAAAGAAAACGGAGAAGAGTCGAAAAGAGAGAGAGAGTGTGTGAGAGATAGTAAGAGAGAGAAAGAGAGAGAGAGAGAGAATGAGTGTGTAAGAATGAGAGAGAGAGAGAGAGAGAGAGAGTAAATAAAGAAGCGATTAGAAGAGAGACCGAAGAGGAGAATGCAGGAGAGAAGAATGAAGAGGAGACAGTAGAATGCAGAAGAGCAGAATGACGAGAGTAGAATGAAGAGACAAATAGAAAAACTAAGAAAAAATGAAAGAAAATATACAGCGAGACTAAAAAAAAAAGGAAGATGAGAAATGAGAAGGAGAAATGAATGTGGATAATGACTCGGGGGCGGAGGAGGAAGGAAATAGAAGACAAGGATAGATATATACGTTATTAGTTACATAGATAACATTAGTAAAGATAATCTATCTATCTATATACTCAGGCACATACCCCATAGCTGGAGGTTGCCAACTCGAGACAGAGCCCGAACAGGGGAAAACAATAAATAAATAAAAAACAAATAAATAAAATAATTAAAAACAAAAACAAAACACACATCAAGGTCGCCCAGGAGAAGACCCAGAGACCCAGGCCTGATTGGGGTTCCCAGCAGGATTCCCAGGTCTCAGACCTCCCGGAGAGGTTCCGGTCTCAGCAGGCAGACATGCAGCGAAGCTCTACCACCACAAGCCCGCCCACCACGCATCCAGGCATACCCTTCATATATACCGGCTCCCCGGGCCAGGCGCCTGACGGACTATTATCTAGTCCACCTGGTGCCTGACCCCCTCTCCCAAACGACCGTATATTCACTCATCTATTCACTAGCATTCTGCATCCATTCCTATATATTTCCACTTCTCTTGCCTGATTTATAGTCATTCCTCTATCTTCCAACGCTTGTACTACACATCTTCTCCATCTCAACGGAGGTCTTCCTGCCCCTCTACCTCTGTATCTGATTCACATATTTTCTTTGTAAGCCTTTCATCTTCCATTCACTCAACATGTCCATACCAGCACAGCACCCTTCTGTCCACTCTTGTTCGAAAAAAAATCCTGCTGCCCCACTCTCCTACGTACCTCTTCATTCCTCAATCTGTCTTTACGAGTAACTCCATACATACTCCTCAAGCAGCTCATCTTTACGAGTCACTCCATACATACTCCTTAAGCAGCTCATCTCCATCACGTCCAGGAAATAGAGAAGATAAATAGACAAACGGATAAATAGACAGAAATAGATAAATACCGTAGATAGATAGACAGATAGCTGATAAATAGATTATAATAGTTCGATAAATAGACAGACAGATAAATAAACAGAGATAGATATGCCCGAGAGGGAGAAGTTGGAATATAGAAGAAGAACAAAAGATAGAGTGATAGATAGATATTGATCAAATATAGTAGTTAAATAGTTAAAATCAATAGCCTAACCAGAAATAGAGAATATTTGAAGCGGGAGAAACTTGATTATAGAAATAAATAATAGAGATAGATATAATAATATATTTATCCAAGATAGACAGTGAAAGTCCTCTCTCTCTCTCTCTATCTCTCTCTCTCTCTCATCAAATTACAGAGCCCTCTTTACCTCTGTTTAACACTTCTCTCATGTTTTACCAGCCCACTATTTTTATCTCGTCTGTATACTTTCTCTGTCCGGCGTGTCTGTTATTCTGTGTGTGTGTGTGTGTGTGTGTGTAATAATAATAATAATAATAATAAACGGTTTATTAAAGAATGGCAGCCTCATGAGCTGAAAATACACATTTTACAATTTAGTGGATGAACATGAGAACATGTGTGTGTGTGTGTGTGTGTGTGTGTGTGTGTGTGTGTGTGTGTGTGTGTGTGTGTGAATGCATAGTATAAAGGAGAAAGAAGAAGACAAAAATATAGAGTAGAAAGAAAAATAGAATGAAGAGTAAAAAAGAAGAAAAGAATGAAGAGTAAAAAGAAGGAAAAAGAATGAAGAGTAGGAAGAAAAAATAGAATGAAGAGTAGAAAGAAGAAGAAAGAATGAAAAGTAGAAAGAAGAAGAGAAAGAATGAAGAGTAGAAAGAAAAAAATAGAATGAAGAGTAGAAAGAAGAAGAAAGAATGAAAAGTAGAAAGAAGAATAGAAAGAATGAAGCGTAGAAAGAAAAAATAGAACGAAGAGTAGAAAGGAGAGAATGAAAAGCAGAAAGAAGAAGAGAAAGAATGAAGAGTAGAAAGAATAAAGAGTAGAAAGAAGAAATAGACTGAAGAGTACATACAAGAATAAAGAGGAGAATGAAGGGTAGAAAGAAAAAGAATGAACAGTATAAAATAGAATGAACAAGAAAATAGAAAGAAGAAAATAGAAAGTAGAAAGAAGGAGAGATGGAAGAATAAAGAGGAGAATGAAGGGTAGAAAGAAACAGAATTAACAGTATAAAAGAGAATGAAAAATACAATAGAATGAAGAAAAGAAGGAGATATGCCAGATGTGAGTTTATATTGGGAAAACAGTGTAGTGCAAATCTTTCTCCGTCTAGTGTATAGGGATGGCTTTGGATTTGGTCTCTGGGTGGAGGGAAGGAGGGAGGAAGAGGAAGAAAGGGAGAAGAGGAAGAGAGAAGAAAGGGAGAAGATAAAGATAGGGGAGGAAATAAGAAGAAGATAAAGATCGGAAGAGGAACGGAGAAGATGAAGAGAGTATGAGGAAGAGGAGAGAAGATAAAGATAGGAAGAGGAGAGGAGAAAATACAGATAGGAAGAGGAAGAGGAGAGGAGAAGATAAAGATAGGAAGAGGAAGAGGAAAGGAGAAGATAAAGATAGGAAGAGGAGAGGAGAAGATAAAGATAGGAAGAGGAAGAAAGTGAGAAGATGATTGAGAGAGAAAGAAAGGGGAGAAGATAAGAGATAGGAAGAGGACAAAGAAGAAGATAAAGATCAGGAAGAGGAAAGGAGAAGAATGAAGATAGGATGAGGAGGAAGAGGATGCAGAAGATAAAGAATAGGAAGAGGAGAGAGGAGAAAATACAGATAGGAAGAGGAAGGAGGATGAGGAGAAGATAAAGATAGGAAGAGGAAAGGAGAAGAATAAAGATACGAAGAGAGGAGAGGAGAAGATAAAGATAGGAAGACAGGAAGAAAGGGTAGAAGACAGATGATGAAGAGAGAAGAAAGGGAGAGAGAAGATAAAGATGGGAAAGACGGCAAAGAGGAGAAGGTAAAGATTAGGAAGGAGGAAGAGAAGAGGAGCAGATAAAAAATCACACTAGGAAGTGGAAGAGGAAAGGAGAGAGATAAAGATAAGAAGAGGAGGAGGAAGAGGAGGAAGATACCAGATAGAGAAGAGGAAGCAGAAAAGAGAAGATACGATAGGAAGTGGAAGAAGAGATAAGATAAACGATAGGAAGTGGAAGAAGAGAGAAGATAAAGATAGGAATAGGAAGAGGAAAGGAAGTAAGATACAGATCGGAAGAGAGAAGAAGAGGAGAAGATAGGAAGTAGGAAGAGGGAAGAGAAAGGAGAAGATAAAGATAGGAAGAGGAAGAGAAGAAGACTAAAGATAGGAAGGGGAAGAGAAGAAGATAAAGATAGGAAGTGGAAGAGGTAAATGAGAAGATAAAGAGAGGGGGAAAAAAGAGGGAAAGGAGAAGATAAATGATTGATAGGAAGAGGACAGAGGAATGGAGAAGATAAAGATAGGAAGAGGAAGAGGCATGGAGAAGATAAAGATAGGAAGAGGAAGAAGAGGAGAGAAGATAAAGATAAAGATAGGAAGAGGAAAGAGGAGAGAAGAGGAAGAGGAGAGGAGAAGAGAAAGGATAGGAAGAGGAACGATGAGAAGATAAAGATCGGAAGAGGAAGAGGAGAGGAGAGAGAAGAAAGATGAGCAGGACAGAAGGCGAGAAGAGAAAAAGAGGTAATAATAAGAGTAGAGGAGGGGAGGGATGAGGGTACATGGAGAGAAGATAAAAGATAGGAAGAAGGGAAGAAAGGGAGGGGGGGAAGCAGAGAAGAGGAAGGTAAGAACGGAAAGAAGGAAGAGAAGAGAAGGTAAGAGGAAAGAAGAAGAGCAGAGAGCACAAGAAGAGAAAGGAGAAGAAAGAAATAGTGAGAACAGGGAAAGAAAGAAGAGAGGCAAATGGAGAGTAGAGGAGAGAGAGAGATTTCAATGAAAAGAGAAAAGATTAAATGATGAAAAAGGAGAAACAACGTAGGTGGACATAATAAAAGAGAAAGACCAGACAAACTGGCACACTCTGTGAAATGTAAATAAGTAGGTATTGAAATTAGAGTGTGGAAGGTTAGTGGTTATTTCTGGGAACACTTCTCCCTCATGCTTAACCCCATTAGTTTTTGTGATTTGAGATTTTGAGATTAAATATCTATTGATGTATTTTTTCGCCCCAGGGGGCTAGAGTTTTTATACTTGGGTGACACCGTGAAGCTTGGTTTTATTGTAGAGGGAGTGATGGGGAGAGGAGAGAGAAGAAAAGGAGCGGGGCTGGGTTACATAGAGTTAACATTGGGTACACACACTGCACACACACCATAACGGCCCTCACTAGGCTAGTCCCGGACTTAATTCTAGCCCAAATTTGGTTTACTGACGTGGAAGATAAGGGCTAGCAAAGCAGATGACTCTCTCCTCACCCACCACTCCCTCCGACGAAGAATCATCATAGAAAATAAAGCTGGGAAAAAAGGTCCCCCAGTAGAATGAGAACATATATCTACCGGGCAATACATAGCAAAGATCGAATTTTGAAAATAATGTATACTACTGAGACGTTTACGCTAGGATAATGTATACTACTCCGAATCTTAACCCTAGGATAATAGCAAAGAGAAAAGGAATAGCGAAGAAGATTGTGCTCACCAAAAAGGGTTTAAATTATAAAAAAGGTAAATTGTAAAAAAAAGGTAAATTGTAAACAAAGGTAATCTCTCTCTC
>CM064484.1:38410670-38460670 GCA_032716605.1 Paralithodes platypus
GAGGACAGACAAGAAAGACAACAGACGAGGACAGACAAGAAAGACAACAGACGAGGACAGACAAGAAAGACAACAGACGAGGGCAGACAAGAAAGACAACAGACAAGAAAACTAACATAATAAAAAAGACCACACACAAGAACAGACAAGAAAGGCAAAAGACGAGGAAAGAAAACAAACCCAGAGGACAGACAACAGACAACAAACGAAGAAAGACAACAGACAAGAAAAGCAGCAGACAAAGAAAGACAAGATAAAAAAAAACAGATGAGAACAGACAAGCACATAGGCCCAACTCCACCAATCAATACATGTTCATCTATTCATTACGAGGCGGTGGCCATTGTGGAGGGGTGATAACAAGTACAGTAGTATAGGTAATGTCAGAGGAAAGGCTTGTAATTACCGACGACATACACCGGGTGTCGGGTAATACTCCGGATAATGAGTGAAAATAGGCCTTCAGAGGATATCAACCCTTCTGGATTATTAAGCCAGCACACTGTAAGTCAAGAGTAACGTCAGGACTGGACCCTCTTTTCGAGAACTCCAGTCCCTTGACGTCCGAATAATGCTGGTGACTTTTATTTTGTCTTATAATACCCACAAAACAAACCTCAATTATGTGTGGGGTAATATTCCTGATAATGCTGGTGGCTTCTCGTTTGTCTTATATTACTGACCACACGGACTTTCACACTATCTGATCCTAAATTTTGAGAGTTATAATGATATTTTGTTTAAATATTATTGCGGACTTTGCTTGCTTTTGGCAGTATCGAGCAATGCATTTTAGTTTCTCCCCAAGGCTAACAAAACGCCTTCCCAGAATTCCTTAAAAAACACTTCATGCTAAATGTGTATTCGATAAAATTTCGATAAAAACAAATATATTGTCCTAATCACAGGTTCGCTATCGCTCACCCAGAAAGAAAGAAAAAAACGACACCTGAATGGGGTGGCGTCTTATGATCTCCAAACTAATGGGTTGAAATGTCTTAAAATCTCCAAAACGAACGGAGCGAGCGAAACAGGGGAGGTCCGAAAAAAAATCCCTCGAACCGAATAGGGTTAAGCAAAAGAAGAATCTTGAGCCGGTATCACACGAGCGCTTTTTCACTCAACATGTATTCTTAACACTGGCAGCTCATAAGGTAAACATTTAATCGTTTTCTGTTACCTAAATTCATCTACCATCAGTCTAGTTTCCGATACCAGTGCAAAATATTCCAGAAATGTTGCCAGAATAATGTTGATCATCGGATGTTGACTATAAAAGCTCTCGTGTGATAACGGCTTTAGACATACGACACAATTAAGGGCGACTTTCGGGATCCCCTTCACCCTCATGTTTAGCTCTATTTTAGTAAGCGTTGTTTCCACATAGCGATTTTGATAAGTTAATTTGACTTTATATTGTCTTTGTCCCAGTTTTGGTTTGTTTAGTTTGCAAGTTTTACATATTAATTTAAAAAAATAAGATATTTTCCCCATTACATGGGTAATTTAACGACCTTTCGTGCCATTCCAGTGTCGATTATTTCCTGGCGAGCGAAAGCAAGCCTGCAATTTTGGTGGAACCGGCCTTCGGATTATTTACCAAAAAGGGCACCAATTGAGGGTATTTTTAAAAGCTTGATGGAGGTTTAGGGAGGAAGCACAAATAAAAATATATAAGTAAATATAAAAATAAAAATATATACAAATAAATAAAAGTCTCCCCTTAGTAAACAAATGAAGATATGCAAATAATCCTCTGCAATGACTGTCGTTCGTAGAATAATAACATTTGCATTGTGACCTCGTGTTATTTTTTTTTCCAGTCGGCATTTTGTTTTCCAATTCTAACCGGCCGGAGAATTATTGCTTTCCGAATTTTGTGTTATTAAAAAAAAAAAAAAAAAAAAAAAAAAAAAAAAAAAAAGGATCCTCCCTTCAGCAATAAATGTACACAATAACGTCCACATTAAAGGGAGATGGGCCGTTTTTCTGGCCCCCCTTCTTCCTCATGTTCAGCCCCATTAGTTTTCAGATTTTAAGATATTTGCCCCACTAGTTTGTCGATTTTAAGACCTTTCACTCCATTTCTTTGTCAATATTAGGTCATTTCGTGCCATTTAGGTGTCGATTTTTTTCCTGGCGTGCGACAGCGAGCCTGTAATTGTAGGAGGAAGTGGCCTTCGGCCGGGAAATTTTTCTACCCAAAAATGTAAACAATCATCTCGAGGGGGAGGGGGGGGGGGGGGGTTCTAGGAGATTTGTTTAAGCATGATGGAGGTCTGGGGAGGAAACTAAAAATATATATAAAAATACATATAAAGGAGGAGATAAATACGATCCACCCCCCTTAATAGTGTCAAGTGGAATTGTTTTAATAATGACTATAGCGGATGCAGCAAGAGAGGTAATTTTTATATTGCTAGCGTATAAAAAGGCACGGACTGAAACAGGGCAGGTGTGTAATAGTCCTCGTAATTGCTGAAAGAAAACCATAATAATTGCAGACAGCTTATTATTCAAGGGTAAACTTATCAAAACATGGGTCGCAGACAACTTAACCTGCAGACCATTTCAATTAGCAGACCATATCGACCAGCAGACCATTTCAACCGGTAGGCTATTTACACCAGTAGACCATATCAACCAGCAGACCATATCAACCAGCAGACCATATCAGAACCGGTATAAACTATTTCATACCAGCCGAAACACATTTCAACACAGAAAACCATATCAACCAGAATAACCTATCCCATCAGACATTGTCAAACCAGCAGACCATATCAGCCGGTAGACTATTTATACCAGTAGACCATTTCAACAAGTAAACCATATCAACCAGTAAACCATTTCAACCAGCAGACCATTTCAACCTCTCAGACACAAATCAACCAGCCGCATGGGGCCATTGTGTCAATCGAACAAATCCTTATCAGTATAACATACATAATATATCTAACATAATTTTATTTATCTTTAGCAAGCATTTATATTGTCTGCAGTCTAGGCTTACAGATATATGGAAGAAAAAAAGAAGAGAGAATATAAGTGCTGAAGGAATTTAATGGTAGAATGGATGGGAGGAAGGGAGGGGAAGGGGGCTTGAAATATGGTAGGGGGGAGAGAGGAGAGGAGGGGAAGGGATGAGGAGAAAAGAGGAAGGAAAGGAGGGAGATAGGGGCAGTGAGGGGAGGGCGGTGAAGGCGAGAGGAGAGGAGGGGAAGGGATGGGAAGAAGAAAGGAGGGAGAAAGGGAAGGGGGGGGGGGGGGAGGGGAGGGGGCGGTGGGCGGGGGGGGGGGGGGGGGGGGGGGGGGGGCGGTGGGTAGGGGGGGGATGGAGCGGGGGAGGTGGGGTGGGTGGGGGGGTAGGCGTGGGGGGGGGTGGGGGAGGCGGGGAGGGTGCAACCGAAGTGAGTGAATTAGTGCAGGAGGCATGGAGGTTGGAGGAGGCAGGGAGAGAGGAGAGCACGGCTGGCAAGGAAGGGGTAGGGGTGCAGGGGGGGCAGGTGGTGTTGGGGGGGGGGGTGGGGGGGGGTGGGGGGGGGTGGGGGGGGGGTGGGGGGGGGGGGGGGGGGGGGGGTGGGGGGGCGGGGGGCGGGGGGGGGGGGGGGGAGGGGGGGGGGGGGGGGGGGGGGGGGGGGGGGGGGGGGGGTTGGGCACGGATAACAGAACTGCTTCCATTATTGGCCGAGGACGCAATGAATGTATGAGTCCTATCTTCTGTATCCGATCCCTTTATTATGTGTGTGTGTTTGTGTGTGTGTGTGTGTGTGTTTGTGTGTGTGTGTGTGTGTGTGTGTGTGTGTGTGTTAGAGATAGATAGATAGATGTAGTAGCTTGATGTATACTCTCGATATCAAAAATAGACTTCAGCGGAGATCGACATATAGATAACTTGATAGAACGTAAACCAGATCCTCAATTTATTATTTATACATTCAAAGATATACAAATCTATATATACTATATATTGAAAATCAAGTTCTATCCAAAAATCAATCTAAATGCTTATAATTGCATAAAGAACAACATAG
The DNA here is from genome assembly GCA_032716605.1 of Paralithodes platypus. Lineage (NCBI taxonomy): Eukaryota > Metazoa > Arthropoda > Malacostraca > Decapoda > Lithodidae > Paralithodes > Paralithodes platypus. The sequence goes on from CM064484.1 coordinate 38,414,705, forward strand.
GGAGTCCACTAATTCTCCCTACCAGATATTTTTGGAGTTGCCGCGGGGGGGGGGCGCCATCAACGGTTGTTTTTGGGTACAGTGAAGGCGACCTGGGGCCCCTTTAAATGGCTAATATACACTGTGTCATTTCCTGTTCAAACAACCACTCGCCACCTCTCCATCAATAATTCTTAATTATAAGCTATATGTCGTACTTTGTATAGCTGGGGAGGTGTGGTGGAGATGGTCTTGCCACTGGCCTGGTAATCCAAAGGTCCCGGGTTCAAATCCCGATGTATCAATGGGAAGATATTATTGGGATGGAATTTGTGCTGTACCTGGTATCGATTGGCATTAACCCACAAGCCCCACCGAAACGTCAATAAATACCCTCATATGTTCCCCTGATTAAATAGAACTGTATTAAATATTCCCATATGTCAAAATATGCTTATAGGGGTGCCAATGCCTGGTGAAGTTATTCCTGCTCACAGTGTGGCATGTTGTGTGTGTGTAAGTGATGAGAGTCCCGAGTGTAGGGGGTGGACAGTGAAGCAACCGGGAAACGAGGTGGCATTTCAGACGAATGGGGTCGTTTTCGGGCCATGGAGTGAGCACCGTGCCTCCCCATGTGAAGGCAAGATGGCGAGAAAATGCTTCGTTGGTCACTCTACGTGCTTCACATGTCTCACTCCCTAGACTGGAACAAGACCTCACGGGCTTCACTGTTCATTGTAAAGCGGTGAATGTTAAGGCTCTCAGCCTATGCCCGAGAGGAAGAAAGTTGGAATATAGGAAAAAAAAAAAAAAAAAAAAAAAAAAAAAAACTACCATACTTTATAAGCACTTAGTGTAGTCATCTAGTATATAGTAAAAACATGCAGAATCGTAAGAAATAGTGATAAGCTTTGCATAGCCTAGGTGTTGAGTATTGTTGATGTCGACAGACGTAGCTCTGGCACTACTTCGGCAGCGTCCACCAGAGGTCTCCGGTGAATTCCTGGTAGGGAGAATTCCTATGAGTTATGGCATCCGAGTGTACTGACATTAAGGGGGGGTCACCTGCTTTTTTTTCTCTTTCTCTCCTTTTCTCTCTTGCTCTGGCTTGTATCCATTCGGCCCCATTCAACCAACTATTTTAAGACGTTTATCCCCATCCAGGTGCCCCTGATATAATATATAAAAAAAAATCTTCTATATTCCAACTACTCCCTCTCGGGCTGATAGCCTGCACACTCAACCGCTGAACACGGTGAGGCCCGTGAGGTCTTGTTCCAGTCCAGGGAGTAAAACATGCGAAGCACCCCGGCCCGAAGCAACTCCATCTCTGAAGCTGCTCCGCCTCCGCACTTCACCATCTCATTCTCCAGACTCGGACCCTCACTCTCAGAACGCCACCTATTGAGAAATTAACTCACTAGGCATTGCCCCCCTGTACCATATTTTGAATGTGGGAATATTCATACAGTGCTATTTAATCAAGGAACAATGAGGGTATTTGTTTTTGGCATTTCGGTGTGCTGTGGTAATGCACTGAAACTAGGTACAGCACAAATTCCATCCCAATAATAACTTCCCATTGACATATTGGGATTCGAACCCGGGTCCATTGGATTACCAGTCCAGTGGCAAGACCACTCTGCCACACCTCCCATATATATATATATATATATATATATATATACCGGTACATACTTAAGTAAACAACATGCGAAGGTAAGCTAGAAATGTGTGAGCAAAGATCAGGCTAACAAATTTGCCGGGGTGAGGAGAGAGGAGATAAATAGATGGAGGGAGGGAGGAAAAACATGATTGGAGGAGATGATGGAGGAGGCACGAGGGGAAGGAGGGAGAAGATGGGGGAGGAGGTGAGGGAGGGGGGTAGATGCGGGGTGGGAGAGGAGAGGGTAGGGAGGAGATGAGAGGGAAGAGGTGAGGTGAGGGGGCGAGGAGATGAGGGGAGGAGGAGAGGGAAGGAAGGGAGAGTGGAGAATGGAAGTAATAGGAAAGGAGGAACATATGAAAACGGAATAGGAGAGGGGAAGAGGGGGGAGAGGAGAGGAAGATAAATGGATAAAGTGTGCATATAAGAAAGGAGAGTTAATTACGACTAACAGATGGGCAGATTATATATATATATATATATATATATATATATATATATATATATATATATATATATATATATATATATATATATATATATAATGATTTTCGCACTCTTATTTTTGTATTAGAACAATGATTTATAAAATATTTTAAAAGTGTTAATATTAAATATCACAATTTTCTTTCAATTTTGGGACTAGTGATGCAACATGAATATTTAAACGTTACCAAACAAACACAAAAGATGTAGTTAAATTGTCTTCTGGCTAGTATTAAACGATTGTATTATTTTCAGAAAGGTATTGTTAGTCAAGAAGTTTAGGAGGAGGTAGTGCTTTTTCTGTTTAGTCCTATTAGCTTTGAGATTTTAAGGCGTTCGTTTCATTAGTTTGGCGATTTTAAAACCTTTCGCTCCATTTCTTTGCTACCTGGAACGCTTGCAAAGGTGTACAAAGGAAAGCAAGCAACGACAGATATACGGACCCTTATGAGGCTACTTGTATATATACTACCTAAAATATATGTATATGATTTTGGCGTTATACCCGGTTCCAAATAAGTTGGCCAAAACGCTTGAACATTAACCTCTATAACTCACAAACGACTAGGGTAATCGAGCTAATATTTCTACCATTTGGGAAGGGTCAGTCAGGGAATAGGTGGGGAAATATACAGCCCGTTTGCTTGAGCCCTTTTTGAGTTACAGAGGTTAAGGTTCAGGATTTCTGGCCTATCTACTTGGAACAGGGTAAACGTGTAGGTATCATTGGGTTGCTTGCTGGAGTTAGGGTGTTGGTTTGGTTTGGTTTGGATAGTGTGTTACCAATTGGGGGTACCGGGTATTGTTAAGGGGAGATATCCACTTGAGGGATTTTTTTTCTTGACTCCTTTCTCCCTCATGTTTAGCCCCATTGCTTTACTAATTTTAACACGTTCGCCCCATTATTTTGACGATTTTAAGAACTTTCGACCCATTTCTGTCAATTTTAAGACCTTCGTGCCATTTAGGTGTCGACTTTATCCTGGCGAGCGATAGCGAGCCTGTAATATAAGAGGAACCGGCTTTCAGCCGGGACATTTTTCTACCGAAAAATATACAAATTTATCTTGAAAGGAGCTCAAGGGGGTGCAATCTTAAGCTTGATGGATATATAGAGACCAAACTAAAAACCTCCCCTTAACTGTTGTTGATTACTGTGCGTGTTATTTTTGGTGCTGTTCTAGTTGTGATATTGTTGTGATATTTGAGACAGATTGCTGCTGTGTTTATACTTTGACATTGGCTTTGCGTTGTTGGTGCTGTTGTTAATGTTGTAGTGAGCGGATGAAAATACGGTGTCCAACTCTCCCAAATATACCTGGAGTGAGGGAGTTCGAATCCTGGTCAAAACACCACTCTCCCAACCTGTCCGACATTATCATTAGATTATTAGTTGTGTTTATAACTGTTTGTGTTGTTGTGTTGTTGTGATGATTGAGACAGATTGTTAGTTGTGCATTTTGTTGTTGTTCTGTACAATTGTGTTACGTTGTGTTGTTGTGATGATTGTGACAGATTGTTAGTTGTGCATTTTGTTGTTGTTCTGTATAATTGTGTTACGTTGTGTTGTTGTGATGATTGAGACAGGTTGTTAGCTGTGCATTTTTTGTTGTTCTGTTACGTTGTGTTGTTGTGATATGAGTGTGTTAGCTGTTGTTCTGTTGTTGTGTTGTTGTTGTTGTTAGTGTAAGGTTCCTCCACAGGGTCATTGTTGGTCGAGCGGCCGTTTAAAGTTAAGGGACTGTTCTGGGCAGAGGACCGAGTCGTTAGGGCCGTGAACCTATTTTTTGTTTTGGATTGCAGCCGAATTGGGTCAAGCTGTCGAATAGGGTGAGTGATCGACTCTGCACCATCTCCAAGTCTGATCCAACTCTACAGTAGTCGAAGAACCACAAGAAAGAACAACAACAATCAATATAAATAATTTACTTAAAACAAACACAGTGGTATGCCGAGTATTAATACATATTCTGCTCGATTACCCAGAGGAAAGCCAAAATAATAAATAAATAGAAGTGACTCGGCCTGTATAACCTAGAGACAAAAGCCCCCCCCCCCACCCCCTCTTCCTCCAGGCTCTCTCCTTCACCGTGGCGACAACACCATATGTTCGGGAATTACTTTTAATTAACTTCGGCGGAGTAGGTCTTCGAAAAACGCTCCGCAGTTCTTCGAAAAGGATCAAAACAACCCTTTCATCTACCTTCAATAACCGAATAAATTATCCCCAATACTTCCAGCTTGTTCTATATTTATGGCCCTACGCTTCAGGAGAGAATGGCGTGAATATTCTCAGGATTATATTATCAAAATGTGAGAGATATTGAAGGACGTGTTTGTTTAAAGGAGGATTCGTGAGTGTGAGGCTCTTGTCGCGCGGCTTTGTTTAATATAAGCACCTTGCCCCCAGACATCCAAGAGTAACAACAACAACCACAAATACAGACACCCAAGAGTAACAACAACAAATACACAGACACCCAAGAGTAACAACAACAAATACACAGACACCCAAGAGTAACAACAACAAATACACAGACACCCAAGAGTAACAACCACAAATACACAGACACCCAAGAGTAACAACAACCACAAATACAGACACCAAAGAGTAACAACAGACACCCAAGAGTAACAACAAATACACAGACACCCAAGAGTAACAACAACAAATACACAGACACCCAAGAGTAACAACAACAAATACAGACACCCAAGAGTAACAACAACAAATACACAGACACCCAAGAGTAACAAATACAGACACCCAAGAGTAACAACAACAAATACACAGACACCCAAGAGTAACAACAACAAATACACAGACACCCAAGAGTAACAACAACAACAAATACACAGACACCCAAGAGTAACAACAACAAATACAGACACCCAAGAGTAACAACAACAAATACACAGACACCCAAGAGCAACAACAACAAATACACAGACACCCAAGAGTAACAACAACAAATACACAGACACCCAAGAGTAACAACAACAAATACACAGACACCCAAGAGTAACAACAACAAATACACAGACACCCAAGAGTAACAACAAAAAATACAGACACCCAAGAGTAACAACAACAAATACACAGACACCCAAGAGTAACAACAACAACAAATACACAGACACCCAAGAGTAACAACAACAACAAATACACAGACACCCAAGAGTAACAACAACAACAAATACAGACACCAAAGAGTAAGAAATATAAAATATACACTCAACATTAACAACAACAACAACAACAAATACACAGACAAACTTATGCCGAGTCCGTCCATAATTTCGAGGCTAATAAAACTTTCCACAACAACAACAACAACAACAACAAAAGTTGATGTTCAGAGATGCATTAGTGTATAGAAAATGTATAAAGAGTGAAGTGAAAAAAATACAAAAATAGAACTAATGGTAAGTCACAACACACACACACACACACACACACACACACACACACACACACACACACACACACACACACACACACACACACACACACACACACACCACACACACACCACACACACACACACACACACACACACACACACACACACACACACACACACACACACACACACACACACATTAAACCACTTCTACTACCAAGTCCTCTGAATAATACGAAGAATCATTTCAAATTCCGCTGTTAAGGGGGGTGACCTGCTTTTTGTTCTTTCTGTCCTTTTCTCTCTCTCTCTGGCTTGTATCCATTCGGCCCCATTCAGCCAACTATTTTAAGACGTTTATCCCCATCTAGGTGTCGATTTCTTCCTGGCGAGCGATAGCGAGCCAGCATTATATGAAGAAATCCGGCTTCGCCGGAGACATTTTTCTGTCGAAAAATGTACAAATTTAGCCTGCTGTCAAACAAAAATAAAAAATATGCTGGCTCGCTACCGCTCACCAGTAAGAAATTGACCCCTGGATTGGGATAAACGTCTTAAAACAGTAGGCTGAATGGGGCCAAATGGATACAAGCCAGAGAAAGATAGAAAAGGACAGAAGAAAAACAGGTCACCCGCCTTAATCTAATACAAATTATAAGACTCCACATACAACATATATGATAGACTCCACATACAACATATATGATAGACTCCACATACAACATATATGATAGACTCCACATACAACATATATGATAGACTCCACATACAACATATATGATAGACTCCACATACAACATATATGATAGACTCCACATACAACATATATGATAGACTCCACATACAACATATATGATAGACTCCACATACAACATATATGATAGACTCCACATACAACATATATGATAGACTCCACATACAACATATATGATAGACTCCACATACAACATATATGATAGACTCCACATACAACATATATGATAGACTCCACATACAACATATATGATAGACTCCACATATATGATAGACTCCACATACAACATATATGATAGACTCCACATACAACATATATGATAGACTCCACATACAACATATATGATAGACTCCACATACAACATATATGATAGACTCCACATACAACATATATGATAGACTCCACATACAACATATATGATAGACTCCACATACTACATATATGATAGACTCCACATACAACATATATGATACTCCACATATATGATAGACTCCACATACAACATATATACTGCCATTTAACCCTTTGAGTACCAGCGACGTGTGGAGGTTTACATTTTGTGCTAACTGTCTTTAGACGATATTATGCAGCTTAGGAAGGATCTGTGGTAGTTAAAAGGCTTGGTGGAGATAGTTTGAAGCCTTAAGGGGAGATTTCCACTTGAGGGAGTTTTTTCTTGACTCCTTTCGCCCTCATGTTTAGCCCCATTGCTTTTGAGATTTTAAGAAGTTCGCCCCATTAGTTTGGCGATTTTAAGAACTTGCACCCCATTTATGTCACTTTTAAGACCTTTCGTCCCATTTAGGTGTCGATTTTTTCCTGGCGAGCGATAGTGAGCCTGTAATTTAAAGAGGAATCGGCCTTCGGCCGGGACATTTTTCTACCGAAAAATGTACAAATTTATCTTGAAAGGGGGTCATGGGGGTGTAATTTCAAGCTTGATGGAAGTCTAGGAAACACACTAAAAACCTCCCATTAAGTTAAATTCCCCGGTCAGTTCCAATGATCCTCCTGTCGGTACCAAACCTATTTACATTATTAAATTCTGACCTTTATAGTACAATATTCAGGGGAGATGGGCCGTTTTTCTGGACCCCTTTCTCCCTCGTGTTATGCCCCACTACGGTACTTTTGAGATTATAAGAATTTCGGCCCATTACTTTGGCGATTTTAACACCTTTCGCCCCATTTCGTTGTCAATTTTAAGATATTTCGTACCATTTAGGTGTCGATTATTTTCTGTCGAGCGACAGCGAGCCTGAAATTTTAAGAGGAAACGGCCTTCGGCCGGGACATTTTTCTAACGAAAAATGTACACATTTATCTTGAAGGGGGGCTAGTTTTTCTTTTCTTCTAAGCTTGATGGAGGTCTAGCGAGAAAACTAAGGAATATATGAATTAATAGAAAAAAAAAAAAAAAAAAAAAAAAAAAAAAACTATCTGCCTCCCATTTAAATTACCCGGTCAGTTCCAATGATCTTCCTGTCGGTACCAAACCTATTTATATTATTAAATTCTGACCTTTATACAATATTCAGGGGAGATGGGCCGTTTTTCTGGGCCCCTTCCTCCCTCGTGTTTAGCCCCATTAGTTTTAAGATTAGGCAATAAGACATTCGGCCCACTAGTTTGGCGATTTTAACATCTTTCGCCCCATTTCGTTGTCAATTTTAAGAAAATTCGTGCCATTCAGGTGTCGATTATGTCCTGGTGAGCGATAGCAAGCCTGCAATTTTAAGGGGAACCGGCCTTACGCCGGGACATTTTTTTTACCGAAAAATGTACAAATATATCTTGAGGGGGGGGGGGGGGTCTACTAGGGTTTTGTTCTTCTTCTAAGCTTGATGGAGGTCTAGGGAAGAAACTAAAACAATATAATAATAAATGAATTAAAAGACCAAACAAACGGTCTGCCTCGCCTTAATATATATATATATATAATAAAAAAATATAAATATATATATATATATATATATATATATATATATATATATATATATATATATATATATATATTTTTTTTTTTTTTTTTTTATCAACCCTTTCACGATCCAATACGCGATACTTTCCTCTTTTCCGGTGTTTATTAGACGACTTTAGTCAGATTAGGAAGGGTGTATGGAAGTCGGAGGGTTAATTGAGATAGCCTTTGCCCTTATAATGGAGGGAGTGAAAGGAGTGAAAGAGGGAATGGGGAAGGAGAGGGATGAAGGGAGGGAGTGAGGAGGGGGGGATGGGGAAGGATTGAGGGAGGGAAATTAGTGTTAACCCATTCAGTACCGGTAACATCCTTGTTAGGCTGTATAAAATCGTCTAATGATAACCAGAATAAACTGTCAGAATGCGTCACAATCTTCAAAGGGTTAAAATGCCTGTCCAAAATAATGTTAGGAATGCCAGAGTTCATTTATAAAAACACGGTCAAAGGTAATTGCATTTTACTATATATATACTCATAAGGTCATAACAACCTCTCTCTCTCTCTCTCTCTCTCTCTCTCTCTCTCTCTCTCTCTCTCTCTCTCTCTCTCTCATAACGTCATAACTACTTAAGGGGAGGTATTTAGTTTGTTCCCTAGACCTCCATCAAGCTTAAAATTACACCCCCTTGAGTCCCTTTCTAGATAAATTTGTACATTTTTCGGTAGAAAAATGTCCCGGCCAAAGGCCGGTTCCTCTTAAATCACAGGCTCGCTATCGCTCGCCAGGATAAAATCGACACCTGAATTGCACGAAAGGTCTTAATATGGGGTGAAAATTCTTAAAATCGGTAAACTAATCGGGCAAACGTTTTATAATATCAAAAGTAATGGGGCTAAACATGAGGGAGAAAGGGGTCAAGAAAAAAATCCCTCAAGTGGAGATCTCCCCTTATTACTCTCTCTCTCTCTCTCTCTCTCTCTCTCTCTCTCTCTCTCTCTCTCTCTCTCTCGGAACCCAGCACATTTACTGTACTGTATATTTACGATCAAACGTCGGTGTGGTAATTTATGTCAAACCCTTCTGACACGGAGAAGGAACGCTTTGAATTTACTTAGTGTCCCTCCCAAAAATAATAATAATAATAATAATAATAATAATAATAATAAAATAAATGCATATATAAATTAATGAAAATATATAAAAATAACAAAATGAATACGGTGTCGTACTGAGAAACAACAAAATGTTCTCCATCATATTATTAAAAAAAAAAAAAAAAAAAAAAAAAAAAAAAACATGAAAAAAAAATGCCTTTGACAATATTCTTTTATATGAACCCTCGCATTCATTATCATCATTTTCTACATGCATTTTATTTTATTTTACGAGCTGGTTAAGGGAGCCCACCTCGCTTTTGTTTTCTCTTTCTCTCCCTCTCTCTTTGGCTTATATCCATTCGGCCCCATTCAGCCTACTGTTTTAAGACGTTTACCCCCATCCAGGTGTCAATATTTTCCTGGCGAGCGGTAGCGAGCCAGCATATAAATATTTTTGCTTTGAAAGCAAGCTAAATTATTAAATTTTTTGATAGAAAAATTTCTCGGCGAAGCCGGATTTCTCCATACAATGCTGGCTCGCTATCGCTCGCCAGGAAGAAATCGACACCTGAATGGGGATAAAAGTCTTAAAACAGTTGGCTGAATGGGGCCGAATGGATACAAGCTAGAGAAAGAGAGAAAAGGAGAGCAAGATACAAAAACCAAACCGGTGACCCCCCCTTAACTGTCGACCTTGGGATGGGAAGGTCAATGATACCACCCATTGTGCTACATTCAATGGGTATAAGGATTCTCAAATATTAACCTACTTTTACCTATCGCCTTTCGTTAATAGTGAATTTTTATTTGGTTTATATTTCGAATGTCGACTCGTTAATGTCCTTTTAATCGTGTATTTAGGATTTTTCACGAGTGTTTATGGGTTATTCATTCTAAATTATATATAGTCTCTCTCTCTCTCTCTCTCTCATATCTATATATTTATCGATTTTCCCTTCTCATTATATATTTAACTCTCACTCCCTCTCTCTCTGCACCCATACACTATTCACGCCCCCTTCATCATTCAGGGGGGACCCATCCATTATTCACCCCCCAATAAATAACTCGCCCTGTCATTGGTCAAGGCGAGGGTGAACTGGCACCAAACTATTAACAGGGCAATTGGAGCCCCCCCCCCCCCCCTGGTTTGAGAGAGAGAGAGAGAGAGAGAGAGAGAGAGAGAGAGAGAGAGAGAGAGAGAGAGAGAGAGAGAGAGAGAGAGAGAGAGAGAGAGAGGGGGGGAGAGAGAGAGAGAGAGAGAGAGAGAGAGAGTGTACAAAGGAGTACAAAGGAGTACAAAGGAAATCAAGCAACAACAGATCTAGTGACCCTTCTAGGTTGCTTGTCCTCCAAAACACTGAGGATCAAGTGTCCAAACAGTGGTTTAGAGTGGGTAAGGGAACATTGGAAAGGGAATTACTGCCCTGGAACTAATGTCCGTGGCAGGATTAGGAAGTTAGTAGGGGACAGATGGGTTAGTAACTGAGGGGGGATAAAATAAAGTTATTCATTTACAAACGCAGTCAGTCGCGGGTTTGATGCGAGATATTTGTCTAGGCGGAGTTTAAATGAATCAACGGTGATGCAGTCTATAACGTTTCGGGGAAGCCCATTCCACAAGTTGACAACTCGATTGAAGAAGAAATTCTTAGATTCGTGCGAGTTAAAAGAGTACCAATAATTTTGCAACCGTTTCCCCCGCGTGTAATTAGATTGGTCGATAGTGAAGTACTTACTACCGTTCATATTGTCGATGCCTTTGATGATTTTGAACACTTGAATTAAGTCACATCTTAATCTACGCCGAGTTAATGAAAAATGATTTAATTCTCTAAGACGCTCTTCGTATGGTTTGTTCTTTAGGCTAGGTATCATTTTGGTAACTCTACGTTGAACTCGTTCTAGCTTGTTTATATCTTTTTGGTAATAAGGGCACCAGGATTGAACGCAGTATTCCAGAAGAGGGCGGACTAATGAATTGTAAAGGGTTAGGATAACTTCTTTGGATTTATGCTCAAATGACCTGCCTATAAAGCCAATTATTTTGTTTGCCTTCTTAACAACTTCTGAACATTGTTGACTCGGTTTTAGGTTACTCGATATTGTTACTCCCAGATCGGTTTCTCTGTTTACATTCTTAAGCTGAGTGCCATTCATCGAATAGTTTGCTTTCTCATTTAGGTATCCGATATGTAGTACTTTCCATTTATCCGCATTGAAACTCATTTGCCAAATTTGGGCCCAACATGACAATTTATCTAGATTGTGTTGCATATCGTCAACTTGTTCTTTTGGGAGTACGCTATTTGCAATTTTTGTATCGTCAGCAAATTTTGAGATTGTAAAGGTGAGACCCTCATCTATGTCGTTGATGTAAATTAGAAAGAGAATTGGTCCTAGTACCGATCCCTGGGGTACCCCGCTACTTACATTGGTCCATTTTGATGCCTTACCGTTTATGACTACTCTTTGCTTTCTGTCGCTGAGCCAATTTTCTATCCATTTCAACACACCGTCTTGTATTCCATGCGCTTTTAGTTTTAGCAGTAAACGTTTGTGGGGAACTTTGTCAAAGGCCTTTTGAAAATCAAGGTATATAATATCTACAAGTTTACTCTCATCGTAGAGGTTGAGGATATCGTGGAAGAAGTCTAAGAGGTTTGGTAAACAGGAACGTTTTTTACGAAAGCCGTGTTGAGAGAGAGAGAGAGAGAGAGAGAGAGAGAGAGAGAGAGAGAGAGAGAGAGAGAGAGAGAGAGAGAGATTGGGGAGGGGTAGGAGGGAATGGGGAAGAAGTGAGGGAGGGAGGAGGGGGTGGGAATGGGGAAGGAGTAGGAAGGAGGAGTGGGGTAGGAGTGGAAGGGAAGCAGGGAGGGAATGAGGGAGGGAAAAGGAGGGAATGGGGGAGGAGTGAGGGAGGGAATGGGGGAGGATGAGGGAATTGGGAAGGAGTGAGGGAGGGAATGGGGAAGAAGTGAGGAAGGGGGGAAGGGGGAAGGAAAGGGAGGAGTGGGGAATGGGGAAGGATAGGGAGGGAGGACGAAATGGGGAAGGAGTAAGAGGGAGGGAAGGGAGAGGAGAGGGAGGGAGGGAAGGGATATGAGAGGGAGGGAGGGAAGGGAAAGGAGAAGGAGGGAAGAGAAAGGAGTGGGAGTTAGGGAAAAAAAAGTGAGAGGGAGAGGGAGGGATGAAAGTAGGGAGCGTTAGGAGGCAAACAGACCTTCACAAACTTTCATAACAAATAGATTGGCCAACCAGAGCAAGGTGAGGTTGTATACTCTTATATATACAGTAGATAGGACATAATTATAAGGTTAGCACTATGTCGGGTAGGGCGTCACAACAATATGAGCGAGTAAGCCAAAAGAAAAGTTGCCTTGAAAACATCGATTGAGCTTATTTACATTGCTTACATTTGTCTGTCCACCCCTCTCCCTCAGGTTAAGCCCCATTAGTTTTGAGATTCTAAGACGTACGCTCCATTAGTTGCATGATTTTAAGAACTTTTGTGCCATTAGGACTTGGAGGAGCCGAACAGGGCGGTACTCCCGGGGAGTGCTACAGGTGGTGGCTAAGGATAACTGGAACTCCTGGTTCACCACCTGGCCTCCTTTGCTGATTCTTTCTGTGCCTCACCAAACAAGAGGTCAACCCCAGTTTGCCGTCCAACAAACAGTATCACTCTTTCAACGCACTATACTTCAAATACCTTATATACCAGTACTAAACTACCTTCTCAAAACCCATATTATATATATATATATATATATATATATATATATATATATATATATATATAAGGTACGTCATGGTCCACTTCCAACATAGCGAGTGGAATGTACCGGTATTTTTTTTGTTTTTTTCATTTTTTTTTTCATGGCAGCTATCATGTATCTTGTATGTGTCTGTGATGTATGTTGTATGTGGCTATTATATATCTTGTATGTGGCTATTATATATGTTTGTAACCGGGTGGAATGTAGCGGTAATGACAGCTGTTATTTAGCTTGTATGTATCTATTATGCATCTTGCCTATGTCCGTGATGTATGTTTGTAACAGGGTGGAATGTACACTCGCTCCAAGAAGTATCTGCACCCCTATGCTGATCATCTGGTGTGTACAGCTCGGTAGGGTTGACACTTCTGCCTGCAACTATATCTATGTGTCAGACACGACATGGATATAGTTGCAGGCAGAGGTGCCAACCCTATCAAGCTGTACACATAAGATGATCAGCGTAGGGGTGCAGATACTTCTTTGACCGAGTGTACAGTCCTTTATAAAAATTCGCGGATCCTTTATGTTTTTCTTCATGCCATTAAGGGACACTTGAGGGACTTTTTTCTTTACTCCTTTCTCCCTCATGTTTAGCCCGATTACTTTTCTAATTTTAAGACGTTTGCCCCATTATTTTGACAATTTTAAGAACCTTCACCCCATTTCTGTCAATTTTAAGACCATTCGTGCCATTTAGGTGTCGATTTTTTCCCTGGCGAGCGATAGCGAGCCTGTAATTTAAGGGGAATCGGTCTTCGGCCGGGACATTTTTCTACCGAAAAATGTACACATTTATCTTGAAAGGGGGTCTAGGGGGAGTAATTTTCAGTTTGATGGAAGTTTAGGGAATCAACTCAAAACCTCCCCTTAACACTATCTGGATTGATTTTTGGATGGAACTGTCTTTCCAATCAATAGCGTATGCAATTGTGTAGTTGATGTACTGAACATTATATGCAAGAATTCGTTTCCAATGACATACTTCCATAATTAGTAATAGGGGAAGTACAGTCGGTCCAATAAGTTGTGTGGCCGCTGTCATTACGTTTTGCTCGCTGTGTGTTGTATTAATGTCTTGTCAGATGTTGAATAGGCGGTGTACAGGTAGACCCATGTTTTGTATATCTCACTCGAAACGATGAAATAAAGTTTCGATAGTGCCGATACCAATTATTGATCAAAATATACTTAGTGCCGCGACATCGCTTATTAACACCTAAAGGGCACGAAATGTCTTAATATTGACAAAAAAATGAGGCGGCGAAAGGTCTCAAAATCGCCGAACTAACGAAACGAACGTCTTCAAACCTCAAAACTAATACGGTATGCTAAACATGAGGGAGAAGGGGGTCCATAAAAAGCGAGTACTACCCCCTTAAGGGGAGGTTTCCACTTGAGGGATTTTTTTTCGAACTTCCTTCTCCCTCATGTTTAACCCCATTGCTTTTGAGATTTTAAGACGTTCGCCCCATTAGTTCGACGATTTTAAGAACTTTCGCCCCATTTATGTCACTTCTAAGACCTTTCGTGCCATTTAGGTGTCAATTTTGTCCTGGCGAGCGATAGCGAGCCTGTAATTTAAGGGGAACCGTTCGGCCTTTGGCCGGGACATTTTTCTACCGATAAATGTACAAATTTATCTTGAAAGGGGGTCAAGGGGGAGTAATTTTAAGCTTGATGGAAGTCTAGGAAACACACTAAAAACCTCCCCTTAAGTACCTTGTATATATGTTTGTAACCGAGTATAATGTAGTGTTAACCCCGACTGTACCGGTAATAACACGGTAATTATGTAGCTTTTATGTACTGTATCTATGATGGATGCTTGTAACCGGCGGGCGTTAAGCCGGTATCACACGAGCGCTTTTTCCCTCAACATTTATCCTCATCCTGGTCTCTGGTCTCCTGGTCTCTGCCAGACCAGCTTATGAGGTCAACACTTATAATATTTCGGCCACTTTAATTCATCTACCATCAGTCTAGTTGCCGATACCAGTGCACAATATTCCAGAAATGTTGCCAGAAAAATGTTGATTATCGAATGTTGACTAAAAAAGCTCTCGTGTGATACCGGATATAGTCATTCGGACATGGATCGATGGACCACTTTCAGGCTATAAGGTGTGTGTGTGTGGGTGTGTGTGTGTGGGTGTGGGTGTGTGTGTGTGTGTGTGTGTGTGGGTGTGTGTGTGTGTGTGTGTGTGTGTGTGTGTGTGTGTGTGGGTGTGTGTGTGTGTGGGTGTGTGTGTTTTTTTTTTTTTTTTTTTCCATCGGTATTTAGCAGAATTACTCGCTCAAATTTGGTTTTAGTAGATTTATAAGCATCGACATTAATTAATTGTATTTTTTTGTTACTTCCTTCTCCCCCATGTTTAGCCCCATTAGCTTTGAGATTTTATGACGTTCACCCCATCAGTTTGGCGATTATAAGATCTTTAACCCCATTTATTTGTCCATTTTAAGGTCCTCTAGGAATGAAAGGGGTAAACTCGATCTCAATCAAGCCTCTGAATACAATAAATCCTTTAAGGGGAGATAGGCCGGGTTTCTGGACCACTTTCTCTCTCATGTTTAGCCCCATTAGTTTTCAGATGTCAATATGTTTGCCCCATTAGTTAGTCGGTTTTAAGACCTTTGGCCCCATTTCTTCGTCAATATTTAGATCTTTCGTGCCATTTAGGTGTCGATTTTTTCCCTGGCGAACGATAGTGAGCCTGAAATGTTGGAAGAACCGGCCTTGGGCCGGAACATTGTTCTACCGAAAAATGTACAAATTAATCTAGAAGGGGGATCAAGCGGATGTTTTTTTTTTTAAATGTGATGGGAAGTCTAGGGAGGGAAATAGAAAAATAATGAATACATGCAATAATCGTCCAAAAAGTGAACCATCTTAAAATACTTGGTAAACTCTTCCTAACATTAACCAGGATAAAATATGACACACGTTCTGGTAATTCAGCAACAGTTTTAGACTTTGTATCAGCCAGCATTAAGGGGGGTGACCTGCTTTTTGTTCTTTCTGTCCTTTTCTCTCTTTCTCTGGCTTGTATCCATTCGGCCCCATTCAGCCAACTATTTTAAGACGTTTATCCCCATCTAGGTGTCGATTTCTTCCTGGCGAGCGATAGCGAGGCAGCATTACATGAAGAAATCCGGCTTCGCCGGAGACATTTTTCTATCGAAAAATGTACAAATTTAGCCTGCTGTCAAACAAAAATAAAAAATATGCTGGCTCGCTACCGCTCACCAGTAAAAAATTGACACCTGGATGGGGATAAACGTCTTAAAACAGTAGGCTGAATGGGGCCAAATGGATACAAGCCAGAGAAAGATAGAAAAGGACAGAACAAAAACAGGTCACCTCCCTTAAGCCGCTGTCACACGAGCGCTTTTTCCGTCAATTTTCCATGAGCAAATTTTGTTCTCGTAATATTTTGGGACATTTTCGCACGGGTATCGGTAACTAGACTGAAGGTAGATTAAGTTAGGGGGCTGAATTATGATAAAGTGTCATATTTCAAGCTTTCAGACCATAATTGCCCGTAAAAAATTGCTCGAAAAACGGCTCGTGTGACTCTGGCTTTATACTCTTCGTGAATTACAATCTACAATATATATTTTATCTGTTTCGGAATTCACTGAAACTCAAAGATTTTTTTAATGACAACAATACAATGAATTACATAAGAAGCTCACCAGGTATTTATAGTGTGTTTAGCTTGAAATGATAATACTGTGCATCCTCTCTATCTCTCTCTCTCTGATAGATAGAAATATAGATAGATAGATAGATAGCTAGAGAGAGAAAGAGAAAAAAAAATATAATTATATATTCTCTCACTCATATTCTCTCTATCTCAGATAGATAGAAATATAGATAGATAGATAGATAATTAGATAGATAGATAGTTAGATAGATAGATAGTTAGATAGCTAGAGAGAGAAAGAGAAAAAAAGATAGATAATTATATATTCTCTCTCACTCATATTCTCTCCCTCCCTCTCTCTCTCTCTCTCTCTCTCTCTCTCTCTCTCTCTCTCTCTCGCTCAAACAATAGAGCTAATTGAGGGACAGAGCAAAGGATTTTTTTATTTTTATAAAGACGATTGCCTCATAATTTTTCCGCCGTATTGGAAGAAAGGCAATTATTAGTACAATGTGTCTCTGGAAATTCTAAGAAGGACAATTAGGTGAACAGTGAAGCCGTGTTGACTATTATGGAGAAGATGGTTATTCTCTATGGAAAGTACAATTATTACGTCTCTCATGGTTGATCATAGTTTTACAATTACGGAAGGCTGATGTGGGCCTGTAATATCCTGATAGTTTCTCTCTCGCATTTTTAAGGGGGGATGGGCGCATTTATTTGCTTATTTATATATAATTCTATACATACATTTTATATATAATTCTATACATACATTTATATATCATTCTATACATACATTTATATATCATTCTATACATACATTTATATATCATTCTATACATACATTTATATATCATTCTATACATACATTTATATATAATTCTATACATACATTTATATATAATTCTATACATACATTTATATATCATTCTATACATACATTTATATATAATTCTATACATACATTTATATATCATTCTATACACATTTATATATAATTCTATACATACATTTTATATATCATTCTATACATACATTTATATATCATTCTATACATACATTTATATATCATTCTATACATACATTTATATATCATTCTATACATACATTTATATAATTCTATACATACATTTATATATAATTCTATACATACATTTATATATCATTCTATACATACATTTATATATCATTCTATACATACATTTATATATCATTCTATACATACATTTATATATCATTCTATACATACATTTATATATCATTCTATACATACATTTATATATCATTCTATACATACATTTATGTATCATTCTATACATACATTTGTATATCATTCTATACATACATTTATATATCATTCTATACATACATTTTTAGTTTCCTCCCTAGTCTTCCATCAAGCTATAAAACACCCACCTCCTAGACCCCCTTTCAAGATATATTTGTACATTTTTCGATAGAAAAATTTCCCGGCCGAAGGCCGCTCCCTCTTATAATTACAGGCTCGCTATCGCTCGCCAGGAAAAAATCGACACCTAAATGCCACGAAAGGTCTTGATATCGATAAATAAATGGGACAAAAGGTCTTAAAATCGACAAACTAATGGGATGAACGTCTTAAAATCGACAAACTAATGGGGCGAACGTCTTAAAATCGGCAAACTAATGGGGCGAACGTCTTAAAATCGACAAATAAATGGGGCTAAACACAAAGGAGTACAAAGGAAATCAAGCAACAACAGGTCTAGTGACCCTTTTAGGTTGCTTGTCCTCCAAAACACTGAGGATCAAGTGTCCAAACAGTGGTTTAGAGTGGGTAAGGGAACATTGGAAAGGGAATTACAGCCCTGGAACTAATGTCCGTGGCAGGATTAGGAAGTTAGTAGAGGACAGATGGGTTAGTAACTGAGGGGGGGATAAAATAAAGTTATTCATTTACAAACGCAGTCAGTCGCTGGTTTAATGAGAGATATTTGTCTAGGCGGAGTTTAAATGAATCAACGGTGATGCAGTCTATAACGTTTCGGGGAAGCCCATTCCACAAGTTGACAACTCGATTGAAGAAGAAATTCTTAGATTCAAAAGATTTACCAATAATTTTGCAACCGTTTCCCCGCGTGTAATTAGATTGGTTGATAGTGAAGTACTTACTACAGTTCATATTGTCGATGCCTTGGATGATTTTGAACACTTAAATTAAGTCACCTCTTAATCTGCGCTGGGTTAAAGGAAATAGATTTAATTCTCTAAGACGCTCTTCGTATGGTTTGTTCTTTAGGCTAGGTATCATTTTGGTAACTCTACGTTGAACTCGTTCTAGCTTGTTTATATCTTTTTGATAATAAGGGCACCAGGATTGAACGCAGTATTCCAGAAGAGGGCGGACTAAGGAATTGTAAAGGGTTAGGATAACTTCTTTGGATTTATGCTCAAATGACCTGCCTATAAAGCCAATTATTTTGTTTGCCTTCTTAACAACTTCTGAACATTGTTGACTCGGTTTTAGGTTACTCGATATTGTTACTCCCAGATCGGTTTCTCTGTTTACATTCTTAAGCTGAGTGCCATTCATCGAATACGAGGGAGATGGGAGGCCAGAAAAACAAACCATCCCCCCTTAACCCTTTCAAGCTCCAATACGCGTTCCTGTTCTGTTTCTGGCTACTATTAGACGATTTTATTCAGATTAGTAACGGTATATGGAAATCAAAGGGTTGATTGAGATCGTATTTACCCTTTTAATACCCACAGATCCTTCCTAAGCTGCATAACATCGTCTAATGATAGCCCAAATATACTGCTAAAACGCGTCAGAGCTTCAAAGGGTTAAAATGGGTTTTATAGTTGATGTCTTCCAGTACAGTGGGTAAATGTCCATGTTGGAGTGACATATACATTTTTTTTTTTAGTTCGAGCTTCAGTAACTTCGTCCTTGACCAATTTTATGATTTTTACCCCTGCTGTCCCGGTGGTATCTATTTTTATTATATTCTAGCTATATTTAGACGATTTTATGCAGTTTAAGGGGAGGTATTTAGTTGGTTCCCTAGACCTCCATCAACCTTAAAATTACACCCCCTCGAGTCCCTTTCAAGATAAATTTGTACATTTTTCGGTAGAAAAATGTCCCGGCCGAAGGCCGGTTCCTCTTAAATTACAGGCTCGCTATCGCTCGCCAGGATAAAATAGACACATGAATTGCACGAAAGGTCTTAATATTGGGTGAAAGTTCTTAAAATCGCTAAACTAATGGGGCAAACGTTTTATAATATCAAAAGCAATGGGGCTAAACATGAGGGAGAATGGGGTCAAGAAAAAAATCCCTTAAGTGGAGATCTCCCCTTAAGAAGGATCTGTGGAAGTAAAAAGGGTTGTTGTTGTAGTTGTTGTTCCCCAAGCTGCCTGGCCGAACAGCCCCAAGGCCCCGAGTAAGGCCAAGGCCATAAACGAGCGCCCCCACAGAACCCTCCCTGCCGACCACAATAAAGCCTGGGTGACCGAAGCCACTCCATGGCGGGGAGCTGAGAGGGTGCGTAAACGCCCGGGAAACCAAAGCCCCACCCAGGGCCCTGTGCCCCTCAGCAATTATGAAGAGAAAGTTGAGGGGCAAAGGAATAATGTGACGCTTTAGCTTCCAATCTTGGTAGATTGGGAGGTCAATCCACGGAAGAGACGCCGTCACTTGAGATTTAGAAAATATATAAGTAAAAGGAACAGTCAGAGTAAGCTATGGGTATGGCAGAGATCGCTCAGGTCTCACTCTGATAGACCAGCCCATCGCCAAAGTAAAAAGGGTTCAGCGAGATAGTTCGAAGCCTGTTAAATGCTGGGGGGCCCTATTATAAACGGAATTAAGTTGTCTAATAGTAGCCATGAGTAGTAGTCATGAGCCAGAGAAATGTACAGAGATTTACATATATAAACTGGCCACAGAGATCTTACACTCCTTGTAGAGATAGCGACCCTAAGAGATAGTGGAAGGAAAGGATAGCAAATATGAACGAGAGAGAGAGAGTTTACATAGATTTACATATATACACTGACCACACAGACCTTACGATCCCAACGAGGTGGTCAGGACTTAATTCTAGTGGAGATAGCCAACCCGTGAGTAAGGGACAGTGGAAGGAAAGGATAGCAAAGAAGAAGGCTCTCTGTTGAGAGAGAGAGAGAGAGAGAGAGAGTGAGAGTGAGTGTGAGAGACAGAGTGAGATGTATTTATGTATGAATGTGTGTATGTATGTATGTATGTATGTATGTATGTATGTATGTATGTATGTATGTGTGTGTGTGTGTATGTATGTGTGTGTCAATAAACAATACACATGTACACCATATGTGTAGCCGCACTTTTCCTTTCTTCTCCCTTCTGTCCAAATCCTTCTAAATCCTTTCTGCTTCTCTCTCTCTCTCTCTCTCTCTTTGCTATCCTTTCCTTCCACTTTCCCTTACGTTCGGGTTTGCTATCTCTACTAGAATTAAGAACTGCATGACCATCTCGTTGGGATCGTAAGGTCTGTGTGGCCAGTCTATCTAAGTAAATCTATGTAAATCTCTCTCTCTCTCTCAAACTCTTGCATAAAACCTAATTAGTTTTTCTTTTTTCTATCTGCAATTTTTAACACTCACTCACTCACTCACTTTCACTCTCTCTCTCTCTCTCTCTCTCTCATCTCGTTCCAAACCCTTACATAAACGTAATTAATTTTCGTAACTTTTTATTTACGACTTTTAACACACATTATATCGTCCTTTTCCTTCCTCTTTTGTTAACCCTTTACCTTCATTATTATTTACCTTTGTATTAGCTCACGTCTGGACTATTAACATTTGTCTTAACTGTCTTACACACTCACTTACACACACATACAAATACATAAAACACACACACACACATATACATACGAAGTCATCAAACACACACACACACAGGCGGCCCAGGCTGGGAAATTAGGTATAGCCCGGCAGCCCGGACTAGCCTGGATATGTAGCCAGGCTAGTGATTTTCAATGTTAGTCTGCCCGGCAGTTGCCCGGGGGACAAGTGAATTGTTTGTAATACTTCCTTACATAACGCTTCAATAAAATAAATAATAGTAATCACATAATATCAAATACTGGTATATATAGTATAACTAATGTAGGAAAACATCGCTGCGGTAACTCTTCAGTAGACAGAGTCTGAGACCAACGCTACTCGGAGTACGGTGACCCTAAGTAAACAGTAAACATTAAACAGCTGATCGGTTGTCGAATTCTATACTGTCAATATTGATGTATATCGGATAAAATAACATAAACAAGTTCAATAAACAGATAAATGTAACAAAATCAGGAAAATTGAAACAAGTTAGGCTAAATGTAGCCGTGTAAATCCTATGATAACATGGCCTAAGATTTGATGTTATTACTTTGCCGTGAATTTCGTAATGTTACGAACTTGAACTGAATTGGGGATACTTGTTAAGCTTGTAGATGGTGCTGGTTGCATAGTTGTTGGTCTCTGGTCAATGTGTTATAAAATGTTCTAAAATTTTCTAAAATTATCTGTGCCCCATGAATATTCCTTCCTCTCACTTAAACATTAGGCTACCATAGTGCGGTGGGAATATGAACATGATTAGATTAATATCCAGTATTCGAGAATGGATAATAAGTCGTAGGCGTGTGCATAAACCTTTAACCGTCTTGGTGGTGTAATGGTTAACGTGTCTAAAAATCTGTGTGTGATAACCCGGGTTCGAATCTTGGTGGATCACATATATGCTTTCATTAATTTCATTGGAGGTGTTTGGTGTTGTGGTGAAATTAATACAGAATAGAATACGATAATTCATGTAAATCGATAGATGCTAGTTGCAGGGGTAGCAATTAGCATCGCCTGCACCTAAGCATGTCTCCACTTTGTAGATAGTGGCGTGCATTTTAATTATGTTATATATTTTTCCCATCTTAATGTTAATAATTTCTATCTTAAAAAATCCGGGCTATTGGGATTTTGGATTATCCGTGTTCGAATTATCAACATTTTGCTCTAACAGACAATTTAACAGACAAACATATCTGTCTTAAGTCAGTGTTGTGGTTTCATATTCAGTATAGCCGTAAACACTGTCTCTCCTCGGTATACATTAATAATGAACTATGAATTTATAATGTGATTCAATAAAAATATGGCATAGACTAAGGCTGCCTGTTCCTAGAAATGTTGTTCGCTGTATCCCTGCTGCCTGTTCCTAGAAATGTAGAGGAGGCCACATAGCCATATGACAATGAGGTACTGGAACGTGGTGAAAAAACAAAGCCTTACCAAAGGAACTGTAGAAGGATTATTCATAACAATTTATATTGGAGTGAGGGGATAAAGTGGTAGTACCGAGAAGAGGAGGGATAGTGGAGAACAAACGTTTATATTGAAGAGACCTGCGCATCCCGGAATGGGAGAGGTTTAATTAGGTTATTAAATGGAAACCTTTAATGTCCTCCTCATATACTCAATGTTTTACCATCAACGTCTATCTATCTATCTATCTATTTACTCATGCCCAATCCCCACTTTTCCTATTTTTTATTTTATTTTATTATGTTTTTTTGTTTTTTGTTTTTTGTGTGTTTTTTGTTTTTTTTTGGGGGGGGGTTTGGGGGGGGGGGGGGGCTGTCTCAAGACAGAGCAAGAACAGGGAAAACACAACAGAAAAAAACTCCACACAAAAACAAAACACAAATTCACACACATCTACTGTAGGTCATTTGCCAATAAAATACTATTGTTATTTCCAAAACATTAGTAATGTATGAGTTTTCCAAAACTCAATAAGTACTGTGGACATAAAATAGGCAATTTATAGAAGCTGGTGGCATGTTTGTGAATGTAAGTGGTACTTAACGAGTGAAAAATAAATAAATGTATAAGGGCAAGTACAAAATATGTCCGGGCAAGTGAAAAAAACTGTCAGGGCAAGTGAAAAAAACTGTCAGGGCAAGTGAAAAAAACTGTCAGGGCAAGTGAAAAAAACTGTCAGGGCAAGTGAGTTTCAGAAGTCACTAGCCCGGGGCAAGTAGATCCGTAACACTAATTTCTCAGCCTGCTCTCTCTCTATCTATCACACACACACACACACACACCTCCAGGCCCCTACTGAGCGTTCCCGCAATATTCATAAGAGGATTAATTAATGTAAGACGAACCAGGAGAAAGAAAGAAAGAGAGAGAGAGAGAGAGAGAGAGAGAGAGAGAGAGAGAGAGAGAGAGAGAGAGAGAGAGAGAGAGAGAGAGAGAGAGAGAGAGAGAGAGAGAGAGAGAGAGAGAGAGAGAGAGAGAGAGAGAGAGAGAGAGAGAGAGAGAGAGAGAGAGAGAGAGAGAGAGAGAGAGAGAGAGAGAGACAAATATATAAATAGACAAATAGAGAGAGAGTGTACATAGGAGTACAAAGGAAATCAAGCAACAACAGGTCTAGTGACCCTTCTAGGCTGCTTGTCCTCCAAAACACTGAGGATCAAGTGTCCAAACAGTGGTTTAGAGTGGGTAAGGGAACATTGGAAAGGGAACTACTGCCCTAGAACTAATGTCCGTGGCAGGATTAGGAAGTTAGTAGGGGACAGATGGGTTAGTAACTGAGGGGGGATAAAATAAAGTTATTCATTTACAAACGCAGTCAGTCGTGGGTTTGATGCGAGATATTTGTCTACGCGCGGAGTTTAAATGAATCAACGGTGCTGCAGTCTATAACGTCTCGGGGAAGCCCATTCCACAAGTTGACAACTCGATTGAAGAAGAAATTCTTAGATTCGTGTGAGTTAAAAGATTTACCAATAATTTTGCAACCGTTTCCCCGCGTGTAATTAGATTGGTCGATAGTGAAGTACTTACTACAGTTCATATTGTCGATGCCTTTGATGATTTTGAACACTTGAATTAAGTCACCTCTTAATCTGCGCTGGGTTAAAGGAAATAGATTTAATTCTCTAAGACGCTCTTCGTATGGTTTGTTCTTTAGGCTAGGTATCATTTTGGTAACTCTACGTTGAACTCGTTCTAGCTTGTTTATATCTTTTTGGTAATAAGGGCACCAGGATTGAACGCAGTATTCCAGAAGAGGGCGGACTAAGGAATTGTAAAGGGTTAGGATAACTTCTTTGGATTTATGCTCAAATGACCTGCCTATAAAGCCAATTATTTTGTTTGCCTTCTTAACAACTTCTGAACATTGTTGACTCGGTTTTAGGTTACTCGATATTGTTACTCCCAGATCGGTTTCTTTGTTTACATTCTTAAGCTGAGTGCCATTCATCGAATAGTTTGCTTTCTCATTTAGGTATCCGATATGTAGTACTTTACAATTATCCGCATTGAAACTCATTTGCCAAATTTGGGCCCAACATGACAGTTTATCTAGATTGTGTTGCATATCGTCAACTTGTTCTTTTGAGAGTACACTATTTGCAATTTTTGTATCGTCAGCAAATTTTGAGATTGTACAGGCGAGACCCTCATCTATGTCGTTGATGTAAATTAGAAAGATAATTGGTCCTAGTACCGATCCCTGGGGTACCCCGCTACTTACATTGGTCCATTTAGATGCCTTACCGTTTATGACTACTCTTTGCTTCTGTCGCTGAGCCAATTTTCTATCCATTTCAACACACCGTCTTGTATTCCATGCGCTTTTAGTTTTAGCAGTAAACGTTTGTGGGGAACTTTGTCAAAGGCCTTTTGAAAATCAAGGTATATAATATCTACAGCTTTACTCTCATCGTAGAGGTTGAGGATATCGTGGAAGAAGTCTAAGAGGTTTGTTAAACAGGAACGTTTTTTACGAAAGCCGTGTTGAGTATCTTTAAGTAAGTTATTTGCCTCTAAGTGATTTACGAGTCTGTCTCTTATGACCGTTTCTAGCATTTTACATACAATTGAGGTTAAGCTAATTGGACGATAATTACTGGGTAGGGATTTGCTGCCTTTTTTTAATATCGGTGTTACGTTGGCTAGCTTCCACTGATCAGGCATAGTCCCAGACTGCAAGGATTCATTGAATAGCAATGTCAGTGGTTTGGAGAGCTCATCCTTAGCTACCTTTAGAACTTTATGTGAGATTGTATCAGGTCCAGGCGTTTTATTTACCTTGAGTTTATCTAAACAATTCAATACTTCTCGCTCTGTAATGGTGATATTGCTTAGAACATCTGAATTATCAATCTGAATCGGCGATGGTGTAGGGATATCACTGAGGTCTTCGGTTGTAAACACTGATGCAAAGAAGGTATTGAGGGCATTACTCATTTGTACTTCGTCTTTGGTGTATTCTCCATTTTCATCGACTAACGGTCCAACAGTTGAAGTAACTACTTTTTTCTTTCTGATATAACTATAGAATTCTTTCGGGTTTGTTTTACTTTGATTCGCAACATGTAACTCCAGGGTCTTTTTACTTTGCTTAATTAACTTTTTGGCTTTGCGTCGTAGCTCTACAAATTTCACCTGTTCTTCGTCATTTTGTGAGGATTTTAATCTATCATTAGCACATTTTTTAGCAAGCAGACAGTCTGAAATATCTTTATTCCACCATTTGGGCTTATCATTATGGCCTGGACGCCGTATTTTCGATGGTATGCAGTCTTGCACTGCCTTAAGGTAAGTGGTTGTGAAACACTCCCAAGATGTATTTATGTCGTTATTGTTAGTCAGAAAGCTCCAGTCAGTTTCTTTAAGCTTTGATTTAAGTTTATGAAAATTTGCTTTCTTGAAATTAGGGACTTTCTCAATGCTGCTATTTCATTTGTTACTAGTAAACTTTAAAGTGAAAGTTATCGTACGATGGTCGCTGTTACTGAATTCATCACCAACATTCAAATTCTCTATTAATTCTTCTTTTGTTGCGAGTACAAGGTCAAGCACATTATTACCACGGGTCAGAGATTGTACAAATTGAAACAGTTAACTCTCTTGCAAGTTAGCATAGAGCTCGTGTCCAGAGTGTGAAGTAAGAATATCGCCCCATTTAGTCACGGGTAAGTTGAAATCGCCAAGAATTACGGTATCTTGTATGTTAGTTATTTCTGTAATTTGTTCATAAATTTCACTGTCAGTTTGCACTGATTGAGATGGGGGTCTGTATAATAAAGCTAGTGTTATTTTAGTTCCTCGTTTATTATTTAATAGTACATAAGATATGTCTATATTCGCAATTTGAGGTTTTGACATTAAGACGGGATTAAGACTTTCCTTTATAAAAAACAGAACTCCTCCTCCACTTCTATTGATCCGACTTTTCTCAAACATTGTATAACCAGGAAGCGTATATTCGGCTAAAAAGTCTCTAAAAGAGAGAGAGAGAGAGAGAGAGAGGTAGATACACACATACTGTATATAGACAAATAAATAGACAAATAGATATAGATAGATAGATAGAGAGAGAGATAGGTAGACAAATATATATATATATATATATATATATATATATATATATATATATATATATATATAGAGTGAGAGAGAAGATTATTATATTAGCTCTATTTCCCCCGTTTCTTGACCTCATTCACTCTTGCTATCCCTCTATTATATATATATATATATATATATATATATATATATATATATAGATATATATATATACCGGTATATATATATATATATATATATATACTGTATATATATATCTATATATATATATATATATATATATATACTTTATACTGTAAGGGGGGGGATGAGCATTTTTTATTTTTTTGGCTGAGTTATATGTCGGTATCTCTCTATATTATTTTTATATTTCCTCCCTAGACCTCCATCAAGCTTTAAAAGAAAACAAACTCCTACGACCCTCCTTCAAGATAAATGTGTACTTTTTCGATAGAATTTGTTTCCTCTTAAATTACAAGCTCGCTATCGCTCGCCAGGAAAAAATAAACACATAAATGAAACTAAGTCTTAATACTAACAAAGAAATGGAGCGAAAGGTCTTAAAATCGCCAAACTAATGGACTAAACGTCTTAAAATGTAAAAACTAATGGGGTTAAACATGAGGAAGAAGGGGGACCAGAAAAACGCCCCATCTCCCCTTAATTATACTATATCACATTCTATTATATAAGACAGATACTTTATCCATATATACACTCATGATATTCTTCCATTCCAGTTTGATTTCCATTTTCTCTTCTTTTCTTCCATTCTCTTCATCTTTATCAGTCTTTCCTCCTATTCCCTCCTTCCTCGTCCTCTTCTTCCACTTCCCTCTCCGCATTGCCAACTGTTGTGTAAAATGTTTGGCATCTCTCTCTCTCTCTCTCTCTCTCTCTCTCTCTCTCTCTCTCTCGCTATTTATCTATATTTTCTTGTCTGTTTGTGGGCCTCTCTCTCCCTCTCACTCACTCACTCTCTCTCTCAATGTAATCCTATATTGTTCCATTTCCTCTCTATTTAATCGTCCCTTCCGTCTATTTCCTCCATTCTGTTCGTATATATATCATCAATTCCTTCTATCCCCCTTTCTTATCCATTATTATCAACCATTCCTATTCCTTTATCGTCGTTCCTTCAATTCCTTTATTATCTTCCTTCTCCCCTATCATCAATTCTTTCTATTTCTATTCCTTTATCATCCATTCCTTCTATCCCCCTTCTTTATCAACCATTCCTTCTATCCCATCTTTATCATCCATTCCTTCTATTCCCCTTCTTTATCACCCATTCCTTCTATCCCCTTCTTTATCACCCATTCCTTCTATTCCCCTTCTTTATAATCAATTCCTTCTATTCCCCTTCTTTATCATCAATTCCTTCCATCCCCCTTCATTATCACCCATTCCTCTTATTCCCTTCTTTATCACCCATTATTTCTACTTCCATTCATTCTTCACCATCCATTCCTCCTATCCCCCTTCTTTATCAACCATTCCTCCTATTCCCATCTTTATCACCCATTCCTTCTATTCCCCTTCTTTATCATCCATTCTCGCCCTCTTCCCCTTCCTACCCCCCACTCAGCTGGCGAGTAAAACATTTTGCAATTTTCAACTGGCAAAAATTAAGAGCCTCAACAAAATACCGGTATTGCTAACAAGCCCTCTTTTTTTCTGTATAGATAGATAGATAGATAGATAGGGATATATAGATACATAGATATATAGATAGATAGATACATAGATATATAGATAGATAGAGATAGATAGAAAGGAGATTGCTAGATAGGATATATAGATAGATATAGATATTATTATTATTATTATTTTTTTTATTATTTTGTCTACATCCCTCAAATTTCGGGTGGATTGGTGTACTTGTTTATCGAGAGTTTGTAGTTACTTGATTGTTTCCATTTTACCCGGGAAGGTATCCACTTGTTTGTCGAAATTTTGTAGGTAAGACAATTTAATAGTTCCAAGTTTATTGTTTTTTTCTTTTTTAATTTGTTTGGCTTGTTTTACGTTTGTTTACGGCGGTTTTATGTGCTTGTTTGGCGAGATTGGGTCGGTAAGCTAATTTGATACTTGCAGGTTTCTTCTGATTTGTTTTGATGGATTTTGTGTTTCAATATGTTTCATCTTTCAAATTCAGGGTTTATTTGTGTTCGTGTAAATTCATATTTTTGTGGGTAAGCTTATTTGATAGATACATAATATTATCTGTGTGTGTGTGTGTGTGTGTGTGTGTGTGTGTGTGTGTGTGTGTGTGTGTGTGTGTGTGTGTGTGTTGCTGGTGGATTTGTTTGTATGTCTTATAGCGTACACAATACACACGTAAGCGATACACACACTGACAGAAACTCACACATGCATCCATTTAAATACATACACATATACATACATACTGTATACTTGCTCAACCTTCCAATTACACAACCAATACATATACGTTAAAAGTATTTGACCTCTACACACACAAACACACATATATATACAAACAAACACACATACACACACATATAACCTATACAAACACACACACACACACACACGGGCGCACATACACACACACACACAATATGCAAACAAACACACATACACACAACAAACACACACACACACACACAGCAAATGTATACACCAGCAATCTCCCTGTTTGCACCCATTTATTTTACTGCTACCCACGCTATCGCTCTCTCTCTCTCTCTCTCCCTCTCTCTCTCTCTCTCTCTCTCCTATTCAACTTATCTAACACACACACACAAACACACTTAATCTCACTCTCTCACTACTCACATTCTACTACCTGCCTACCAACAAACCAACCAACAAACCAATTAACCTCTCTATGTCTCACTATCTTCCTCTCTCTCTCTTTTCTATTGAACATACCTGAAACCCAAATTCTCTCTCTCTCTCTCTCTCTCGCTCTCTCTCTCTCCTACCAGCACCCCCCTCCCCCCCTCTCCTTCATTTCTGTCCATTCATTATTTCACGGGTCTGATCCCCCGGCTTATACAACGGATTAGTTTCTCATTCACCCCCACACGCTCGGTCAGGGGGGGGGGGGTCAATCAAAATAATAGGGGGGTAGGGGGAGCGGGCGGTAATTTATGGGAAGGGGTGAGTGTGGGTGGTTGTGTGTGTGTGTGTGTGTGTGTGTGTGTGTGTGTGTGTGTGTGTGTGTGTGTGTGTGTGTGTGTGTGTGTGTGAGAGAGAGAGAGACTTACATAGATACACTGGCCACACAGACCTTACGATCCAAACGAGGTGGTCAGGACTTAATTCTAGTAGAGATGGCATATTCGATAGAAAAGGAAAGTTGAAGGAAAGGATAGAAAAGAAGAAGGCTCTCTCCCCACCCTCCGTTCCCTCCGGCAATTACCGTACATGAAAAAGTTGGAAGTGATTAACCTTGCTGGGCTTCGAAATCCCCAGACGGAATTTACAGGAAAGATTGGAAAAAAAAGAAAGGGAAAACAAAAAAGAAATTAAAAAAATCATGCAACCCTTCGCCTTAGCAGCATGTAACTTTTGGGGTTAATTGGAATCATCCAACCCATCACCCTTAGTAGTATGTACATATTTAGTGATGTTTATTATTTTTATTTTTTATTTGTGTATTATTATTTTTTATTTCTTTTCTAACGCTCTCTTCAGCTGAACAAATAATAACGTGATAATTACTGCCTACTCCATACCAATTTTTCTGTGGTATGAGTCTAGATTTTTCTTAAATGTATCTATAGAGGAGCTGTCTATTACTTTATTTGGAAGTTTGTTCCACTCATCAATTACACTGTGAGTGAAGATTTTTTTTGTTGTATCTAGATTCGCTCTCCGACCTAATAATTTTAAATTGTTTCCTCTTGTAGAGGTGTCTTCGGCTTTTTTGAATAACTTATCTAGATTAATGTTACGGAATCCTTTTAGAATTTTAAAACACTATCAATTGGCCTCTCATCCTTCGTTTCTTAAGTGAAAATAGATCAAGTTCTCTCAGTCTTTCATCATATGATTTATTTCTCAATGAAGGGATTAGCTTAGTGGCTCGCCTTTGCACAGATTCTAATTTTTTAACATCCTTTATGAGGTGAGGTGACCAAAACTGCACAGCATATTCGAGGTGCGGTCTCACCATACTTTTGTATAAGGGTAAAACTATGTCTTTGCTGTGATAGTGGAAGTTTCTTCTGATGAAACCTAGTGCCCTGTTTGCTTTGTTTGCAGCCGCTGTGCATTGATTAGAAGATTTTTGTTGATATAGGTTAAGTGCACACACAACATATATACAGAGTGTACACATGCCTTAATCATATTGCAACATACACACATGTACTTTCAGGGCAATACCATCATTGTTTAATATCCCATGATAATATACCGTACTCTGTAGTATCGGCAGCGTTGCACCAAATATATCCGGCACCGCTGCACATGTTTTCATCAGTAACATCCGGTCGGCACTCAGCATAGCAGTGCCACCCCAGCTCTGTATATCTTTGGCTAATAAGAACCTATAAAAGCACCCACACTGACATCCGTGGGTCTCACCTACAGCGGCACCACTAGAAAACTCCACATGCTTCCTGACACAGGTGCAGACATCACAGTGATCGGCCGACGACACCTTGACATACTTCGGATTCCTATCAGCAGCCTACGACCTCCGCCTCCGACAACAACGCTCAACGCGGATGGCTCTGCAATGGCTCCTGCTTTGGGGAAGTTTCATGCACAACACACCATCAGCAAACGCTCCTGTTCGGCCACAATCCAAGTCCGCGAGGGTGTTCAGACGCCGCTTCTGTCCAAACGCCACTGTCAAGCATTGGCCATCATCTCAGCAGAATTCCCCAAGCCAATTCTACAGGTTAAACATATCTACAGGTGTAAGGAGCTACCCTTCACAGCCACCACATCACCTGCACAAGCCAAGGAGTTCTTTCTTCGAGAGTTCAAGGACGTTTTGGTCTCCAAGGAGGATCTCCAGACAGCTCCACTCAAGCCTATGAAGGGTCCCCCAATGCGGATCCACCTCAAGGACGATGCCGTGCCTTTTGCCATCTACACCCCGCGGCAGATCCCCTTTGCTTTCAGGGACAAAGTTAAGCAGGAGCTGGACTCGCTAGTGGCACAAGGTATCATTAAACCGGCCGGCGATGAACCTTCAGAGTGGTGCCACCCCCTCGTCATCGTCGCCAAGCCCAACGCCGA
Source organism: Paralithodes platypus (assembly GCA_032716605.1). Taxonomy (NCBI): domain Eukaryota; kingdom Metazoa; phylum Arthropoda; class Malacostraca; order Decapoda; family Lithodidae; genus Paralithodes; species Paralithodes platypus. Next base: position 38,447,069 of record CM064484.1, read on the forward strand.
AGTTCGCCTCACCGTAGACCTCACCAAGCTCAACTGCCAAGTTTCCCGCCCAGCCCACCCCTCACCGACGCCTTTCGAAGCGATCCGCAGTGTGGCCCCGCAGGCAAAATTCTTCACGACGGCAGACGCCCCGAGTGGATATTGGCAAATGGAACTTGCGGAGGAGGACCAGCATCTCACAACTTTCATCACTCCTTATGGCCGTTTCCAACACTGTAGAGGTCCAATGGGTTTCGCTGCGACAGGTGATGCCTTCTGCCATCGCGGTGATAGGGCCCTCCAAGGGGTGCAAAATTGTGCCAAGGTTGTCGACGACGTGCTGCTCTACGACGAGGACTTCAACACACATCTTCAGCGTATCCATGAAGTGCTCATACGGTGCCGCGACAGTGGGATCACACTCAACAAGGACAAGTTCGTGGTCGCCGCACCCAGTGTGAACTTCTGTGGGTACACGCTCTCAGGTGAGGGCATCTCGGCTGACCCTGGCAAAGTCGGAGCGATCAAGGACTTCCCGACACCAGCCAACATCACCGACCTTCGCTCCTTCATGGGTTTGGTGAACCAGCTGGCGGAGTTCACCCCCGACATCGCCACTGCCGCTCAGCCCCTGCGCCCCCTGATGAGCCCGAAGAGGTCGTTTATGTGGACCGCTGACCATGATGAGGCTTTCCGCCGGGTCAAGGCTGCCCTGCTCAGTCCACCCGTCCTGGCCCCATTCGACCCTTCCCTACCAGTGATTCTACAAACTGATGCATCCCGCCTCAACGGTATTGGATATGCCCTCCTACAGGATCATGGCAACAACCGGCTCCGCTTAGTTCAGTGTGGCTCGAGGTTCCTAAGCGACGCCGAGTCCCGCTATGCCACCATTGAGCTGGTGATGCTAGCCGTGGTCTGGGCCATGTCCAAGTGCAAGTTCTACCTCATCGGACTGCAACACTTCACCCTCATGACGGACCATCGCCCCCTCATCCCCATCTTCAACAACTACACCCTTGATGCGGTTGAAAATCCCCGCCTCCAACGTCTGAAGGAGAAAGTCGCACCTTACCTCTTCACAGCCGTCTGGCGCGCTGGCAGGTTGCTCTGCATCCCTGATGCGTTGTATCGGGCCCCTGTCAGCCACCCGACGCCAGAGGATGAGTTAGCATGTGCCGATGCCACGGTTCACCTCAGATCCCTCGTAACTGTCAACGCCGCCGCCGCCGACGTCAACTCTCCTTCACAGGACGCAGACAGGATTCTCCAGGAACTCCGAGACGCAGCCAGAGCGGATCCTGTGTACATCCGCCTGCGTGAGTGCGTTACTTCGGGTTTCCCCACCAACCGCTACGACCTGCACAACTCTCTACTCCCATTCTGGAAACTCCGAGACTACCTGTCAGCAGATGGTGAACTCGTCCTGTACGGAGCGAGGGTTGTGGTTCCTGAAGCCCTCCGCCGCCGCACCTTGGCTCGCCTGCATGATAATCACAGAGGCGTGGAGGCCACTAAGCGTAGGGCGCGACAGGCTGTCTTTTGGCCTGGCATCAACTCGGACATCGCCAATACAGTTCAAGCTTGTGAGCCGTGTCAGGTCTTACAGCCTAGTCAGCAGCAGGAACCCATGATCAACGACGACAACTCAACTAGGCCTTTCGAGTCTGTTTCAGCCGATTTCTTCGCTGTGGCGGGGAAATCCTTCCTCGTCGTAACAGACCGACTCTCAGGCTGGCCCGTTGTCGTACCCTGCAAAGGAGATACTACCGCTTCAAACACCATCAGGATCTTCTGCCGCTACTTCAGGGAAGTTGGTGTACCCCTCCGCCTACGTACAGATGGAGGCCCACAGTTTACTAGCCGTGAGTTCCGGGACTTCATGGAGCGTTGGGGAGTCAATCACTTGGTCTCTTCCCCACACTACCCACAATCCAACGGTCATGCCGAGTCTGCCGTCAAGTCCGTCAAACACCTCATACTGAAGACGGCTCCCTCAGGCAACATCGACTGTGAGGACTTTGACCATGGACTGTTGGAGCTCCGCAACACCCCGAACTTCACAGGCCGCTCCCCGGCACAAATCTTGTATGGCCACCCACTATGGTCTTGTGTCCCTGCTCATCCCCAGTCCTTTGCAGCAGAGTGGCAAGCCAAGGCCGAGGGCTGTGACCGCCGTGCAGCCGCCCACACTGCGCTGGTGCAGAGAAACTATGACCAGAACGCACGCCCCCTTCCCAGGTTGAGAGTCGACACCACAGTGCGGATCCAAGACCCGACTTCTCACCGCTGGGACAAGGTTGGGGTCGTCATGGGCTGCGGCAGGTCCAGGGATTATGAGGTTCGTCTCCCCAGTGGTAAGATATATTGGCGGAACCGTCGCTTCCTCCGCCCAGTGAATTCCCCTGGTGTTGAACCCCTCCCCCATAACCCTGAGATCCCTGTGCCTTGCACGGACCCAGAAAGAGAGTCCTTCACTTCCCCCATGGCTCCACGTAGGTCTGAAAGGCTCCTAGAAAAAGAGTCAGCTCGACAACGTCTTGCGAGCTTGAAGGGGGAGGGAGGTGTTGATATAGGTTAAGTGCACACACAACATATATACAGAGTGTACACATGCCTTAATCATATTGCAACATACACACATGTACTTTCAGGGCAATACCATCATTGTTTAATATCCCATGATAATATACCGTACTCTGTAGTATCGGCAGCGTTGCACCAAATATATCCGGCACCGCTGCACATGTTTTCATCAGTAACATCCGGTCGGCACTCAGCATAGCAGTGCCACCCCAGCTCTGTATATCTTTGGCTAATAAGAACCTATAAACTTATCTCTGGGCTTTTATTCTACATCCTTGTGCAAGAAAGGATTATCAAGGTTGTTGTAGCTTCACATGACAACCATACAATTTTAAGTTTTCGTTTATCAGCACTCCCACGTCTTTTATTTGTGTTACATTTTTTATCTTTTCTTCATTCATGTAGTATTCATATTTATTGTTTTTAGAACCTATTTGCAATATCTGACATTTATTTACATTAAACGGCATTTTCCACTTCTCCGACCATTCTGTGACTTTATTTAAATCAGCTTGAAGGTTTATTCTATCACCTTCGGAAATGATTGCATTACCTATCTTCGTGTCATCCGCGAATTTGGAAATTAAATTATTTATGCCATTATCTAGATCATTGATATATATTATGAACAACACTGGTCCCAATACTGAGCCTTGGGGGACTCCACTAGTTACTTGGCTCCATGTTGATTCCACACCGTTGATAACTACTCTTTGCTTTCTTTCACTTTTAATCCAATCATACGTTTTGCCCTGTATTCCTATGTCTCTTATTTTCTGTAATAATTTATCGTGCGGGACCTTGTCGAAGGCTTTTTGAAAGTCTAGATACACTATGTCGAGGCTTTTGGTGAAGTCATTTAGTTTGTATAGGCTGTCATAAAATTCTATTAAATTAGTTAGGCATGATCTCTTTGCTCTGAATCCGTGTTGAGAGAGAGAGAGAGAGAGAGAGAGAGAGAGAGAGAGAGAGAGAGAGAGAGAGAGAGAGAGAGAGCGCGAGAGATTGCGTGGGAAGGCGCTTGAGAGAGAAATGAATGAAGGTGCGCAGGGGAAGCTGGTGTGTGTGTGTGTGTGTGTGTGTGTGTGTGTGTGTGTGTGTGTGTGTGTGTGTGTGTGTGTGTGAGAGAGTGTGTGTGTATATATTCGCACTGTCTAATATTGTGTGTTCGAAACGTAACATGATAAGTGTTACAATCGCTCATACGTGTTAAAATGAGTCAACATGATCGATTGGCACACTTTTCTACGCGTATCATGCAGTGGCGTCACCAGGGGTTAACAATTTTTGTTGGGGGGCTGTAGCCCTGGCATAGATAGGTGGGTGGGTGGCGAGCGAAGCGAGCCTGAGCAGTTTCTGGGGCCTTTTTGAGGCCTAAAAATGTGTATAAGTAAGAAACATATGGCACATAAATATTGATGAGCCTGATACCAGGCATCAGTCAGTAAGTTACAAGGCCAATGGTAATTGTAGGGTATAAAGCCTATGTGCAGAGAATAGTTTTTCTTCATATACTATCATACTATAGTCCATTCATTATAGGTAGGCCAGAAATTGTGACCCCTAACCTTTGTAATTCGCTAAATGGCTAGAGCAAATGGGTTGTAAATGTCCATACTTATTGCCTGGCTGACCCTTCCCAAAGGCTCAAGCTTCAAAGAAAACCAAGCTTGGTGAAAATATAGGGGAAGCTTACTAATATTACTATTATGATTTGAGTCATAGCCATAGGTTTATGTAAATTGTGAATAAATATTCACATTACATAAACAATTCGTATTTAACCTATATGGATCAATTAATAAAAAGTAGATTGGGGGGGGGGGGGGGTTGGATGCAGGGCTGGTGAATGTGGTGAACTGGTTATGCATTATTTATTATTTAATTTTTATTTATTTATTTTAATTACTTTTGGCAGTTTTGGGGTTTGCATTTTTTTTTTTGGGGGGGCTGAGTCCTTGATTAGGGGGGGCTAAGCCCCCCCCCCCCCTGGTGACGCCACTGGTATCATGTTCGTTAAATGTGTGCACCCAATGTTTACAGTATATGGGGGTGTGTTTGTGTGGATGGGTGTGTGTGTGTGTGTGTGTGTGTGTGTGTGTGTGTGTGTGTGTGTGTGTGTGTGTGTGTGTGTGTGTGTGTGTGTGTGTGTGTGTGTGTGTGTGTGTGTGTTAGGATAATGTTTGTTTGTTGTGGGTGTATGTGTGTGGGTGTGTGTGTTAGGATAATATTTGTTTGTTGTGGGTGTATGTGTGTGTGTACCTCTGTGATGAAGTCAAGGCCTAAACTACATCAAATCGTATAAATATAGCAAAAAATAAAATAAATAAATTAATTAAAAAAAACACTCATCACCGGTACACAAAGGGTTAAAAATTAGCTATGTTATTGAGAGGGTTAATTGAGATTGTATTTACCCCTTTGAGTCCTAGAGGTACAATTAAGAGCTTAAGCAAATTGCATAACGGTAACCAGAATATGATCAACATTACGTCATCGTGCTGAAAGGGTTAACAGAACGGAATATATATTGATGATAACGATTAAAGTTTATATACATTTTTACTAAGCTGAATTCCAAAGTTGAAAATATGGATGTAGAACGGGGCTTTTCACCGCAACTGTACAATAAATAGAAAAAAAAGCTACAATTAATTGCACAAATGTCGAAAGGTTTATTTATACACTCTAATAGCCAATTAACACAGAAAATAATCAAACTAAATAAACGTACGAAATCACCCCGTTCGCACACAATCAATTTCCTCTGGCACGGACACCCACGCAATCGCGCGCGCTCTCTCTCTCTCTCTCTCTCTCTCTCTCTCTCTCTCTCTCTCTCTCTCTCTCTAACAACCCCATTTGAAGAGGAGCACTGAATGGCCAACGCAGACAAAATTAATACCCACCCCCACACAGAAATACACTAGTCAAAGGGTTCATTGAGTATTTGAAGCTTTTATAAATCTTCCTTCCTTCCATCCTGCCTGACTGCCTTCCTTCCTTCATTCCTCGATCATTATTTCCCTCCCTGTCTTCCTTTCGTTCCTCCCTCCCTCCCATCCTTACTTCCTCCCTCCCTCCCTTACTTCTTCCCTCCCTTCTTTACTTCCTCCCTCCCTTCTTTCCTCACTCCCTCCCTCCCTTCTTTCCTCCCTTCCTTACTCCCTCCCTCCCGAAATTTATCCACTCCTTTACTTCTACCTCCCTTCCTCCCCACTTCCTTCCTTCCTTCCTTGTTTTGTCCCTTCCTTTTTTCCTCTCTTCCTTAATTATTCCCCTCCTTTACTTCTACCACCTCTTCTCCCTCCATCCTTTCCATTTTATCAGTCATGGTGCATTCCATCATTCTATTCTTTCTCACTGCCTCAATTCCTACCTAATATCTGTCGATGTTGGGTGCACCATGGGAGTAAGCGCTGTAGTAGAATAAAGGGGCCCCTGCCGAAGGATAAGTCAGAAATAGAGAAATTTGAGTGCGTAGTGTGCAAAGGCGAGCTTGTGTTAAGTGATGATCCTGTGGCTGTGAATTTTGGAAATGAATCATTGGAGCTGGTGAACAAGTTTTGTTACCTAGGAGATACCATCTCTGCCGGTGGTGGGGCCGAGGCTGCTACTGTCGCTAGAATTAGATGTAGATGGGGGAAGTTCAGAGAACTGTTGCCAATTCTGACCAAAAAAGAATGCCTCTCCCCCTGAAGGGAAAGGTGTATGCCTCATGTGTTAGAAGTGCAATGACTTATGCCTCAGAAACATGGGCCGTTAAAGTAGAGGATGTCAACAGAATGGAGCGTAATGAGATGAGAATGGTGAGATGGATGTGTGGGGCCAGGCTACAGGATAGAATAACAAATGTTGAGCTGAGGAGACGTTTAGGTATAAAGAGTATTAGCGAGGTAATGCGTACAAGTAGACTGGGATGGTATGGAGATGTGGAGAGAATGGATGAACAAAATTGGGAGAAAAAATGCAGGTCTGTGATTGTGGAGGGAGCTGCACCAAGGGGTGGACCGAAGAAGATCTGGGATCGGACTATACGTGCCGATCTCAAATATTTTTTTTTTACAAGTGAAGCAGCCCTTAACAGGGTTGCCTGGAACGCCGCCATTAGGACAAGAGACTGAAACTGCACTTATGTGTGGAGCACTGTCTTAAAATGGTATGTATGTATGTATGTATGTAAGGGGGGGGATGTGCGTATTTATTTGCTCATTTATGTATCTTTCTATAATTGTAAAAGTTTCCTCCCTAGACCTCTATCAAGCTTATAATTACACCCCCTGGATGCCTCTTTCAAGATAAATTTGTACATTTTTCGGTTGAAAAATGTCCCGGCCGAAGGCCGATTCCTCTTAAATTACCGGCTCGCTATCGCTCGCCAGGAAAACATCGACACCTAAATGGCACGAAAGACCTTAAAATTGACATAAATTGGGCGAAAGCTCTACAATCGCCATACTAATGAGCCGAAAGTTATAAAATCTGAAAACCAACGGGAGAAGGAGGCCAGAATAACCAGCTCATCCCCCCTTAATTTCTTTCCTTCGATCCATCCTCTCTGTATTTCCTCCTTCCTTTCCTCCCTGTCTTCCTTCCTGCCTTCCTTAATTCTTCCTCTCCTCTCTATATCCCTTCCTTCTATCACTCCATTCTTTGTCTTTCCTTCTTCCTTCCTTCTTGTCCAACCTTTCTGCCGTTCCTCCTTCCTTTCATCTCTATCTTCCTTCCTTTCCTCCCTTCCCTTCTGGCTTCCCTCCTTTCTTTCCTCATCATCTTCCTTCCTTCCGTTACTTCCTTCATTTCACCCTTTCTGTCTTCCCTCCTTACTTTCCTACCTTCCTTCATTTCACCCTTTCTGTCTTTTCTCCTTACTTTTCTCCCTAACTCCCTTCCTTCCTTCCATCCGTCATTCCTCCTTTTTCTTATTAATTTCCTTCCTTCTTTCCTTCCTTCGTTCCTCCCTATCTACATTTCATCCGCCATTCCTCCTTTTTCTTATTAATTTCGTTCCTTCTTTCCTTTCTTCCTTCCTTCCTTTCTACATTTCATTCGTCATGCTTCGTTTTTTTTTCTTATTAATTTCCGTACTTCTCTCCTTCTTTCTTTCTTTCCTTCCTTCCTTCCTTCATTCATTCCTTCCTTTCTACATTTTATCCGTCATTCCTCCTTTTCTTATTAATTTCCGCACTTCCTTCCTTCTACACAGTCTGCTTTCCTATCTAACTAAACTTCCATTCTTCCTTCCTTCCTCCTTCATTCCTTCCTTTATTCAGTTCCGTCCTTCCCTCATCTTCCTTTGCTATTTCTTATCTCCCCTTCGTACACTCATTGTATATTCTGAATTGCATTGCCATTTTCTCTTTTCATTTCTTTCTTCAAATTCTACCCATTTGTCTTGTCTTGTTTTTTTCCTTTTTTTTCCTGTAATTATTTTGCCTCGTTAAAAAAAAAATCCTTTTATTTTATGTTCAGTATATAATTTTTGTGTGTCCATTATTTTCTGTTGTTTTGTATTGTCCCTATTCTTGCTCTGTCTTGAATCGGCCAACCAAAAAATCGGCCCCCCAAAAAAAAAAGAGAAAAAAAAAAGGAAAAGTGGGAATTGTATATAGATAGATAGATAGATATTTGTATTTATTATATTTTATGTTCAGTATATAATCTCCTTTATTTATTATTCTCCATTATCATATGTTCAGTATATATTATCTTCCTTTACTAATTTACTTCAGTATATATAATTTTCCTATATTTTATGTTCAGTATACTGTATATGTTTTATGTTCAGTATACTGTATATGTTTTATGTTCAGTATACTGTATATGTTTTATGTTCAGTATACTGTATATGTTTTATGTTCAGTATACTGTATATGTTTTATGTTCAGTATACTGTATATGTTTTATGTTCAGTATACTGTATATGTTTTATGTTCAGTATACTGTATATGTTAATGCTTGTATACTGTATATGTTTATGTTTGTATACTGTATATGTTAATGCTTGTATACTGTATATGTTTATGTTTGTATACTGTATATGTTTTATGTTCAGTATACTGTATATATTTTATGTTCAGTATACTGTATATGTTTTTCCTTTTGCCCAGTTCTATCTTTCACAGTTTATTTTCATATCCTGAAGTGGCTAATAATAAGAATACTTAAATAATAATACTAATAATAAATATAATAATAATAATAATCAATAAATATAACAAAAGAAACAAAACAAAATATCAACAATACTACTACTAATAAAATACTAAATAATAATAATAATAATAATAATAATAAAAATAAGAAAATAAAAAATAACAGAAACAAAAACAAATCTCTATAACTGGCTGTTGACCAAACTTCTCACAGGTAAAATATTTGTTCGAGCGATTATAAAGTTTGAGAAAAGCTGGCTTTTTAGAAACGTTAAGGTCTTTTCCAAGTGGTTCTCAAAGCCAAACATTTGTGAAAACTTGGTAAATTGGAAAAAATAAGATTTTTTTTGTTTAGCCCCTTGAATCAGGCGAGTAGCCTATATACTGTTTACATTATTTGTTTACATTATTTGTTTACATTATTTGTTGTTTACATTATTTCCCCTTCAGTACCAGGACGCCTTTTTTTACCTTGGATTCTGACTAAAATTATATGATTTTATGCAGTTTAAGAAGGAGCTATGTTACTAAGAGGGTTAATTGAGATAGTATTTACCCAGTTGAGTCGCATAGGTAGATTATAAGTTATATAAAAAATCGTCTAATGGTAACCAGAATAGGTTGACCAATACGTCACGGTGCTGAAGGGGTTAATTTCGTCCTCGTATAATTTTACAAACTTTAAGGGGAGATTTCCACTAGAGAGATTTTTTTCTGGACCCCTTTCTCCCTCATGTTTAGCCCCATTGCTTTTGAGATTTTAAGACGTTCGCCCTAGTAGTTTGGACATGTTAAGACATTTTGCCCCATTACTGTCAAATTTAAGACCTTTCGTGCCATGAAGGTGTCGATTTTTTCCTGGCGAGCGATAGCTAGCAAGCCTGTAATTTAAGAGCAACCGGCCTCTGGCCGGAATTTTTTCTACCGAAAAATGTACACATTTATCTTGAAAGGGGGTCTAGAGGGTGTAATTTTAAGCTTGATGAAAATGTAGGGAACAAACTAAATACCTCCCCTTAACCCTTTGAGTACCAGCGACGTGTGTTATACTTTTTTCTGGCTATATTTAGACGATATTATGCCGCTTAGGAAGGATTTATGGAAGTTAAAAGGGTTAGTTGAGATGGGTCGAAGCCGGTCAATTGCCGGAGGTCCTTTTTAAAATGAATGTCTTCTAATAGTAGTCCGCATAAAGTTAAAAGGACGGCACCGGTATAGAAGGGGTTAAAATGGCGTCACGAAACATTAAAGGGTTAAATAGTACCTAATTAACCCTCTCTACGTCTGACAGGCCATCTAAAATTTAATATAATCGTCTGGAGGCAGCTAGGTAAAAAAAAAAAAAAAGGGTCGAAGGGTCGCGTATTTGATCACTGACGAGTTTCGGTCTATAAGGAAGTTGGAGCTGTAAACATCACTATTTAGCAGGAATAAATACAATATAATAAGCTTGTTATGGATACAGCGTCTAAATAACTGAATTTGTTGTATCTTATATAGTGCTGCACTATTGGCCAGGGTATATATAATATATATATATATACCGATACACCAGATACATTGATATATTATAACTGTCTCGGTGGTGTAATGGTTAAGGTGTCTAAAATTATGTGTGTGATAACCCAGGTTCGAATCCTGGTGGATCACATATATGCTTTCATTAATTTCATTGGAGGTGTTTGGTGTTGTGGTTAAATTAATACAAAATAGATAAGGGCTAGATATCTGTGCAAAAAGGTGCTTATGGTTACACGTGTCGCCGAGTTCTTTTATTAGCACACAGGATAACCTTCTCACTCCCTCCCTCCCTCACTCACTCTCTCTGTCTCTCTGTATTGATCTACCCACCTACATCTAATTATCTAGTTATTTGTCTACTTATATCTACTGTATATATCTGCCTACATCTATCTATCTATCTATCTATCTATCTGTATATATCTATCTATCAATCTATCTACCTATTTATCTATCAATCTACCTCTCTATCTATCTACCGGTATCTATCGACCTTCTCTGAAAAACGAACATACGAACACATGTCACTTCCTCCAGGCTAGATATTTGTCAAAGCTATTACAATAATCTGTGTTCTCCAGAACTCTCTCAGTGCATATCCCATCCCTTGCGGCACCCGGCTTTCAACAATAAATTTTTTCTTCATCAAATGACTTACACTGCTTCAAATTTCTTATGTCCAGGCATTTTGACCCCAACGTCCCTTGAAATTGGCTCTATCACTCATTTGGCTTGGGGAGAGACGCTCATTACAGGAAACGTGCCCTTTGTCTCCTCCTTCACACACAGAACAAATATATATATATATTTAAATATAATCAAAATAAACTCTTGGTACTCACGGACGCATGATTTGCCGTCGGTGCTGATCTGGCTCTGGCCTTCACACAGACACCTCTTCTTCCGTAGGTGCTCGTCCAAGGGCACGCACATGTAGTTACACCCGCACTGCTCCTGAAGGTGGGGGAAGAAAGGAAGTTATTAAGAGGATACTAATACTAATTAATTTACTTAGGTATTCATCAATAATTATCATCATCACAATTTGTTTACTTTACCCCCTAGACCTCCATCAAGCTTAAAACAAGACATACCAGACCCCCCTTCGAGATAAATGTGTATATTTTTTCGGCAGATTGCAGGCTAGCTAACACTCGCTAGGGAAAAATTCGACACCTTCATCGTACGAAGGGTCTTAAAATCGCAAAACTAATAGGGCAAAAGTGGTATAATATCAACATTAATGGGGCTAAGCATGAGGGAGAAGGGGGTCCAGAAAATAAAACCGCCACAAGTGAAAATCTCCCTTTATGCCGGAGTCACACAAGCAAACATGGAGAGATACAAAAAAAAAAGAAAAAGAAAAAAAAATATATATATACCGTATATATATATACCGTATATATACCCGGTATATATATATATATATATATATATATATATATATATATATATATATATATATATGGTATATACAGTATATACTATATAAATATATATATATATATATATATATATATATATATATATATATATATATATATATATACAGTACCGGTATATATAACTCGAAGTAAAATTAAAGAAGAGTGAATTAAGACGAAAAACCTGAATTAACCCCTTGAGAATCATTAAGGGAGCCCACCTCGCCTTTTTTTTTTTTTTTACCTTTCTCTCCCTCTCTCTTTGGCTTTTATCCATTCGGCCCCATTCAGCCTACTATGTTAAGATGTTTACCCCCATCCAGATGTTGATATTTTCCTGGCGAGCGGTAGCGAGCCAGCATATATATATATATATGTTTGTTTTGACAGCAAGCAAAATTTGTAAATTTATCGATGCTCGCTATCGCTCGCCAGGCAGAAATCGACACCTGGATGGGGATAAACGTCTTAAAACACTAGGCTGAATGGGGCCGAGTGGATACAAACCAAAGAAAGAGAGAAAAGGAGAGAAAGAAAAAAAAAAAAATGACCCCCCCCCCCCTTAACGCGTTTCGACAGTATATCCTGGCTATCACTGGACAATTTTATACAGCTTAGGAAGGATCTGTGAGAATGAAAAGGGGAAATACTATCTCAAATACTATCTCAAATACTATCTCAAATAACCCTCTGATTTCGATTATATACGGCTTAGGAAGGATCCGTGGGAATGAGAAGGAAGGGTAATTATTATCTCCATTAAGGGGAGGCCGTTGGTTTTTCGAGTCCTCCTCCTCCCTCATGTTTAGCCCTATTACTTAGGAGATTTCAAGACATTCGCCCAACTAGTTTGGCGATTTTCAGACCTTTTGCCCCATTTCCTTGCCAATATTAAGACCTTTCGTGCCATTTAGGTGTCGATTTTTTCCTGGCGAGCGATAGCGAACCTGTATTTGAAGAGGAATCGGGCTTCGGCCAGGAAAGTTTTCTACCGAAAAATTTAAAATTTTTAATCGAAGGGGGGTCTTGTGGGTATTTTTTAAAAGTTTGATACAGGTTTAGAGAGCAAACTAAACCCCCTCCTTAAACCATTGAGCCGAACAAGCAAATTATGCTGCACTTTACCGTCTGGGCTCCCTTACCCCTCTGATGGGGTGATGGGCTGGTCTATCAGAGTGAGAACTGAGCAATCTCTGCCATACCCATAGCTTACTCTGACTGTTCCTTTTACTTATATATTTTCTAGATCTCAAGTGACGGCGTCTCTAACGTGAATTGACCTCCCAATCTACCAAGATTGGAAGCCAAAGCGTCACATTTTTCCCTTGCCCCTCAACTTTCTCTTCATAATTGCTGAGGGGCACAGGGCCCTGGGTGGGGTTTTGGTTTCCCGGGCGTTTCCGCACCCTCCTCAAGCTCCCCGCCATGGAGTGGCTTCGGTCACCCAGGCTTTATTGTGGTCGGCGGGGAGGGTTCTGTGGGGGCGCTCGGTTATGGCCTTGGCCTTGCTCGGGGCTGTTCGGCCAGGCAGCTTGGGGGGGAAGAACAACAACAACCACCACCCTTCCGAATCTGAATAAAATCGTCTACTGATAGCCAGAATAAACTCTCCAAACGCGTCATCATCCCCAAAGGGTTAAACATAATAAAGCACTTCAATAAACACGTTCATAAGAAATATACAACTTCCTGCCTATCATTTCCTACACATAAACTATAAACAACTTTAGCCATATTTCAGATCACGTCAGAGAGAAATACATAATCTACACGAGGAGTTATTATATATATTAAAAAACTCTCTCTCTCTCTCTCTCACACACACACACACACACACACACACACACACACACACACACACACACACACACACACTTACATACATATACACCAAAAACACACATACATACACTAAACACACACACACACACAGTAAT
>CM064484.1:38468170-38476967 GCA_032716605.1 Paralithodes platypus
AGGAAGTTAGTAGGGGACAGATGGGTTAGTAACATAACACGGTTATAAGTGATCTTTCGGTTATCTGAGAAAAGGAGAGTAACATCTTAGTAATATATATATGAAATAATCGTTGATGAATCTGTGGGAGGAATATAATAAAGTTATTCATTTACAAACGCAGTAACTCGCGGGTTTGGTGCAAGATATTTGTCTAGGCGAAGTTTAAAAAAATCAACAGTGCTGCAGTCTATAATGTCTAGGGGAAGCCCATTCCACAAGTTGACAACTAGATTGAAAAAGACATTCTTAGATTCGTGTGAGTTAAAAGATTTACCAATAATTTTGCAACCGTTTCCCCGCGTGTAATTAGATTGGTCGATAGTGAAGTATTTACTACAGTTCATATTGTCGATGTCTTTGATGATTTTGAACACTTGAAATAATTCGCTTCTTAATCTGCGCTGGGCTAAAGGAAATAGATTTAATTTTCCAAGACGCTCCTCGTATGGTTTGTTCTTTAGGCTAGGTATCATTTTGGTAACTCTACGTTGAACTTGTTCTAGTTTGTCTATATCTTTTTGGTAATAAAGGCACCAGGATTGAACGCAGAAGGGAGTGTGAGAGAGAGAGAGAGAGAGAGAGAGAGAGAGAGAGAGAGAGAGAGAGAGAGAGAGAGAGAGAGAGAGAGAGAGAGAGAGAATTAAAGAACACACGTAGATTCCAAATACAAGGCTGTGCGACTACTAATAGTATGTATCATTATGATTAAATAATGAAAATACACCAAATTTGTAGCACATGCACAGTTTACAACTGTCATATACCAGTGCAACTTCTAAACAAAAATAAAAGGAAGCTTGGTCAAAATTTTGGCCGAAAGTTTGGAAAAGAAAAATCTAATAAGTTTTTAATAATAATAATACGACAAATAATAGGTAATCATAATCTCAAAATCATTATGACTAGTGATACAAAGGATTAATTAGTTAATACGTAAGGACTCGTGATAATTAGTCTAAGTGAGCTAATAACAAATATAGGCACTAGAGCGATAATTCAATGCCAAGAATTCGTTTGATGTCGCCAGTCTGATAAAAATATGCGGATGCCTTTCTGAATGTTGAGTAATGCAATGTATCTGTTGCAGAGGAGGCTTGGACTCACTCTCTCTCTCTCTCTCTCTCTCTCACAATAAAAATATGCGGCTCCGTTTCCGACTGTTGAGTGATGCAATGTGTCTCTGTGTTGCAGGAGGGGGTCTCTCTCTCTCTCTCTCTCTCTCTCTCTCTCTCTCTCTCTCTCTCTCACTTATCATGCATGCAAATACAGGCAATACAAAAATTAATCCTTCAATATTTCATCTTCTCTTAATATTCACGGTGTCTGTTTACAACATTCTTCTGCTCTCTCTTGGAAGGACCATATTACCAGTCTCGCTAAGGCAGCCTCCCAGAAGCTAGGTGTGCTCAACCGCCTCAAGGGGTTCTTTACCCCTGCACAGCTTCTTGCTCTGTACAGGGGCACAGTGCATCCTTGTATTGAGTATTGTTCACATGTGTGGGGAGGATCCTCTCACACCGCACTCCTAGACAAAGTAGAAAGGAAAGCCTTTCGTATCATTAATTCCCGTCCACTCCCCAACGCTCTCTCTTCGCCGCAATGTTGCATCTCTCTCGGTATTCTGTCGCTACTACAATAATCAGTGTTCCTCAGAGATCTCCCAGTGTATACCACCTCCTCTACGTAGGGTATGTAGTACCCGTCTTGCAAAACAATCCCACCCCTACTCTGTGCAACTTTCCAACCCAAGAGTGAAATGTTATTCTGTCTTTCTTATATTCAACAGCGGAGCTCTAGAACTCTCTCCCAGAATCAATCTTTCCCTCTTCCTATGACTTAAATTGCTTCAAACTCAGTGTGTCAAGGCATTTTGGCTCTAACGTCCCTTGATTGTGACCCTGTAACTTTTTCAACTCTGGGGAAGGCACTCGTTACAGGCAGTTCTGCCTTTTGTCTCCCTTACTCACATAACAAAAAATAAATAAAAATATATATATACCGGTATATATATAAGGTTTCATGCACCCTCATACTTAGTTTACACAAGCTATGATTTATACTCTCTCTCTCTCTCATCTGGATAGAATTGAAGCAAAATGTAAGTTCTAATTTAAACTCTCTCTCTCTCTCTCTCTCTCTCTCTCTCTCTCTCTCTCTCTCTCGTGACATCAAACGCCTGTGGAAAAATACCCATTCAGCCAGAAACGATTGACTGAAGGCGAGCGAAAAAAAACAAAAACAAAAAAATTATTAATGCCGTTTCAATTACATAAAAAATAAATAAATAAATATATATATAAATCAATAAAACACTGTCGTCCACTTTCATGCATAAATAGAGGCTTGAAATATTGCAGAAATAATGTATCGTTTGATTTTAAATATACATAGAAAACGAAATAAAAAGTATATTTTTTTTACTTGTTGTATTCAGATGATAATAATTACTTTAAGGCAGCCCAGCTCGCTTTTGTATTTATCTTTCTCTCCTCTCTTTGGCTTGTATCCACTTGGCCCCATTCAGCTTACGGTTTTAAGACGTTTACCCTCATCCAGGCGTCAATATTTTCCTGGCGAGCGGTAGCGATCCAGCATATATATTTTTTTGTTTTGACAGCAAGCTAAATTTGTACATTTTTCGATAAAAAAATGTCTCCGGCGAAGCCGGATTTCTCCATACAATGCTGGCTCGCTATCGCTCGCCAGGAAGAAATTGACACCTAGATGAGGATTAACGTCTTTAAACAGTTGGCTTAATGGGGCTGAATGGGGCCGAATGGATACAAGCCAGGCAAAGAGAAAAAAGGAGAGAAAGATAAAAAAAAAAAAACGGTGACCCCCCCTTAAAAAAAACCCATCCCCAATACTCCCCCGCCCCAAAATAAATGTGTACATTTCTCGGTAGGAGAATGTCCCGGCCGAAAGCCAGTTCCTCCGAAATTGCAAGATCGGTATCGCTCGCCAGAATAATTTGACACCTAAATGGCACAAATGGTTATAAAATTGACAAAGATGGGGCGAAGGATCTTAAAATCTTCAAATCAATGGGGCGAACGTGTTTAAATATCTTAACTAATAGGGCTAAACATGAGGGAGAAGGGAGTCCGGAAAAACAAAAAATCTGCCCTCAAGTGTTTATTTTCAGTGACGTTCAAAATACCAGAAAATAGAATCAAATCTGAACCTAGTCTGGCTAACGGATATAAATGCAATAGAAGCGATGCGGGATATAGGAGCCATGTGTGTGTGTGTGTGTGTGTGTGTGTGTGTGTGTGTCTGTGTGTGTGTGTGTGTGTGTGTGTGTGTGTGTGTGTGTGTGTGTGTGTGTGTGTGTCCTGGGTGTGGAGAAGCGAACACTTTGTAGGTAGTAGGGGTAGGCAGCCCCGCCCAGGGAAGTACTACCGCCAAGGTTTCGGGAGACTCAGGGAATAGCCTGAATTCCATTTTCTCTCCCAGGCCTTGGTAGCTGGATACATATCTTTCTGCCTCACACATCAGGGGTATCAGGAAAACCCTCTTTATATAACATACACATCCAACTTCACGACATTGCCCTACATCGCTATCCTCTATCCATAAAATACTACTCTTCCCACTACATATCATACATGTAACACCATACACTTACCTTATAAATATGGCAGTACAATTATTAAGAGCAAACCTGGTGGTCCCTCGGATATCCACCCCCGGCAGGGTTGGGTTATTGACACAGGGCCCTCCCGGTCGTCATCATGCGACTGTGTCAAGAGCATTGCAACGTCCCAAAGCTGCTTGTCAGTACAGCTATTTCTTTAGTAATATAAGGGGACTTCACTCTAACATCAATTCTGTACACCAATTTCTTCAAGCAGAATCCCCTACTCTCCTTTTTTTGACAGAGACTCAAGTAACATCCACATCTGACACATCTAGATTTAATTTTCCAGGTTATCAACTGCTCCAAAATTTCAGACCTAAAGGTGGTGTATGTTGCTTCGCAAAATCTGAAATTGCCCTGGAGGAGGTTACTAGTTTCAATTGTCCCTATTTTGATTATTCTATATACAAATTAATTTCTGCTGGTAAATTTAAATACATATGTTGCATCTACCGTTCCCCAAATACTCCTCCAGAGCAAAGTCTTTTTGATTCTCTGTCCTCACAACTCAGTGTCCTCAACTTAAATGCTTCTTCTGAAATCACTGTGTTGGGTGATTTTAATGTCCATAATGTTGAATGGCTCACTCATTCAGCCAGGACTGATGATGCTGGTCTGAATGTGAGCTATTTGCAGACTCATTTAATCTCATTCAACTAGTCAACCAACCCACCCGTGTACCAGATAATCCTAATCATAATTCCCACCTACTGGACTTATTTTTAACAACCATTCAGAAAATTATGATGTTACAGTGAGGCCCCACTTGGATCTTTGATCACTGTCTGATACAGGCCACCTGTCTATCACCTACCACACCTTCCCACTCTGAACTGTTTTGGTGACTAAATGGCATTACGATAGGGCAGACTGGGAGGGTCTTCAAGGTTTCTTTATTGATATTCCCTGGACCTCTTTCTTTTCTAATGATGCACACTCCACCTTGAGCCACATACAAGATTTTGTAAAAATTGGAATGGAAACTTTTATTCCTCATCAAAAGTACAGTAAAAGATCTAATTCACCTAAATGGTTTGACCATAATTGTGCTAGAGTAACTGAACAAAAAGCAATAGCCTACAATGCATACACAAGATCAAAAACACATGAAGCCTTTAATTACTTTAGAAACATCAGAAATCATGCCAAAACTGTATTAAACCTAACTAAATCAAACTTTCTCCATAAGCAGGCAAATAAACTTCTAAATAATCCAAATGATAACAAAATATTTTGGTCTACTCTTAACTCATTCAAATCCAACTTCACTACTGCTTCATCCATTCCACCATTAAAATCTCCGACTGGCAATCTTGTAAGTGACCCACGAGGTAAAGCTAACCTTCTTGCAGATATTTTCTCCACCAACTCAACCTTAGATGAAATAAATCAAGATGTCCCTGTACTTAATTTTAATTCACCTGAAATTCCCTCACTTAAGATCCACACCAGACATGTCAAAACTATTTTGCAGAATCTCTCAGTAGATAAGGCTCCTGGTCCAGATGAAATTCCTCCAATAGTACTTAAGAATTGCTCCTTGGTGCTCGCTCCTGTATTGGCAAAATTTTTCCGTCTGTGTACTCATACCTCATGCTTCCCAGTACCCTGGAAAGAAGCAAACATCCATCCAGTTCCTAAAAAAGGTGCCTCTTCAGATCCATCAAACTACAGACCAATAGCTATAACTTCCACTCTTGGCAAAGTTTTGAAATATATTAAATAATCACATAATTAAGCATCTGGAGAATAATAAATTAATCAGTGATAGGCAATATGGTTTTAGACGATGTCGATCAACTGCAGACATTCTTTGCCTTCTTACGCATAAAATCAACCAAGCTACAGACCAAACATGGTGAAACACATACAATAGCACTGGATATATCAAAGGCATTGATAGAGTCTGGCATCAATCCTTATTGTCGAAGATGTCACACTACGGCCTTGCATCATTAGTTCCACTAATTTCTTCTTATCTTCATAACAGAAAAATACGTGTAATGGTAGATGGCCTTTATTCTCAATTTCACTCAATAAATGCTGGTGTTCCCCAGGGATCAGTTTTGGCCCCAACTCTGTTCCTCATTCATATCAATGATCTCATATCTACCACTCATAATCCAATACATTCCTACGCAGATGACTCAACACTCCACAGTTCCTTCACATTTACCAATTCTTTCACCCAACCCGATCTTATAAATTCAAAAATAAACACTGCAATTTCTCTGAACCAGGACCTTTCTAGAATTAATGAATGGGGACAAGAGAATCTAGTTTCCTTTAATGCACAGAAAACCAAGTACATTCAATTTTCTAACCGACAGAATCTCACTGACTCCCATATATTTTTTAATGATGTAAATATTCCCACTTCCCCTAGTATTGACATTCTCGGTGTAACATTAACTACTAACTTGAGCTGGACACATTATGTTAGAAGCATTGCTAAGAATGCCTCTAAAAAACTGGGACTCCTGTACAGAGTTCGAGAATTCTTCACTGACGAGCAGTTGGCCGTAATATATAAAAGTCATGTGCGCTCTCAGATGGATTACTGTTCACCTCTGTGGGGTGGAAGTGGAGTGGTTGCATTGAGGCAGTTGGACAAAAATTCAAAATAAAGCTATTAGATTAATCAATAACCCTGCAATCACACAGGACCTTCCTACATTAGCCATACGAAGAAACGTTGCATCCCTTGCATTATTCTACAGATATTTTCACAGCAATTGTTCCGAGGGACTTGCTTCAATTGTGCCGCCTCTGCACATCTTTCCCCGTAGAACTAGGGCAGCTGAGAGCGCCCATGAATTTACACTTTCTCCTCCACAATGCAGAACTTCTGCTTATCAGAATTCATTTATCCCCAGAGCTACTACTCTTTGGAATTCACTTCCCTCGAATTGCTTTCCACAAACTTACAATCAACAAATGTTTAAATCCAGTTGTTACAAACATTTTATGAATGGAGGATGCCTTTAGGCACATGGACCTTTTTGTTTTATCTGTGTTTTTCCTTCCTCCGTTCATTGTCTCTTAAAAAAAACAAAAAAAAAACAACTACACCACACACACACACACACACACACACACATATATATATACACACACACACTCGCATACACACTCAGGAACACACACTCAGGTAAGCACACATAGAGACACATACATAAACACACACACACACTCGCATACACACTCAGAAACACACACACACACTCAGGAACACAAACGCACACACACTGAGGTAAACACACGCACACACACTGAGGTAAACACACGCACACACACTGAGGTAAACACACGCACACACACTGAGGTAAACACACAAACACACGCACACAACCGCATACACGAACACGCACACACGCGCTTGGTTAAACATACACTTAGACATATTAGCATTTCTGGACATTGAATTTCATTACACTCATGTGACTGAGGTATTATGCAAAATATGAAAAAAACATGGAAATTGTGGTTTAAGGGGGGGGGGGTCACCTGTTTGTTTCTTCTCTTTCTCTCCTTTTTCCCCTTTCTTCGGCCCAATTCAGCCAACTGTTTGAAGACGTTTATCCCCATTCAGGTGTCGATTTTATCGCTCGCCAGTATTGTATGGAGAAATCCGCCGAAGACATTTTTCTATCGAAAAATGTACAAATTTAGCTTGCTGAGAAACACAAATATATATATGCTGGCTCGCTACTGCTCGTCAGGAAAATATTGACACCTGGATGGGGGTAAACGTCTTAACACAGTAGGCTGAATGGGGCCGAATGAATATAACCCAGAGAAAGAGGGAGAGAGAGAACACAAAACGAGGTGGGCTCCCTTAAACGGCATGAATAATAATGTTCATTCTGCGGTGGAAAGATGACTTGGCTGGCATCCAAATTGAAATGTGGGCCAGGCGGTATTTACCCTTTTTGGCTCACAAAGAGGTAATAGTTTTGTTGTTTGGCTGCGTTTACGTGTTCGTCCATATTCCTAGTTCTTTCTACGTAGTTTGTTTGTTATTACTATTATTATTATTATTATTATTATTATTACTATTTTTTTGACATTGGCAACATACTCGTCCAACACACACACACACACACACACACACACACACACACACACCTGTAAATAGGTACCTGGAATAAGTGGACGACGTTGTGACGTCCCATCTGGGGTTGGCAAAAATGGTACAAGGCGAGATGGGTATCATATGGTTCACCTAAGCTGATGGCTACCTAAGCCTTCGGGCGAGACGGTACCGTCTATAGTGAGAATGGTACCATACAGATCCACCCTAAGCCTTCGTTTCCGATGTCGCCAATTGGCTAAAAATACAGACTACACACACATCCACAGCCATTCCAACGATACATATAACACCTACACATATAGGAGGCGGGAAATAACGAGCATGCTCACTCCCGCAATACAACTAGAGTAAATACAACTAGAGTAAATACACACACACACACACATACTCAAACTCTCACACCTTTTTTCATTTTCTCCTACTCATCTATTGGAGAACTCATTTGATTAAACATACAACTTCTAACCAACCTCTCTCTCTCTCTCTGCATCACTCATCTCGACAGCCAAACACCATGTTGGATACAATACAAGCAAACACCATAACAATGCAAGAGACGAACCTATCCTGAAAATATTGTGCAATTGAAACGTTAAAATGCAAGATATGAGTGCAATTCTCTAAATGTACAGTATTTTAAAGTTACTTAGTATTTCTGCTGCGAAACTAGTTCCATGAGTATTGCAATAAGGAATTACATAATGCAAGCTCAATTGCAAAAAAATGGCATGAGCCGTACATCAATGAGTAAAAAGTATACATGTATATTGAAAGTGGTGAATATAATTTACAATGAACGCTATTATTATGAATAATATTATGTATACTTGAACAGTGTAAACAAAAGTTGATCCTCGTATATCATAAAAGAATAATGCAATATCAAATTTATAATGTATTAACTCTAAGATACATATATACTGTGGCAAATGTCATTCAACAATGGCATTTCAATATTGTTACTGCTTCATACATATATTTAATAAACTAACTTCTGTAATTCAGAGCAATAATACCCG
>CM064484.1:38477067-38552067 GCA_032716605.1 Paralithodes platypus
GTACAGGTGAACCCTCATCTATGTTGTTGATGTAAATAAGAAAGAGAATTGGTCCTAGTACCGATCCCTGGGGTACCCCGCTACTTACATTGGTCCATTTAGATGCCTTACCGTTTATGACTACTCTTTGCTTTCTGTCGCTGAGCCAATTTTCTATCCATTTCAACACACCGTCTTGTATTCCATGCGCTTTTAGTTTTAGCAGTAAACGTTTGTGGGGAACTTTGTCAAAGGCCTTTTGAAAATCAAGGTATATAATATCTACAGCTTTACTCTCATCGTAGAGGTTGAGGGTATCGTGGAAGAAGTCTAAGAGGTTTGTTAAAAAGGAACGTTTTTTTTAACGAAAGCCGTGTTGAGTATCTTTAAGTATGTTATTTTCCTCTAAGTGATTTACGAGTCTGTCTCTTATGACCGTTTCTAGCATTTTACATACCATTGAGGTTAAGCTAATTGGACGATAGTTACTGGGTAGGGATTTGCTGCCTTCTTGAATATCGGTGTTACGTTGGCTATCTTCGAGATTGTATCAGGTCCAGGCGTTTTATTTACCTTGAGTTTATCTAAACAATTCAATACTTCTCTCTCTGTAACGGTGATATTGCTTAGAACATCTGAATTATCAATCTGAATCGGCGATGGTGTAGGAATATCACTGAGGTCTTCTGTTGTTAAAAACTGATGCAAAGAAGAGGCATTACTCATTTGTACTTCGTCTTTGGTGTATTCTCCATTTTCATCGACTAACGGTCCAACAGTTGAAGTAACTACTTTTTTCTTTCTGATATAACTATAGAATTCTTTCGGGTTTGTTTTACTTTGATTCGCAATATGTAACTCTAGGGTCTTTTTACTTTGCTTAATTAACTTTTTTGGCTTTGCGTCGTAGCTCTACAAATTTCACCCGTTCTTCGTCATTTTGTGAGGATTTTAATCTATCATTAGCAAATTTTTTAGCAAGCAGGCAGTTTGAAATATCTTTATTCCACCATTTGGGCTTATTATTATGGCCTGGACGCCGTATTTCCGATGGTATGCAGTCTTGCACTGCATTTAGGTAAGTGGTTTCGAATAACTTCCAAGATGTATTTATGTCGTTATTGTTAATTAAAAAGCTCCAGTCAGTTTCTTTTAAAATAGCTCTAAGTTTATGAAAGTTTGCTTTCTTGAAATTAGGGACTTTTTCGATGCTACTATTTGGTTCATTACTAGTAAAGTTTAAATTGAAAGTTATCGTACGATGGTCGCTGTTACTGAATTCATCACCAACATTCAAATTCTCTATTAATTCTTCTTTTGTTGCAAGTACAATGTCAAGAACGTTATTACCACGGGTCGGTGTTTGAACAATTGAATAAAGCGAACTCTCTTGCAAGTTCGTATACAAGTCATGCCTGGAGTGTGAAGTAAGAGTATCGCCCCACTTGGTCACAGGTAAATTAAAGTCGCCAAAAAATACGGTATCTTGTGAGTTACTTACATCTGCAATTTGTTCATAAATTTCTCGGTCAGTTTGCACTGATTGAGCTGGAGGTCTGTATATTAATGCAAGTATATTTTTGTACCTTTATTATTCTTTATTAGCACAAAAGATGTGTCGACGTTCACAATTTGAGGTTTTGACAAGAGGGTAAGGTTAAGACTTTCTTTGATATAAAATAAAACGCCACCTCCATTTTTATTTATTCGGCTGTTCTCAAACATTACATAACCGGGAAGTGAATACTCTGCTAAAAAGTCTCTATCTTCTGTATTGAGCCAAGATTCTGTTATACCAATCACATCATAATTTTCAGTAAACACTAGTTCCTCTAAATCTGAAAATTTGTTGCGTATGCTACGAGTGTTTGCATAGAATACCTTTAAAGTTGCGGTTTTAGAATTCACAGAACGTTCTTTAATAAATTTTTTGGTTCTGGTCGGATCTACATTTACATTCATGGCTGTCATCGGTCCTCGGTCGTTATCCCTGGTGGTTTTGAATTTGGGTCGTGTTGGTGGAGCTTTATCCAAATTCGCGGTTCTTGACAGGTTAGCATTTAATTCCTTCGCAGGTTGCCGCCCTCGCTGTCTTCGGTACTCCTTCCTGGTTGTCCTGTGCTGAGTCGATTTTTTCTCCGAAAATCCTTCACCGCATCGTTGAGAAGACGCCCAAAACGTGCTGCTCCCACCTGGTTCAGATGAACTCCATCGTCCGAAAACAAATAGTCATCGTAGTAGAAATTGTCCCAGGTGTCGACGAATCCCATGTTTTCCTTCCTGCAGAGGTTTGCTAGACAACGATTTGTGCTGGTGGCTATGTTGTAAAATCGGCTCTCTACACCAAGGCGGGGGACGATTCCTGAGACGATGATCCTTGATGACTTCTCCTTAAATGACTTGATCAGCTGCTGGTACTTTAAAAGCAAATCTTCCGACCGGGTTCGCTGTACATCGTTGGATCCAACGTGGATGACGTACATTGTATTAGCATGGGCCAGCTTAGATACTTTCGTCAACTGCAGCAACTACGTCCGTCCACACCACCACCAGGGATACAAAAACGCTTCCTGGTCTTAGGTGCTCTGGCGCAAAACTCTGTGAGCTGACCACGTATCATCGAGTCTCCCACGAGCCGGACTTCTTCTATTTCCGCTTCATCATCTGAGTCTGTGAGTATCTAGAAGCGGTTTTGACACTCGGTAATCGGTATGGGTTTCCTGGTCTTGGGGCAAACGTTGTTCCTCACGACACGGAAGTTGTCTTGAGGGGGAAGAGAGTCACCATTTGTTTCTTGAGTATCGGAACCATCAGCTGAAATGGCGACTGCAGGCGTTGAATTGTTGGC
Source organism: Paralithodes platypus (assembly GCA_032716605.1). Classification (NCBI taxonomy): domain Eukaryota; kingdom Metazoa; phylum Arthropoda; class Malacostraca; order Decapoda; family Lithodidae; genus Paralithodes; species Paralithodes platypus. The sequence continues at coordinate 38,479,895 of CM064484.1, forward strand.
AGTTGACGTTGGGGTGTTGGTGGCTGCTGGAGTTGCGGTGACAATTGAAGTTTGTGGTACTCCAACATTGAGTGTTACAAACTCTTTGAGTGATTCCAGCTTCATGGTGAGGACGTTGATCTTGTTGTAGGCTTCATCTAATTTCACTGTCAAATTTCCTCGTTGCTGGCAGAGACGGCAGACTTGAAGATCGACAGTAGCAAACATGGACTCACCAAACCTACTGGCGCAGTTCGTACAAGTGCGAGGCATGGTAACAGTCAGTTTCTTCAGATCACTTCACTCACTTAAAAACACTTAACTCACTTTAAAAACACTAAACTCGCTTTAAAAAACACTTAACTCACTTTTAAAAACACTTAACTCACTTCAGGTAACTTCACTTACATAAATAGGCCTAACCGAAAACAACAATTTTGAAATACGCACAGATAGGTTATCAGCGGTGATAGCCTAACCGAAAATTAAAACAAAACAAAATGAAATTTAAATACGCAGTGATAACCGAACCGAATTTTTTTTAATTTTTATTTAAACAGAAATGGGCCACCAGGGGTGATAGCCTACCCTAACCGAAAACAAAAATAACCAAAAACAAAAATTATGAAATACCGGTACACAGAAATAGGCCACCAGCGGTGATAGCCTAACTGAAAATTTAAAAATTTAAGTATGCAGAAATAGGCCACCAGGGATGATAGCCTAGACTAACCGAAAACAAAAATAACCTACAACAAAAATTATGAAATACCGGTACACAGAAATAGGCCACCAGCGGTGATAGCCTAACTGAAAATATAAAAATTGAAGTACACAAAAATAGGCCACCAGGGATGATAGCCTAGATTAACCAAAAACAAAAATAACCTAACTTTAAACAAATATATATATATATATATATATATATATATATATAACAGAATATGTAACTAAATATACAATTCACCAAATAGAGATTATATAAAAATAAAGTGTGACTGCACACAAGGGGTTAATATACTGTGTCAACAGATGGACCTGGTGTCGCTGTAGCCTAGTAAAGCAGTAGCCTACTCTTTTTAGATAAAACAGTGTATCAGTCAAAGGTTACTACAAGATCGTGCAAGCAACAACTAAAATTACAGATATATATACAGTAGCTACAGTAGGATACTAAATACAATATCTACAAGAGTTAGTAATAAAACAAAACAGATTGGCTTCTATAGGCTAGGCTAGGCTTGGGTTAGGTTAAAAGTTTGGCAGGTTGAGTTAGGCTAGGTTAGTTTGTACAAATACCACCCTTAGCTTAAAGTAAAATCAGTCTGAGGAGAAAAAGTCAAGAATATATCTAGGGGGAAAAGATAAATGAATGCACTTAGATTTGGTACAAAATTGGATGGAATTTAATATGTATAATCCCCCCAAAAAAGTTTGTTTACACAATGGCCTCGGCGTTAGTCCCTGTAGGCAGGTTAGTTAGTAAACAATATTGTTTATTAGCAAATTAATATGCAAAGCTTTACTTACATACAAGGCAGTTAAATTGATACTTACTACAGTAGGTAATGGGTAAAATTAGGGGCTACGATTTTATATCAAATAAGAAGAGAACGTTTGTTTACAAACAAAACAAAAATAAACAACAGATGGCGCTAGTGGAGCCCTGTCCGAGCAGGAGTCTTGTGATAAACACAAAGTTTATCAGTCAATACACAGCGAAATATCGTGCAGTGTTACTTACTAAGCTACAGGATGGTTAAACGTGCTCTTAACCACCTTTCATGCACAAGAATGAAGAGGATGAGTAGTTAATACTCAAATTATGATGATATCGTGAGAGCGTTGACAGAGCGTCTGCAGCGTCTGGCGGTAGCGAGCGAGCGAGGAGAGAGAGAGAGAGAGAGATGAATGGGTTAGGGGTGAGTGGGGGGCATATCCAGGGACTACGGGAGGGAGGGGGGAGGGGGGGAATGACTGGGGGCTTGGGGGATGCGAACTTTTCGGGATGATATATTGTGGGGGGATGCATGGGTGACACACACACACACAGGCACACGAAAGTTGTACCATACCTAGGTTAAGAAAAACGGCTGGAAGTGAGCAATATACCCACTAATATCATTATGATTATTTTTCACACACACACACAGCCCGTAGCCTAGTAGGTAGAGCTCTCGTCTCACACACGAGGGGTCGGGGGTTCAATGGCGGAGACAAATTGGGCTTGTCTCCTTTCATGTGTTAGCCTCAGTTCACCTAGCTGTAAATAGGTACCTGGAATAAGTGGACGACGTTGTGACGTCCCATCTGGGGTTGGCAAAAATGGTACAAGGCGAGATGGGTATCATATGGTTCACCTAAGCTGATGGCTACCTAAGCCTTAGGGCGAGATGGTACCGTCTATAGTGAGAATGGTACCATACAGATCCACCCTAAGCCTTCGTTTCCAATGTCGCCAATTGGCTAAATACAGACTACACACACATCCACAGCCATTCCAACAGTACATAAAACACTTAACATGCATTTCACGCAATACATTCCAAGTTAAGGAGGCGCAATAATAATGAGCTTAGCTCGCATTGCGTGGATTCCCCTTGACGAACAAGTAACTGAGTAACACGGGTGAGACTGGTACCGTAGTGAGAATGGTACCCTACAGATTAACCCTAAGCCTTCGTATCCAGATGTCGCCAATGGCTAAAATACAGACTACACACACATCCACATTCATCATACATAAAAAAACACTTAACATGCATTTCACGCAATATATTCCCAGTTAACCCTTCCTCCCCGGGCTGTCTTACCAAATGACGGTCGCCCCTACCCGGGTTATATGGCTGAAAAACGTCTAGGCCTAGGCTACCGTATTTATGTTTATTTTCACTGCTAGAACTTTCCCACTCATCTATAATCGTAGTGCGGTTTTCAATCTGTATTTTGGCATTGAGTAGAGCTCTGTAAGTCAACTGGTTCAGTTGTGATGACGATTTCAGTGGAGCCAATATTGCAGAGATGTTGCCAATATGGGGGCTTTTTAGACACTAATTTCGTCATGACGTCAGAACAATAACATTGAGGAGTCTTCTCCTTCTTGTTTTGGGAGGTGCGGTGACGAACGCTTGGGTTTGTTGACATACGTCGTACGCACGGCGTTCGGACCAAGGTTAATTAGGCTATAAAGCTCATGCCTTAGATAAGGCATACCGGGTAGCGGCCCTTCTTTCGTGCTGTCCTTACCTAAGGCAGACCGGGTAGGAAGAGTTAAGGAGGCGCGATAATAATGAGTTAAGCTCGCATTGCGTGGATTCCCCTTGACGAACAAGCAAGTGAATAACACACACACGTAGTTAATTAAAGCGAATTACAACGAATAAAACATTTCTTAGATACATAGGGCTTATATTAGTAGCTAGGTGTCAAAGGAAAGCCAAGTCCATTCTTTTTCAGTCTGTATTATTGTATAGGTATAGATAAAATTATGGTTTATAGTTAAAAAATTATGTCTTTGGAAGTGATAGAATGGCTAAAACAATACTACTTCATGTGAATTTCCTTGTATTCCTTCTCATATGCAATCAAGTCTTCAAACAAAATTGCTCCGGTTTGACCCCCTGATTAGAAGGCATATGAATAGTTATAAAAGTAGATAGATAGATTGATAGATACTAGGATGGATGGGGTAAGCCTAGTTGTGAGTCACGACGGGATAGGGTGGGTGGAGGGAAGGGGGCTTGGGGGGGATATTTTGGAAGATGAATGGAAGAGAGAGTGACTGTGTGTGTGTGTGTGTATTCATAATTGTATTCATAATTGTAGATTGACAGGAATTGAGTTTTTGGCTCGTATTGTCCCGCTTCCTAGACATTACTATCAATGACAATTACCCATCTCCATGCTCAAAGAAGATGGTATCCGCCGGCTATGTCTTCATCAACCTGAGCGAGATTTGAACCCGGGTCTGCTGGGTTGCAGGCAGGGACGGTACCACTGAGCTAGCCGTGCGGCTCTGTGTGTGTGTGTGTGTGTGAGAGAGAGAGAGAGAGAGAGAGAGAGAGAGAGAGATATTCAGTAGTCGGCTATTCGTAATAATGTCGTGAGTGCCGCTTAAACGGTGTCACACGAGCTCTTCTTTCCATCAATGTTTTCGAACAATTATTGTAGTCTGGCAACTTCAAAATTGAAATTGAATCCAAATTCAATCACTAACATAATCTAACACCAGTCTAGTTGCTGACTCCAATGTCTAAGAGCCCCAAAATATTGCGAGAATAAACTTGCTCTAAACAAAATCGCCGGAAAAATCACTCGTGTGACCCCGACTTGTTACCCAAAAGAATGGATTGAGATATGGGCCCGTTTTTTTTTTTTATTTTTTTTTTCACTGGTCTCGTTTTTATTACCCGTTTATTATTCTTAGTCCATTATTTTCAGAGCACTGCCAACGGAAAAATGAATTGGAATATGGGGCAAATATATGCAGTATACTGTATACAGTATACAAATATATGCAGTATACTGTATACAGTATACAAAGCGGCGGCGTGACCTGTTGTTCAACCATACAAACCACCCACACCAACATTTCCACCAACATTTCTACCACTACCACTATCTTCCCCCATCGCCTTTCTCCATATTGGTGATATGAATTTATCGTGTGGAAGTTAAATTAAGGTACCGGTAATTTAAAAAGTGAAACCCTAAATAGAAAATAGAAAAGTGAATTACCCGTTTGTAAACAACCTCCCCCCCCCCCCCCCCTACCTAGAAGCATAATTACCCGTCTGTAAACAAACCCCCCCCCCCTACCTAGAAGCATGTCTCATAGAACAAGCCTACCCCCTCCGGGAAATTCATGCTCAAAGTGTACCAAGTCTTGCATAATTGAGTGTTTAAAGTGTGAAAACTGTAATTGTTTTATCCATGTTGCCTGTTCTGAACTTCCATCATACCACCTAGTAAATTACTTTAACTCTAGAATTTCAAGTGACGGCGTCTATTCCGTGGATTGACCTCCCAATCTACCAAGATTGGAAGCCAAAGCGTCACATTTTTCCCTTGCCCCTCAACTTTCTCTTCATAATTGCTGAGGGGCACAGGGCCCTGGGTGTGGCTTTGGTTTCGCGGGCGTTTCCGTACCCTCCTCAGCTCCCCGCCATGGAGTGGCTTCGGTCACCCAGGCTTTATTGTGGTCGGCGGGGAGGGTTCTGTGGGCGCACTCGGTTATGGCCTTGGAATTGCTCGGGGCCTTGGGGCTGCCAGGCAGCTTGGGGAACAACAACAACAACAACAACTCTAGAATCCACTACAATTGTGAGAGTTGTGTACAATTAAAGTTTAAGGATAAATATGATGAACAGTATGCATGGGTACAATCAATCATCGAGCATGATGTTACCAGTACCAGTACAGTGACTGACCTTACACAAGATGAGGACAAAACATTACATGATTCTGAATCTGAAAAAGAGACACAAACCAGTGTTCAAGAAACAAATGCCTCTATATCACAATTGAAAGAAAAGGTTGACAAGATCTGTTTCTATTACAAACAAAATAGTTGTAAATTCGGCCGAGAAGGTCGTGATTGCAGATATAATCACCCTAAGATCTGTCCAGCCTACCAAGCTCATGGCCCTAACCCTGCACATGCATGTGAAAAAGGCCGTCAGTGTGAGAACTTTCACTCTAATATCTGTAAAGGATCAGCAGAGGCATCCGAGTGTTTTAAACCAAAGATGTAGGAAACTTCACCTTAAAGGCACTCGTCGTCGACCTCTGAACTCCAGACTACCACCAACGACTGCTCACCAGGTACCACCTACTAATGTTTACAATCCAGGACCCAGAACTTTACCACCACCTGGTCCAGTGGTTGAAGCCAAGACCATCTGCTGGACCAGGACCCACAGTTTATGTTGGGCCAGGACCAACTACTATCCCACCTACTTCTACAGTAACTACACCCACTGCTACTCCACCAGTTATTCCTGAGCCTATACATCCATTTATTGCAGCTCCCCCTGTACAGAACCAACCAAGACCAAGTGATGGAATAGAACATTTTCTTATAAAACAAGTGCAAATTCTTCAAATGCAAATGAACCATATTCTCAAGATAAAAGCATGGCAACAAGACCAAAGCATCAATTGGCATCCATCCCGTGTGCCGATAGGCCATCCTCAAGGAGTCCTCTCACCAGATCATATGTTTCCATATTAAACAAAATAATTTCATGCAACATTGAGGGGCTAATCCCACGCAAGTTCAAAGCAAAGCTTGAAATAATTTCTGAATTAGCATCTGAAGAGGAAGCCCTTATTGTTGCACTTACCGAATCACATCTCTCTGAAAATATTAAAGATGCCGAGGTTAAAATAAACAACTATACATCGTTCAGAACTGATAGAGCAAATAGAAGAAAGAAAGGAGGAATTATCACCTATCTGAAGACACAATCTCCCCGTACACCAAAGTGATACTTTCATTCTCAAACTCAGTTTCTGAGGTACAAATGCTCAACATTGAACACATAAATCTGATGTTTATTGTCATCTATCGCCCTCCTGACTGTACCCAGAACAATTTTATCCCAATCCTGACACTGATTAAAGACAAAATAAATGAGATGTCAGCTCCCTTACCAAATATCATCCTAACGGGTGATTTCAACTTACCAATAATTGACTGGTAAACTGAAGTGGTACCAGGAGGATCTACAGATGCACAATTACAAGCAGCTGCCCTCCTTGACCTAGCAGAGAACTACTGCATGAACCAGTATATCCGAGTCCCTACACGTGGCAAAAATATCCTAGACCTATTCTTCACTAATAACGAAGAGCTTGTCCACGAGTACACTGTAGACCCAACTACTATATCAGACCACAATATAATTGTAATGACTACCAACATAAAATCTTTAGAACACAAAAAAGCAATGATACCACCCCAAAGAAACCTAAGTTTAAATGAACTAAAAATGTTCAGTACTAATACATGCTGGGAGAATATTGATAGAGAATTGGGTGAATTATGTTGGGAGAAATTGTTGACAGATACAGACCCCAATAACCAATATGACTTACTGCTGAAACATTGCTTAACGATTTGTGAAAAATACACCCCTATTAAAAAACAACCCTCAACCACTAAGAAAATTCCCCGTGATCGAAGGATAATAATGAGAAAACGAAGAAGACTATGAGTAAAAATTGCCCATTCTACCAACGACCACAACCGTACTTTGATGCAGCGGAAAATCTTGACGCTAGAAGAGCAGTTGAAAACCTCTATTGAAAAAGAAATTAAGCTGAGAGAAGAACAGGCAGTATCTGCAATCAAGTCAAACCCTAAATACTTCTTCAAATATGCAAGTAACCGATCAACAATTAAGCTCTTGGCCCTTTAACAAGTGAGCACGGTAAAATGATTGAAGACCCAACAGAAGTTTGTGAAGCTCTTTGTAAACAGTACGAGAGTGTTTTCAGTACTCCTTTTAAAGATAAGATCATCACAGAACCCAACAACTTTTTCTCCAACAAGATCAAGGACCCATCAATAGAAGATATAGCTTTTACTGAGAATGATATAATAGAAGCAGTTAAATAAATTTTCACCAATGCTGCAGCTGGCTCTGATGGTTTTCTGGCCATACTACTGAAGAAATGTGCACCTCTCAAAATCCTATACAGATCTTCACTGGATTCCGGGATTGTTCCTGGATTACTGAAGAGAGCTAAGGTAACTCCCGTATTCAAAGGCGGGTCAAGAGGCAAAGCCGAAAACTACCGACCTATTGCCCTCGCATCCCATATCATTAAAACTTTTGAGAAAATTATTGTCAAGAATATTACAAACTACCTTGAACAAAATAATAAAATGAATGATAGCCAACACGGATTTCGACAAGGTAGATCATGCTTGTCCCAGCTCCTTGCCCATCATGAACAAATTGTTAGTGCACTAGAGAATTGCAGCAACATCGATGTAATCTACTTGGACTTCAGTAAGGCCTTCGACAAGGTGGACCACGGAATCCTATTACATAAAGTCCGCAATCTAGGAATAGTAGGTCGCCTTGGAGTATGGATCCATATCTTCCTGAACGAGAGAAAGCAATGTGTTGCTGTGGGTGGTGTCATTTCCCATGACTCAAATGTCTACAGTGGTGTCCCTCAAGGTTCTGTACTGGGTCCACTGCTGTTCCTCATACTCATATCCGACATTGACCAAGGTACACTCTACTCAAAAGTCTCGTCTTTTGCCGATGATACCAGAATAATGAAAGAAACTAAATCAATGGCAGATGTGAACAAATTAAAATCTGACCTTTCCAAGCTATATACATGGGCCAAAACAAATAATATGTCTTTCAATAATAACAAATTTGAACTGGTTAGATATGGTACAAACAAAATAGAAGAAGTCCACTATTCGGCACATGATGGCCAAAGAATAAAGTGCAACAACAAAGTGCTAGACCTAGGGGTAACAATCAGTGATGATGCCACCTTCACTACCCATATCCTAACAGTAGTACAAAAGACACGAGCCCAGGTTGGCTGGGTATTGCGTACTTTCAGAACTCGTGAAAGCGAACCTATGTTAACCCTGTATAAGGCCTTGGTAAAACCACTCTTGGAATATTGTTGCCAGTTAGTTATGGAATCCCTGGAAGTCACGAGAGAAACAAGCATTGGAAGGCATCCAGCGCTCCTTCACTAGTAAAATAGTGTCTGTGAAGGAGGAAGACTACTGGCAAAGACTTAAGTCTCTAAACTTGTACTCTCTAGAACGACGCCGAGAAAGATACTTGATCATTTATACCTGGAAAATTCTCAACAACTTAGCCCCAAACCTGCTGGGAGAGGAAGAAAAGGAGTTGATAGAGATAAAAGAAAAAAAAACGACTGAGCCGTATGTGTATTTATCAGGTCAATTAACTCAAGAGCACTGACAAGAGTTAAGACACTTAAAGAAAATGCCTTCGCTACACGGGGTCCGAAGCTCTACAATGCACTGCCAAAAGAAATAAGAAACCAAAACCACCCAACCGTTGAAAAATTAAAAAAGGACTTGGATGATTTCCTGTCATCACTGCCAGACCAACCAATCCTACCCCACTACTACCTCCGTGCTGCCAGCAACAGCATTCTTGACCAGCTGGCACAGAGGAGGGTAGATGGAATGTACAGTGGCGGCGCCGCAACGGCGTGGACCACGGGGTCGCTAACTGACAGCCCTCAACTAAAACCACAGGAACCACAGGTGTGTGTGTGTGTCTGTCTGTCTGTCTGTCTGTATGTGTGTGAGAGAGAGAGAGAGAGAGAGAGAGAGAGAAAGTAAACACCAAACGATAAATTTAGAATACATAGTTGCCATGAGAGATGCAACCGACAGACACACTCACACACACACACACACACACACATAAAATAAACAAGACGTAAGCAAAGAAACAACAGCTAACGATTAATTTAGAAGACAAAGTTGTCAAGACACTCACAAGACAACTCAGAAGGTGGGGGGGGGGGGGGGCGGGGGGGCAATAGAAACATTGGAGAAGGAGGGGTTTGGAAGTCAATTATTGTAATGAATGGGTTACTTAGGACAAGGGGAGGGCACACTGACTCGGACACATCCGCACACCGGCACCACACACACCCACACACACACACACACACACACACACACACACACACATATATCCACACACACCCCAAAATATGTACTCAAACTAGCGAAAAATAGAAGGAAAACATGCCTCAAAAATACAAAAAAATAAAACTTGAAGAATGTTTTGAAAGTAAATTATTAATGAAGGTGCTGTCGAGCGAAAGATGAAGGCAAACAGGGGGATCTGGAAAATTGCAGAGAAAATAAAACATACACACTAACATACACACACACACACATTGTAATACACACATACATACAAACAGTGCAAAGATAAGCGCATATATACTGTGTGTGTATATATATATATATATATATATATATATATATATATATATATGCGCGCGCGCGCACACTCACACAAACACACATGCACACACACTCACCTAAACACACACTGTCACCTAGACGCACACTCTAACCCCCCCCCCCCCCCACACACACACACACATACACTCTCACCTACATTTTTTGTTCTATGTGAGTGATGGAGACAAAAGGCATAACTGCCTGTAGCGAGTTCCTCCCCCAGAGTTGAAAGAGTGACAGGGCTAAAATCAAGGGACGTTCGAGCCAAAAACACACACACACACACACACTGCAGCATACACACACCCTCTCACCCACACACACACACGAAAACAAACACACACTCACAAATGAGCAGAAAAGAAGACGAAAGGCCCCAACGAAAGAAGAACAACGCCAACGTGAAGCCAAAGTAAACAACACACATACACAAAGGTTCTGACGGTGGAGACTCGGTATCACACGAGCGCCTTTCCCCTCAACATTTATCCTCAACACTGGTCTGGCAGCTTATTAGCTCAGCTTTGTCAACAATTCTGTCGCCTTGAGGGGGGATGGTCGTAGTTATTTGCATATATATATATACAGTATACTGTATTTATAATTCTTATATTTTAGTTTCCTCCCTAAACCTCCATCAAGCTTTTAATAACACCCCAAGACCCCCCTTCAAGATAAATTTGTACATTTTTCAATAGAAAAATGAAAAGTTGACAGAAAAACGTTGGCGATAAAAAGTTGATGATAAAAGCTCTAGTGTGACACCCCCTTGAGGATTATGACGGTGTTTTGACAGTCTATTCTGACTATTATAAGACGATTTTATTCAACTTAGGAAGAACATAATTATGGGAGCTAGAGTTATTGAAGATACGTATTACCCTTTTGATTACTAGATAGTCTTTCTAAATGGCATAGCATCGTCTAATAACAGCCAGAATATACCGTCAACCCGCGTCATAACCCTCAAGGGGTTAAGGGGGTAGTGATTGTTTTTGGCGGGCTACGTATTCATTTATTTATTTAATTTTGAGTTTCTTCGTTAGACCTCCATCAATCTTTAAAACAAACACCCCCTATACCCCCTTTCAAGATATATTTGTACATTTTTCGGTAGAAAAATGTACCGGCCGAAGGCCGATTCCTTCAAAAATTACAGGCTAGTTATCGCTCGGCAGGAAAAAATCGACACCTAAACGACACGAAAGGTCTTAATATTGACAAAGTAATGGGGCGAAAGTTCTCAAAATCGCCAAACTAGTGAACGAACGTCTTAAAATCGCAAAAAGTAATGGGTCTAAACATGAGGGAGAAGGGGGTCCATAAAAAGCTTGTACTTCCCCCTACAGGAAATATTGAAGAGATGGCTTGGTGGTAAATTATTGACGAGTGAAGAACCCAAGTTGAAGGAGAACACTCACAAACATGGTGTATAAAAAACCCCACACACACACACACACACACACACACACACACACACACACACACGCAGTAAGTAGAAACAAACACACACACACACAGTTAGTAGATACACACACACACACAGTAAATATATATATATATATATATATATATATATATATATATATATATAGTATATATATATATATACACACACACACACGCACACACAGTAAAAGTAGATACAAACACACACAGTAAAAGTAGATACAAACACACACAGTAAGTACACATACACACACACACACACACACACACACACAGGGAGGTGTGGCAGAGTGGTCTTGCCACTGGACTGGTAATCCAATGGACCCGGGTGCGAATCCCAATATGTCAATGGGAATATATTATTGGAATGGAATTTGTGCTGTACCTAGTTTCAGTGCATTACCACAGCACACCGAAACGCCAACAAAATAACCTCATTGTTCCCTGATTAAATTGCATTGTATGAATATTCCCATATTCAAAATATTTTACAGGGGGGCAATGCCTAGTGAGTTAATTGCTCAATAGGTGGCGTTCTGAGAGTGGGGGCTCGAGTGTGGCGGATGAGACGGTGAAGCGCGGGGGCGAAGCGGCTTCAGAGATGGAGTTGCTTCGAGCCGGGGTGCTTCGCATGTCTCACTCCCTAGACTGGAACAAGACCTCACGGTCCTCACTGTGTTCAGCGGTGTAGTGTAAAGGCTCTCAGCCTATGCCCGAGAGGGAGTAGAAGGAATATATAAAAAAAAAAAAAAAAAAAAAAAATGGTCGGTTTAGCCGAGTGGTCTAAGATACTGACTGCAAAGTAGAGGGTTCGAATCCCCCAGAATCCTTAATTTTTTTTCGGCTGCCCTGATGGATAGGATTGCATCGTGGTCCCTTTCTAGCCAAGCAGCTCAACTATCAGCTTGTATTAGCCTACACGTACTTCTCATCAGTGCATCTGCGTATGTACTATGGTTGGAACTAGGCACCTGACGGTCGCCAAAGGTCGCATGTGACCTCGTAGTTAAGGTAGAATAAGCATTGTACTGTACCGTAGTGAACGAACGTCTTAAAATCGCAAAAAGTAATGGGTCTAAACATGAGGGAGAAGGGGGTCCATAAAAAGCTTGTACTTCCCCCTACAGGAAATATTGAAGAGATGGCTTGGTGGTAAATTATTGACGAGTGAAGAACCCAAGTTGAAGGAGAACACTCACAAACATGGTGTATAAAAAACCCAACACACACACACACACACACACACACACACACACACACACACACACACACGCAGTAAGTAGAAACAAACACACACACACACACACAGTTAGTAGATACACACACACACACAGTAAATATATATATATATATATATATATATATATATATATATATATATATATGTACACACACACACACGCACACACAGTAAAAGTAGATACAAACACACACAGTAAAAGTAGATACAAACACACACAGTAAGTACACATACACACACACACACACACACACACACACAGGGAGGTGTGGCAGAGTGGTCTTGCCACTGGACTGGTAATCCAATGGACCCGGGTGCGAATCCCAATATGTCAATGGGAATATATTATTGGAATGGAATTTGTGCTGTACCTAGTTTCAGTGCATTACCACAGCACACCGAAACGCCAACAAAATAACCTCATTGTTCCCTGATTAAATTGCATTGTATGAATATTCCCATATTCAAAATATTTTACAGGGGGGCAATGCCTAGTGAGTTAATTGCTCAATAGGTGGCGTTCTGAGAGTGGGGGCTCGAGTGTGGCGGATGAGACGGTGAAGCGCGGGGGCGAAGCGGCTTCAGAGATGGAGTTGCTTCGAGCCGGGGTGCTTCGCATGTCTCACTCCCTAGACTGGAACAAGACCTCACGGTCCTCACTGTGTTCAGCGGTGTAGTGTAAAGGCTCTCAGCCTATGCCCGAGAGGGAGTAGAAGGAATATATAAAAAAAAAAAAAAAAATGGTCGGTTTAGCCGAGTGGTCTAAGATACTGACTGCAAAGTAGAGGGTTCGAATCCCCCAGAATCCTTAATTTTTTTTCGGCTGCCCTGATGGATAGGATTGCATCGTGGTCCCTTTCTAGCCAAGCAGCTCAACTATCAGCTTGTATTAGCCTACACGTACTTCTCATCAGTGCATCTGCGTATGTACTATGGTTGGAACTAGGCACCTGACGGTCGCCAAAGGTCGCATGTGACCTCGTAGTTAAGGTAGAATAAGCATTGTACTGTACCGTATCTAGGTAAGAAAATTTGTAGATTTGTAGCCTCATGGCTGCAAGTGATCAATAAACCGACAATTATAAATAATATTATTATTATTGTATGTACCGGTGTGAATGTATGTATATACTCAGGCACATACCCAATAGCTGGGGGTGGCCGACTCCAGACAGAGACCGAACAGACACAACATTTAAAGTTCCAATTCTTAGGGTCCGGGACCAATTTCGCGTTCCCTCGCCCATTTCTCAGTCTCTCCTGGCAGGTGAATTTTACAAGGGGAGGAGGATTCATAGCCACCCGCCCACACACAGAAAATAGTTACACACGCACACATACACTTAACTATTCACGGGCAAACGTACACACTCTGAAATACACACACACACACACACACACACACACACACACACACACACACACACACACACACACACACACACACACACACACACAGAATCTCTCTCTCTCTCCTTCGTTTTGGCTGGGCGAAGAAATACATATTTTATCATGCAGGGTGATATGGTGTGGTGACTAGAGCGAGCGAACGAGCAAGCAAGAGAGAGAGAGAGATAGTGTGAGAGTGAGTGTGTGTGTGTGTGTGTGTGTGTGTGTGTGTGTGTGTGTGTGTGTGTGTGTGTGTGCGCGTGTGCATGTGCATGTGCATGTGTATGTGTGTGTGTCTGTGTGTGCTCAACGGAATGAACATTTATCATAATTAATGTAGAGATATTTGATTAATTTGAAATGTCATGAACACATATTTTAAACATAATAGGTACATAAGTTGGAATATTCTAACGTGTGTGTGTGTTCGTATATATATACTGTATATATATATATATATATAAATATATACCGGGTATATATATATATATATATATATATATATATATATATATATATATATATATATATATATACCTTACCTTTGGATACTTTGGATGTATTCGCCGTTCTTCTAGCGGCACCAAGGAGCGCGACGCCCCTCGTTATGGGTGGTGATTTGGTGCAGTAGACTGTTTGAAGCGACAGCTCGTTCCCTTGCGAGCATGGGCTCGTCTGGCACTTTTTGCAGTTCGACATCTAGGGCTCTCTTGAAGTTGTCTAACGAGATGTCCCTCATGTCTCTTACTCGCCGTGGGAGTTTGTTGAAGAGACGTGGGCCTCTGTGTGATAACCAGCCCTCTGGCAGAGAGCCCATAGCACCCCTATTATTCATCCGGGGGATTTCGCATTCCCAGCCTCTCCTATCACTGAATTTCATGACTATCGGAGTATGTAGGTTTGGTACTAAACCCTCTGCGATTTATATATATATATATATATATATATATATATATATATATATATATATATATATATATATACCGGTAGATAGATAGATAGATAGATAGATAGAGGAGATTTTGAGAATTATAATAAAGCTAAAATAAAGTCAGGGAGAAGTGAATACAAAAAACATAAATTTATCTCTCTCTCTCCTCTCTCTCTCTCTCTCTCTCTCTCTCTCTCTCTCTCTCTCTCTCTCTCTCTCTCTCTCTCTCTCTCTCTCTCTCTCTCTCTCTCTCTCTCTCTCTCTCTCTCTCTCTCTCTCTCTCTCTCTCTCTCTCTCTCTCTCTCTCTCTCTCTCTCTCTCACACCACACACATCACACACATCGTTCTTTCAAGCATTTCCTCGTCACTTTCAAATCTGACCTCTTAAATTCTTATTCTTCGTATTCTTCTTCATATTCTTCTTCATATTCTTATTCCTCGTATTCTTCTTCATATTCTTCTTCGTATTCTTATTTTTCGTATTCTTCTTCGTATTCTTATTCTTCGTATTCTTATTCTTCGTATTCTTCTTCATATTCTTCTTTGTATTCTTCTTTGTATTCTTATTCTTCGTATTCTTATTCTTCGTATTCTTCTTCGTATTCTTATTCTTCGTATTCTTATTCTTCGTATTCTTAAGGCCGCGTCATACAGAACTCGAATCCACCAGAACCCACCGGAATGAATTAAAAAATTCAAATTTTAGCCACTTCTTCCCAATTCTGGTCTATACTTGTACGTGTTCTGGTTAGATTCTTGTCTATTATTGTGATTCGAGTGATGTTCTAGTCGTCACTCGATTGATCGAGTGAGTGAGCAAAAAGTTAGTGCATGCGTTAACTTTCTACGATTTATCGAGTGAAAAAACCGTTAAAAATTATCGAGTTACATTCTAGTCGTATTCTAGTCGCATTCAAGTCGTATTCGAGTCGCATTCTACCTATTCTAGTCATGTTCTGATGTAATTTTTATAGTCGATGCCGACTCGAATTACTTGAATGTAACTCGATGCCACTCGATAATGACCGGAAGTCAACTGGATGACAAGTTGATTATTCCACTTTAAAATTGAATGTAATGGAATGAGAGTTGAATATAACCCGAATTAAGACGAATACAACTGAATGCCGACTAGAATATGACTGGTAGATGACTGCATACTTGCTTGATGTATCGAGTGTACACTGGATGTCGACTCGAACATGACTAGAAGTACTAGAATACAAGTGGAATCCAACTAGAAGGTAACTGGAATACAACCAGAATATAACTCGACTAGGTGCGGCCCCACGTGGGACATCACGCCACCAGTATCACCCCACCAGTACCACCAACAGCGCCTCGATTAATCGTACATTGGCAATCACGCACGGGCCCCTATATATACGTATATATGTAGAAATATGTGATCGAGTAGGTAAGATGCAAACATGATACCAATATCTTATAAATAGAAGATTATGAACAATTTAACTTGAATCAAAGGAAAGACATGACATGGGTATATGTTAATGCAAAGGTATTGAACAGAGAACTTGACATTTATGTCCACACACTTAGAAAATTGGGCTTAAATTGTGTGGCCTATATGGCGTTGCAGGTATATTCAACAGAGAAGTTTAATATTTTCGATACTTACAAAAAATTATATGTCATTGCAATTATATTGAAGAGAGAACTTCGAAATCTTTTGACACTTATAAAATTGGGTTCAAATTGTGTATGGTACATGTCATAGCAATTATGTCTACAAGAGATCTATGAAAAGACTTGGAAACTTATAAAATGCCAACGAGTGTAGTGCGGTATATGTCATTGGAATAAAATTTCTTTGGACACTTTTAGGTCACATGCAAACATGATAGTAATATCATATAAATTGCACATTTATGAACCAATTAACTTGAATAAAATAAATTACATGACCTGGGTAAATTTTAATGCAAAGGTATTGAACAGATAACTTAACATTTATGTCCACATACTACTGGTGTGCCTGTGAACCAATCCTCCCTTTATATACTCAATGGTTCCTCATCGAGTCACCTTCTGCCTATTCGAGTCACGTTCCACTTACGTTCGAGTTACGTTCAACTTAGTTCCACTTACGTTCGACTTAACTTCATGTAATTCTGGTCATGATAGACTGACATTCCGGTCTCATTCTGGTCATTCGAGTTGCATTCGACTTGGGATCGAATAGTCTTCTTTCCACATCCGGTTTCCTTCGAGTCACTTACTGGTTAACATCGACTCATATTTGGGTTACATTCGAGTCCATCGAGTTACGTTCGAGTTACATTCCGGTCATTGACGGGTTGCATTCTACTCTGAAGTCACACTCGATTAAGGCCGCGTAATTCTCGTTAATTCCGGTGAAAAGTTCGATTCCAGTGGGTTCTGGTGGATTCGAGTTCTGTATGACGCGGCCTATATTCTTCGTATTCTTCTTCATATTCTTCTTCGTATTCTTATTCTTCGTATTCTTATTCTTCGTATTCTTATTCTTCGTATTCTTCTTCGTATATTTATTCTTCGTATTTTTTGTTTGTATTCTTCTTTTTCATATTCTTCGTATTCTTCTTCGTATTTTTCTTCATATTCTTCTTCGTATTCTACTTTTTCTTTTTGTCCTCCTCCTCCTCCTCCTTTCTTCCTATCTTTTGTCTTCTTCTTTCTTCCTATCTTTTTTTTCTTCTTCCTCTTCTTTCTTCCTATCTTCTGCTTCTTCTTCGTGTTCTTCTGTTGTTGCTCCTTCCTTTCCCCCTTTTAATGACTTCACTCCTTCCGTGCCATAAATCCGAACACTTTTATTATTATTCTCTCTCTCTCTCTCTCTCTCGCTCTCTCGCTCTCTCTCTCTCTCTCTCTCTCTCTCTCTCTCTCTCTCTCTCTCTCTCTCTCTCTCTCTCTCTCTCTTTATCTATCTATCTATCTATCTATCTATCTATCTATCTATCTCTCTCTCTCTCTCTCTCTCTCTCTATCTATCTATCTATCTCTATTTCTCTCTCTCTCTCTCTCTCTCTCTCTCTCTCTCTCTCTCTCTCTATCTCTATTATCTCTCTCTCTCTCTCTCTCTCTCTCTCTCTCTCTCTCTCTCTCTCTCTCTCTCTCTCTCTCTCTCTATACACGAGCGGGGGACTGGGACTGTATCGGAGTCTGAGAAGGCGAGTCACACCGGCCGCGCTCCTAAACGGCCGCTGCGTACCCAAATGGCCACAACCCTTAAATTATCTTGGTTGTGGTAGGTTAAATTTTGGTTAGGTTTGGTTTCGGTTAAGGTTTGGTTAGGTTAAGGTTTGGTAGGGTTAGATTAGATAAAGTTAGGTTAATTTTGGTTAAGTTTGGTTTAGTTTGGTTAGGTTTGGTTTGGTTAGGTTAGGTTAGGTTAGGTTAGGTTAGGTTAGGTTTGGTTAAGGTTTGGTTTGGTTTGGTTTAGTTTAGTTTAGTTTAGTTTAGTTTAGTTTAGTTTAGTTTAGTTTAGTTTAGTTTAGTTTAGTTTAGTTTGGTTTGGTGTGATACGTTTAAAGTTAGGTTATTTTTATTAAGTTAGGCTCAATTATTTAGGTTAGATGATTGTGGCCATTTAGATTTGCGGCCGTTTTGAATTATAATCTCGAGTCGGGCATCAGCGATTAAATTATTTGAGGGATTTGGGTTATTTTTTTGTTTCTTTAATTCCTCCATTCAAGGATAATCAAGTCCATTGGAGGCCCTTTTATCAAACATGTAATCGTTCTAGTAATTGACCACTTAAGGGGGTAGTGCTTGTTTTTTGGTCTATGTATTTATTTGTATATTTTTGAGTTTCCTCGCTAGACCTCCATCAAGCTTAAAATGAAAAACACTCCCTAGACCCCCTTTCACGATAAATTTGTACATTTTTCAGTAGAAAAATGTTCCGACCGAAGGCCGGTTCCTTTTAGAAATATAGGATCGCTATCGCTCGCCAGAAAAAAAATCGACACCTAAATGGCACGAAAGATTTTCATAGTCACAAAGAAATGAGGCCAAAGGTCTCAATATCGCCAAACTAATGGAACGAACGTCTTAAAATCTCAAAACAAGTATGCTAAGCATGAGGGAGTAGGGGGTCCAGAAACATCGACTACCTCACCCTTAAGATTTTCAGGCTATTACGAAGTTGGAGCCATAAACATGGATATTTAGCAGACTTGCACGCATTATGCGAGTTTGCAATGGATAGAAAGTTATTGTATGGATTTATATATGTACAATCGCGCTAATAAGTGATGTCTCGGCACCAAGTATGTTTTGATCAATAATTGGTATCAGCAATATCATTTCTTCATATCGAATGAAATATACAAACATGTTCCTACACTTACCCACCCTATTCAAAATCTGACAGACATTATTACAGCACAGAACAAGCCAGAGAGGGAGAGGTAGACCGAATATGAGGTGGAAGGATGCAGTGAGGAAGTACATGAACGAGGGCGGTGCTGGTTGGGGGGAGGGGCGTCGACTGACTGGGGACAGAGGTGCATGGGGGCGGTTCGTTCGTGGCCACCCCTTCGGGGATCACGGCGTCAGGCAATAGATAGATAGAACAAGCCAAACGGTGGTGATGGGCTGGTCTATCAGGGTGAGAACTGAGCGATCTCTGCCATACCCATAGCTTACTCTGACTGTTCCTTTAACTTATATATTTTCTAGATCTCAAGTGACGGCGTCTTTTCCGTGGATTGACCTCCCAATCTACCAGGATTGGAAGCCAGAGCGTCACATTTTTCCCTTGCCCCTCAGCTTTCTCTTCATAATTGCTGAGGGGCACAGGGCCCTGGGTGGGGCTTTGGTTTCCCGGGCGTTTCTGCACCCTCCTCAGCTCCCCGCCATGGAGTGGCTTCGGTCACCCAGGCTTTATTGTGGTCGGCAGGGAGGGTTCTGTGGGGGCGCTCGGTTATGGCCTTGGAATTGCTCGGGCCTTGGGGCTGTTCGGCCAGGCAGCTTGGGGAACAACAACAACAACAACGACAACAAGCCAAACGTAAGACAGCTGGGACATGACTTATTGGCGCCACTGTACTAGAACCGTATTTTGGCTGGTAATTCTGCTAATTATCTTAGCAGAATAACAAACCAACAGACAGACAGGGACGATCACATATTCTCTGGAAACTTTATTTGGCCAAGATAATAATGATGCAATATAGTAGTAATATATGAGAAAACACTATTCTGTGTTGTACTAGCAAGTCCGGAAATATGACGCCCGGAAACGCCTCACTGAAAAACAATCCCTATGGAACTAAAACAAATAATTAAAAATTGTGCCGTGTTGAGAGTTGAAAATAATGGAATAATGAACTCCGGTACAGTATACTGTATTTGTTTTTCCTTTAAGGGAGCCCACCTCGCTTGTTATCTCTTTTTCTCCCTCTCTCTTTAGTTTGTGTCCATTCGGCCCCATTTAGCCTACTGTTTTAAGACGTTTACCCCCATCCAGGTGTCAATATTTTTTTTTTTGACAGCAAGCTAAATTTTCACATTTTTTCAATAGAAAAATGTCTCCGGCGAAGCAGGATTTCTCCATACAATGCTGGCTCGCTATCGCTCGCCAGGAAGAAATCGACACCTGGATGGGGATAAACGTCTTAAAACAGTTGGCTGAATGGGGCCGAATAGGCAGGGAAAGAGAAAAAAGGAGAGAAAGTTAAAAACAAAAGCCGGTGACCCCCCTTTATATAGCGGCACTGTTAGTTAACCCACTCAGTACCGGCGACGTATATTGCCATTATATTCTGGCAAGCGTTAGACGCATTGATTCAGCTTAGGAAGGACTTGTGGTGGCTCACAGGATAAATTGATATGGTTAGGAGTCTTTTAAAGGGGGATGGTTCACTTTTTGGACGATTTTTTGCATGTATTCATTATTTTTCTAGTTTCCTCCCTAGACCTCCATCAAATTAAAAAAAAAAAAACATCCATTAGATCCCCCTTCTAGATTAATTTGTACATTTTTCGGTAGAAAAATTTCTCGGGCGAAGGCCGGTTCTTCCAACATTACAGGCTCACTATCGTTCGCCAGGGAAAAAATCGACATCTAAATAGCACGAAAGGTCTAAATATTGACGAAAAATGGGGCGAAAGGTCTTAAATTTGACTAACTAATGGGGCAAACATCTTAGCATCTGAAAACTAATGGGGCTAAACATGAGGGAGAAAGTGGTCCAGAAAACCGGCCCATCCTTCCTTAATCGCTACAGGTCCTTTCTAGGCTTAACCCTTTCATTACCGGTACCGTCCTTTTAACTTTATGCTGGCTACTATTAGGCGACTTTATTCAGTTTAAAAAGGGCCTCCAGCGATACAAAACACTTCGAACGATCTCGCTTAACCCTATTTACTACCTTAGATCCTTCTTGAACTGCGCAATATCGTCTGAATATAGCTAGAATGCAATTAAAGAGACGTGGCCGGTACAGAAGGGGTTTCTAAAATCGTCTAATAGTTGCCAGAATATAAATAAAAGGATGTCACCGGTACAGAATGGGTTGACAAATAATGGGTCCCTTGAATTTGGGTCTGTCACTCTTATGACTTTTGGGGAGACACTCGTTACAGCCAACCTGCCTTTTGTCTCCTTCATACACATAGGACAAAAAAAGCCTTTGTGTGGTGCATGTTTGTATGCGTGTGAATTAATGAATGTGTGTGTGTGTGTATGACTGTAAGTCTGTGTGTGTGTGTGTATCTATCTATACAATATGTGTGTGTGTGTGTGTGTGTGTGTGTGTGTGTGTTGTGTGTGTCTATATTATATCTGTCTGTCTGTGTGTGTGTTGTCTGTCTTCTCTCTATCTTCCAGAAACCAAAGCAGTGGTGCAGTGGTGAGCAAAGGGTAAATAAATATATCTATACGTTATCTGATCTCTCTCTCTCTCTCTCTCTCTCTCTCTCTCTCTCTCTCTCTCTCTCTCTCTCTCCACCGTATAATATAAATTCAACGTTTACTAAGTCTTGTACCTGTGAATGTATGCGATTCTGTTACCAAAGCGTTACTGATTACACTATCCTTTGGCTGTATATAATTTGGAACGATCATGACTGTGCCCCCCCCCCCCCCCCCATCGTTTCAGAGGCCCCGCTCCACACTTTTACCCGCTGACCACACACACACCCCACATAAACACACACACACACACACACACCCACACACCCCCCCCCCCCCCCCCACACACACACACACACACACACACACACTCTTGCTCCACCCGACACACTCTCTTCCTTCTTCCCCCTCCCCCTTACACCCTCTTTGCTCACCCCCCCATTCTTGCCCCCCCCCCCACCCCCCTCCCCCCACACAAACACGCACACCCCCCTCCCCCCCCACCCCCCCCCCCCCCTTCCCCTTTACGAACGACACACTGCCCTGATTAGCAACCATCGATTTTTTGCCAATTTCCGCGGGGGGGGGGGTAATTTAATGCAGCAGGCAGGTCGGGGATTTTTTTTTTTTTTTTTTATTATTATTGTCCTGCTGCTAAACGGCGAGTAATGGAAAGTTGGGTGGATTATTAGAAAAGGGATTGTTGATTGTATTTGTTTTATGTGGTTAATTAGTCAAAATATGGTCAGTCATTTTGTCTGGTTTACTAATTTGGTTAACCTCTGCATTACCGGTGACGTTCTTTTAAGTGTATTCTAGCTATATTTAGACGATGTTATGCAGTTTAAGAAGAAGCTGTTGTAGTGAAAAGGGTTAAGTGAGATAGTTCGTAGCCTGTTAATTGCTGGAGGCCCTTTTTAAACTGAGTAAAATAGTCCAACAGTAGCCAGAATAACGTTAAAAGGACGACCCCGGTACTGAAGGGGTTAAGCATGCATACTCTACACTAATCTTTCCATAGTTTATATTTTGGTGGATTATTATGTGGATATCAATATTATCAATCCATTCAGCACCATGACGTAATGTTTATCCTATTTGGGTTACTATTAGACTATTTTCGTTTGCTTATAATCGACCTCTAGGACTCGGAGGGGTTAATGCGATCTCAATAAACTCTCTGAATAAAATAGGTCCTTCTCAAGCTGCATACAATCGTCTAATTATAACCAGAATTATAGGTAAAAAGGCGTCATGGTACTGAAGAGGTTAACAATATTCCAACCTGTCGGCCACACCTCCCCTATTTTACATACATAACTATATTGAATTCTTATTAGATTATTCGATGTTATTAATCTATTTTATTTGTATTATTTATTATTTGTATTTATTATTAAAGTTATTATTATTATTAGTAGTAGTAGTAGTAGTAGTAGTAGTAGTATAAAAAATAAAAATAAAAATTATTATTATTATTAGTGTTATAATTTTATTTATTTTGTATTATTATTATTATTTTATTTATTTTGTATTATTTGTATTATTATTATATATTATCTTTTATATTATATTATACTAGTCTATTGTGTTCTTATAATATTGTATTTTTATTTAGTTTGTTAACCCCTTGAGGATTATGACGCGTTGTAGCAGTTTATTTTGGCTATCATTAGACGATATTATGCAGTTTAGGAAGGACCTCTAAGAATCTAAGGTGTTCAAAAGCAACTTGATTATGCCTCTGACTTCTACAGATTCTTCCTAGGCTGAATAAACTCGTCTAATGATAGCCAAAATAAGGGTTTAAATGTGTATATTGTGTTCTGATTGTGTTTCTCTTCCACAGGTAAGATCCGGGGTTGGCGCTGGTGACGTCATACAGGTAGCTATATAACTCTCTCTCTCTCTCTCTCTCTCTCTCTCTCTCTCTCTCTCTCTCTCTCTCTCTCTCTCTCTCTACTAGAATTAAGTCCTGACCACCTAGCTGGGATCGCAAGGTATGTGTGGCCAATGTGTATATGTAAATTTATGTAAATTTCTAGTAGTAAACACACACACGCACCATACATACACACACGCACCATACACACACACACACACACACACACACACACACACACACTCACACACACACACACTCACTCACTCACTCACTCACTCACTCACTCACTCACTCACTCACTCACTCACTCACTCACTCACTCACACACTATTTCCAATTGGGGCAGAGAAAACCTTGTTGCCTTTAATGCTTCCAAAACCCAATTTCTCCATCTATCTACCCGTCCGGAACTCCCAGTGGACTATCCCCTATTCTTCAATAATACAAAAATCAATCCTTCATCTTCTCTCAATATTCTTGGTGTCTCTTTTTCTTCAGCTCACTTGGAAGGACCATATTACCAGTCTTGGTAAGGCAGCCTCCCAAAAGCTGGGTGTGCTCATTACTGCTCAACCACCTCAGGGGGTTCTTTACCCATGCACAGCTTCTTGCTCTGTACAGGGGCACAGTGCATCCTTGTATTGAGTATTGCTCACATGTGTGGGGAGGATCCTCTCACACCGCACTTCTAGACAAAGTAGAGAGGAAGGCCTGTCGTATCATTGATTCCCACCCACTCACCAACTTTGCAAACTCTCTCTCTTCGCTGAAATGTTGAATCTCTCTAGCTATTCTGTCACTACTACAATAATCAGTGTTCCTCAGAGATCTCCCAGTGTATACCACCTCCTCTACGTAGGGTATGTGGTACCCGTCTTGCACCACAATCTCACCCCTACTCTATGCAACTCTCCAACCCAAGAGTGAAACGTTACTCTTAAACTTTCATCTATTCAACAGCTGAGCTCTGGAACTCTCCCCAGAATCTGTCTTTCCCTCTTCCTATGACTTAAATTGCTTCAAACTCAGTGTGTCCTGGCATTTTGACTCGAACGTCCCTTGATTTTGGCCCTGTCACTCTTTTAACTATGGGGGAGGCACTCGCTACAGGCAGTTCTGCCTTTTGTCTCCCTCACTCACATAGAAAAAACCCCACACACTTACGTCTTATGTTACATGGCTTTCACGCGATCGTTTTCCCTCGCTTAGTATTTCGGGATGTTTGGTCGGGCGTCGTCTAACCCTTTGGGCACGATGACGTAACTCTCGTCTTATTCTGGTTATCATTAGACGAGTGTTATTAGCTTATAGTTTACCTTTAAGGGGGTACCGTACTACTCGCTTTTTCTGGACCTCCATCTCCCTCATGTTTAGCATACTAGTTTTGAGATTTTAAGCCGTTCGTTCTATTAGTTTGTCGATTTTAAGACCTTTCGCCCCATTTCGTTGTCAATTTCAAGACCTTTCGTGCCATTTTGGTGTCTATTTTTTATGGCGAGCGATAGCGAGCCTGTAATTTTAAGAGGAATTGGCCTTCGGCCGAGACATTTTTCTATAACAAAATGTACAAATTTATCTTGAAGGGGGTTCTAGTTTTTTTTTTTTTAAGCTTGACGGAGGTTTAGCGAGGGAACTAAAAGTGGTAGCGAGCCAACATATATATATTTTTGTTTTGACAGCAAGCTAAATTTGTACATTTTTCGATAGAAAAATTTCTCCGGCGAAGCCGGGTTTCTCCATACAATGCTGGCTCGCTATCGCTCGTCAGGAAGAAATCGACACTTGGATGGGGATAAACGTCTTAAAACAGATGGCTGAATGGGGCGGAATGGATACAAGCCAGGGAAAGAGAGAAAAGGAGAGAAATATAAACAAAAAAGCCTGTGACCCCTCCTTAATATCGTAATTCTAACCATATTACTCCTCAAACACCAATCCTATCTGTGTAATGTAACCTTGGATAATCTAGTTTTCCTGATGATAAGTTATTTTCCATTAGGCGACTTGTCTATAGTAACTTGGAGTCCACTTTTAGGACTCTGAAGGTCGATTCACATTTGTATAAACCATGATTATATAAAACATGATTATTTTCCTGATTATAAAAATTTAAGTCGTTTTGGACAAGTACATAATTATATAGCTCACTAGCAGGGGTACCCGGCGTTGCCCGGGTAATCACCATAATCACCATCACTACTACCACCACTACTACTACCATAATCACCATAATCACCATCACTACTACCACCACTACTACTACCATAATCACCATCATCAATACTACCATAATCACCGGCCTTGACCTCCCTGTGCCTCATTAAACGGCGACCTCGATTTCGGCCGCTAAATGACCTCCGATTTTGGATCTGACCTCATCCGTACCCCCATATTGGGGGGCTGCGAACAACTTTTGTTTCATACAACTTTTCGATCGGAGGCCTCCTTCCCCAAACGGCCCTTTTTCCGATTTCGCGCCCATTTTCTCCGTCCCTTTCACCCTGGGGACCCCTCTATGACCTGACCCAGGTCAATTGACACCCACATGCAAAGTTTCAGCTCCCCAGGTCCAAAACTGCGGCCGCCTATAAAGAACAGACAGACAGACAGACAGACAGACAACCGTAAATATTATATAGATAATTTATTGTTTAATTTGGCTTTGGTCAATTAGAAGGCATTAGTAAGGACACGGAAGGCCTTTAAGTGAATTGGTCAGGAAATTGCGATTGGCATTTTGGATTTCTGTGTGTGTGTGTGTGTGTGTGTGGTGCGGTTTATGCAAGTGTTTATTTTGTTTGTTGTTTCTGTTTTTTTTATTGTTGTTGTTATTATTATTATTATCCTTCCTCTCTTTCACCTCCCTCATTCATCTTATATTTGTTACTCCATTTCATGTTTTCTTCTCGTGTATGTATTATTATGTTCCTTCCAACAACCAACTATACTCCTAAAATCGATTAATGAAATTTACAAACACATGTGGCAGTCCGTGGATTCGAACCCAGGACGCTCACACCGAAAATCAACACCTTATGCATCGCACCACGAAGACAGTTAAAGGATGGTGGACACTGCCTACGATTTATTATGCAACTTCGAATCCTGCATATCAATCTAAGCATATACACACATCTCAACTGCAACTCACGTAGGCTATGCATATGTGAATGGAAAGAGCAATTAATGGGGCCTTAACCACTAGGGAAGTCCTCTCGATAAATTACACCTGAACCAATATCAATTATTATCAATTATATTAGGTCTAATAATTATATCCATGTCATTTTTCACGTTTTTGTGTCTGGTTTTCCGTGTGTGTACCGATGTGTGTTACTCAGTTACTTGTTCGTCAAGGGGAATCCACGCAATGCGAGCTAAGCTCATTATTATCGCGCCTCCTTAACTGGGAATGTATTGCGTGAAATGCATGTTAACTGTTTTATGTACTGTTGGAATGGCTGTGGATGTGTGTGTAGTCTGTATTTTAGCCAATTGGCGACATCGGAAACGAAGGCTTAGGGTGGATCTGTATGGTACCATTCTCACTATAGACGGTACCGTCTCGCCCGAAGGCTTAGGTAGCCATCAGCTTAGGTGAACCATATGATACCCATCTCGCCTTGTACCATTTTTGCCAACCCCAGATGGGACGTCACAACGTCGTCCACTTATTCCAGGTACCTATTTACAGCTAGGTGAACTGAGGCTAACACATGAAAGGAGACAAGCCCAATTTGTCTCCGCCCGGCCGGGGATTGAACCCCCGACCCCTCGTGTGTGAGACGAGAGCTCTACCTACTAGGCTACGGAGTGTGTGTGTGTGTGTGTGTGTGTGTGTGTGTGTGTGTGTGTGTGTGTGTGTGTGTGTGTGTACCGATGTGGGTGTGGGGGTGTGTGGGGTGGGTGTGTGGGTGTGTGTGTGTGTACCGATGTGTGTGTGTGTGTGTGTGTGTACCGATGTGTGTGTGTGTACCGATGTGTGTGTGTGTACCGATGTGTGTGTGTGTGTGTGTGTGTACCGATGTGTGTGTGTGTGTGTGTGTGTACCGATGTGTGTGTGGGTGTGTGTACCGGTATGTGTGGGTGGGTGTGTGTGGGTGGGTGGGTGTCAAAGAAAACGATTATGTGTCATCTAAACCCGTGCGGAACCCTCAACCCTTTTAGTTCATGGCCATTTAAGGGAGGTCACCGGATTCTTTTTATCTGTCTCTCCTTTTCTTTCTTTTCCAGGCTTGTATCCATTCGGCATCATTCAGCCAACTGTTTTAAGACGTTTATCCTCATTCAGGTGTCGATTTCTTCTTGGCGAGCGATAGCGAGCCAGCATTGTATGGAGAAATCCGGCTTTGCCGGAGAGATTTTTCTATCGAAAAATGTACACATTTAGCTTGCTGTCAAAACAAAATAATATGTATGGTGGCTCGCTGTCGCTCGCCAGGAAAATATTGACACCTGGATGGGGGTAAACGTCTTAAAACTGTAGGCTGAATGGGGCCGAATGAATACAAGCCAAAGCGAGAGGGAGAAGAGAAAAAAAATCGAGGTGGGCTCCCTTACGTCCGCTTCCGGTATGGACCAAGGGGTAAGGCAATAATTATGATCATCCATTTTCACCCGCGACCTTGTTTGTCTGTGGCTGATTCGGTCGGGGGCTGAAATGGGGAGAGCTGGGGGGCTGAAATGGGGAGAGCTGGGGGCTGAAATCGGGAGAGGTGAGCGGCCGAAATAACCCAAATTACAGGCAGTTTTTCCTTTTGTCTTCATGCACAAAAAAAAAAAAATATATATAAAACAAATAAATACGGTAATAATAATGTAATTATGACGAATTACTGTTTTACGTCCGGGCGCGCCAGTTTGATTCGTGCCCGTTTGGTTACGCGGCCTTATGGGCTAAGTGAGAGTGTGGTGAGCCAATTGAGTCGGTGGTCTATCTATCTATTGCCTGACGCCATGATCCCCGAAGGGGTGGCCACGAACGAACCGCCCCCATGCACCTCTGTCCACAGTCAGTCGACGCCCCTCCCCCCAACCAGCACCGCCTTCGTTCATATACTTCCTCACTCCATCCTTCCACCTCTCTTTCGGTCTACCTCTCCCTCTCTGTCCCTCCACCTCGCTCTCGTACACCCTCTTAGTCATTCTCTCGCTTTCCATACGTTCCATATGGCCGAACCATCTCCAGTTGTTCCTTTTCACACTTTCCAGCACATCTACCTCCACACCACACCACCTCCTTACTTCCTCATTAGTCTGTCTATCCCCCCATGTAACTCTGCACGCACTTCTTAATCCTCTCCGACATATGACACAATTTTGAGCCTATTAGGAATACTTTAAAGCCTTTGTTACCATCAGGGGTATTTAGAAACCTTTAGTTTAGTTACTTCAACCTCTGCAGTTGTCTTTGAGTTAGCTGTGGGCAGAAAACTAATTTTGGAGAGGTAATTATAAGAGTGAGAGAACTCTATTTCTTAATGCTAATCTGGCAACCTCTGCATCATATGAGTCTGAAGGGGTTAAGTAATTCGTTTCCACTGCTCTCACTCTTGGTCCGAGTCTCTCAACCAACGTCCATGCTTCGCTTCCGTAAGTCAGTGTTGGGATTACCACACTGTCATGCAAGGACTTCTTCACTTCCATACTGACCACCCTATTTCTTGTTACTGCTTTCAGCGTTCCTACAACCCTCTTCCCCTGTTGTACCCTCTCCCGCACTTCATCCATAGTCCCATCTTTACTCAACACACTGCCCAGATACTTAAAAGAGTTGACGATCTCCATAGCCTGACCGTTCAGCTTCACCTCACACTCTGTGACTTCACCCCTTTCGAAGACCATAACCTTGCTCTTCCCCACATTTACCTTCAAATTCCGTTTTTCGCACACTGTTCCAAACTCATTTACCAGACCCTGCAACTCCCATTCATTATCACTCACCAGAACTGTATCATCCTCAAACAGCAGTATAGATAGCTTCCACTCAATTCCCTCCCTTTTCAGCAATACACCAACATCCACTGTTCTTGATAGTATTTCTTTCATGACTCCATCCATATATACAGTAAACAACCACGGGGACATCACACACCCCTGTTTCAAACCAACATTCAGGTCAAAGAACTCGCTCTGCTCACTCTCCACACGTACTGCCGCCTTTGCACCCTCATACATGCTCTTCACTGCTTTCAGCAACTTGCCATCTACTCCGTATATTCTAAGTACTTTCCACAAACCTTCTCTATCCACTCTGTCATAGGCCTTCTCCAAGTCCATAAAGGCAACATACACCTTTTGTTTCTTCTCCAGATATTTCTCCACAACACAATTCAGGGTAAAAATCTGATCTGCACATCCTCTTCCCTTCCTAAAACCTCCCTGCTCGTCGCCTATCCATTTCTCCGTTCTCACTCTCACTCTCTCAATCACTACCCTTCTGTATACCTTCCCTACTACGCTTAGAAGACATATTCCTCGGTGGTTACCACACACTCCTCTTTCCCCTTTGCCCTTATATAGGGGGACTATTATGCCAGTCTTCCAGTCATCCAGTGAGTTGGTGGTAATCTTCGTTTTATTTATTTATTTGATTATTTTAGGTCCTTGGCTGATATGTGTTCACTCACTCACTCTCACACACACACTTACTCTCACACACTTCTCTGTCTCACACCTCTTTGTAGAGCTACGACGCAAAGCCAAAAAGTTAATTAAGCAAAGTAAAAAGACCTTAGAGTTACATATTGCGAATCAAAGTAAAACAAACCCGAAAGAATTCTATAGTTATATCAGAAAGAAAAAAGTAGTTACTTCAACTGTTGGACCGTTAGTCGATGAAAATGGAGAATACACCAAAGTCGAAGTACAAATGAGTAATGCCCTCAATACCTTCTTTGCATCAGTTTTTACAACAGAAGACCTCAGTGATATCCCTACACCATCGCCGATTCAGATTGATAATTCAGATGTTCTAAGCAATATCACCGTTACAGAGAGAGAAGTATTGAATTGTTTAGATAAACTCAAGGTAAATAAAACGCCAGGACCTGATACAATCTCGCCTAGAGTTCTAAAGGAAGCTAAGGATGAGCTCTCCAAACCACTGACATTACTATTCAATAAATCCTTGCAGTCTGGAACTATGCCTGATCAGTGGAAGCTAGCCAACGTAACACCGATATTCAAAAAAGGCAGCAAATCCCTACCCAGTAACTATCATCCAATTAGCTTAACCTCAGTTGTATGTAAAATGCTAGAAACGGTCATACGAGACAGACGTACCCCAGGGATCGGTACTAGGACCAATTCTCTTTCTAATTTACATCAACGACATAGATGAGGGTCTCACCTGTACAATCTCAAAATTTGCTGACGATACAAAAATTGAAAATAGCGTACTCTCAAAAGAACAAGTTGACGATATGCAACACAATCTAGATAAATTGTCATGTTGGGCCCAAATTTGGCAAATGAGTTTCAATGCGGATAAATGTAAAGTACTACATGTCGGATACCTGAATGAGAAAGCAAACTATTCGATGAATGGCACTCAGCTTAAGAATGTAAACAGAGAAACCGATCTGGGAGTAACAATATCGAGTAACCTAAAACCGAGTCAACAATGTTCAGAAGTTGTTAAGAAGGCAAACAAAATAATTGGCTTTATAGGCAGGTCATTTGAGCATAAATCCAAAGAAGTTATCCTAACCCTTTACAATTCCTTAGTCCGCCCTCTTCTGGAATACTGCGTTCAATCCTGGTGCCCTTATTACCAAAAAGATATAAACAAGCTAGAACGAGTTCAACGTAGAGTTACCAAAATGATACCTAGCCTAAAGAACAAACCATACGAAGAGCGTCTTAGAGAATTAAATTCATTTCATTTAACCCAGCGCAGATTAAGAGGTGACTTAATTCAAGTGTTCAAAATCATCAAAGGCATCGACAATATGAACTGTAGTAAGTACTTCACTATCGACCAATCTAATTACACGCGGGGAAACGGTTGCAAAATTATTGGTAAATCTTTTAACTCGCACGAATCTAAGAATTTCTTCTTCAATCGAGTTGTCAACTTGTGGAATGGGCTTCCCCGAAACGTTAGAGACTGCATCAACGTTGATTCATTTAAACTCCGCCTAGACAAATATCTCTCATCAAACCCGCAACTGACTGCGTTTGTAAATGAATAACTTTATTTTATCCCCCCCTCAGTTACTAACCCATCTGTCCTCTACTAACTTCCTAATCCTGCCACGGATATTAGTTCCAGGGCAGTAATTCCCTTTCCAATGTTCCCTTACCCACTCTAAACCACTGTTTGGACACTTGATCCTCAGTGTTTTGGAGGACAAGCAACCTAGAAGGGTCACTAGATCTGTTGTTGCTTGATTTCCTTTGTACTCCTTTGTACTCTCTCTCTCTCACACACACACACACACACACACACACACACACACACACACAGACGCACGCATGCACACACACACACACACACACACGCACGCACATGCACTCACTCACTATCACACACACTCACACACTCACTCCCACACTCTCTCGTCCGGCTTTTTAGCCGAAGGGCCTTCTACTTTTCTCTCTCTCTCTCTCTCTCTCTCTCTCTCTCTCTCTCTCTCTCTCTCTCTCTCTCTCTCTCTCTCTCTCTCTCTCTCTCTCTCTCTCTCTCTCTCTCTCTCTCTCTCTCTCTCTCTCTCTCTCTCTCTCTCTCTCTCTCTCTCTCTCTCTCAAGATACTAAAGGGATTTGACAACATTGATGTAGATTCACTTTTCAAAATAGATAATAGTTCATTAACTCGGGGAAATGGAATGAAATTAAAAACCAGGAGGGCGAATCTCGATGTCACAAAGCACTTCTTCACTTACAGTGTGTACAAAGGAGTACAAAGGAAATCAAGCAACAACAGGTCTAGTGACCACTCTAGGCTGCTTGTCCTCCAAAACACTGAGGATCAAGTGTCCAAACAGTGGTTTAGAGTGGGTAAGGGAAAATTGGAAAGGGAACTACTGCCCCGGAACTAATGTCCGTGGCAGGATTCAGAAGTTAGTAGGGGAAAGATTGGTTAGTAACATAACACAGTTATAAGTGATCTTTCGTATATCTGGAAAAAAGAGAGTAACGGCTTGGTAATATATATACGCAATAATCCTTGATGAATCTGTGGGAGGAATATAATAAAGTTATTAATTTACAAACGCAGTCAGTTGCGGGTTTGATGCAAGATATTTGTCTAGGCGAAGTTTAAAAGAATCAATGGTGCTGCAGTCTATAACGTCTCGGGGAAGCCCATTCCACAAGTTGACAACTCGATTGAAGAAGAAATTCTTAGATTCGTGCGAGTTAAAAGATTTACCAATAATTTTGCAACCGTTTCCCTGCGTGTAATTAGATTGGTCAATAGTGAAGTACTTACTACAGTTCATATTGTCGATGCTTTGATGATTTTGAACACTTGAATTAAGTCGCCTCTTAATCTGCGCTGGGTTAAAGGAAATAGATTTAATTCTCTAAGACGCTCCTCGTATAGTTTGCTCTTTAGGCTAGGTATAACTTTGGTAACTCTACGTTGAACTCGTTCTAGCTTGTCTATGTCTTTTTGGTAATAAGAGCACCAGGATTGAGCGCAGTATTCCAGGAGAGGGCGGACTAAGGAATTGGAAAGAGTTAGGATAACTTCTTTGGATTTATGCTCAAATGACCTGCCTATATAGCCAATTATTTTGTTTGCCTTCTTAACAACTTCTGAAATTTGTTGACTCGGTTTTAGGTTACACGATATTGTTACTCCCAGATCGGTTTCTCTGTTTACAATTCAGGGGTGGGAAACGTCCGGCCCGGGGGTCTGATAAGGCCCCCGGGCCCATTTGATCAATCAGGCCCACAAGGCAATATATGAGTATGCTGAAATGTGCCAATTTCCTTGCTATTTAATACGTTTTAAAAAGTTATTTTAGTCTCTGAAGATTTAATCGAAAATTACAGACTACTTGTGTTAATAGTCACACAATCATACAACAATAATACAAATACAAAAATAATTAAACAAATAATAATCAACCCCTGGGCCTTGACGATAATGGCGCACTTTGGCCATTTATTCTGGCTATCGTGATTAAATTATTTTATACAGCTTCCTAAGGATCTGTGGGTATTTTATATGACTATCTGATTTAACTTTCTAATTTTCATACCCCCTTCTTAATCTTGTCTATCATTGTCAAGTGCGGTGGCTGAGTCGCGGGAACATGTTCATGCAGTGTAACAAACTGCATGATGAAGTAAAACAATTGATGGAGATGAAGAAAAAAACTCTCATGAAACTTAATGATAGCAAGTGGCTGTGTGATCTAACATTCATGTTTTACATTACCAAGTATTTCTCAGAACTGAACGTCAAGCTTCAAGGCACCAATCAGCTTCCTGGCTCACGGCATTCAAATGTGAAATAATTTGATGCTAAATTAAAGCTGTGGAAAATGCAACTCGAAAGGAATAACACTGTGCACTTTCCCACTTTGCAAACAGAAAAGCCTTCTACAACATCGGATTATGCTGATGAATGTGCAAAACTAATTGATGCATTTAATGAAAGATTCAAGGACGTGAAAAGTAAACAGCAGGAGTTGAACATCTGTCTACATCGTTTAATGTGGAATAAATTGGTGTGCCTGATAACCTGCAACACAAAATAATTCAGCTGCAAAGTGATGATGAGCTGAAAGTTAGGTACGATAATCACCCATTCCTTGAGTTCTATAGATGGTACATACACGCTGATGATTATCCCACTTTGAGGAGGCATGCACTGACATTTACATCTGTGTTTGGAACCACTTACTGCTGTGAGCATTTTTTTTTTTTTTTTTTTTTTATTTATACTCGCAGAGAGTCGACTGCTTTCCAAACTGACTGACACAACCAGCTGCGAGTAGCAACAGCATCAATACCAGCTGACATAACACGCCTCGCCAAAGAGAAGGAGTTCCAACCATTACATTAGGGGTGACTTAATGTTTGACCAGTAAAGCAGGCTAATTTTTAAGTTGATAATTTTGTATGGCCCTCGAATGATGTCATAAATGTCCAACTGGCCCTTGATAGGAAAAAGATTCCCCATCCCTGGTTTACATTCTTAAGCTGAGTGTCATTCATCGAATAGTTTGGGCCCAACGTGACAACTTATCTAGATTGTGTTGCATATCGTCAACTTGTTCTTTTGAGAGTACGCTATTTGCAATTTTTTGTATCGTCAGCAAACTTTGATATTGTACAGGTGAGACCCTCATATATGTCGTTGATGTAAATTAGAAAGATAATTGGTCCTAGTACCGATCCCTGGGGTACCCCGCTACTTACATTGGTCCATTTAGATGCCTTACCGTTTATGACTACCAGTACTCCTTGCTTTCTGTCACTGAGCCAATTGTCTATCCATTTCAACACACCGTCTTGTATTCCATGCGCTTTTAGTTTTAGCAGTAAACGTTTGTGGGGAACTTTGTCAAAGTGTGATCATCGAGTGGAACAAATTGCCTGAGAAAGTGGTACAATGTAAGACAATTGACACATTCAAAAGAAGTCTAGACATTCATTTTGAGGAGGTGGGAATAATATATAGGTAAAAAAAAAAAAAAAAATCATAGGTTAAGCATCAGTAGTATATAATATTTCGCATCTTCGTTCTTTACTATAAATTTCCCCGTAGAAGTTTTTCTCATTCTGCTGGGGGACTTCTATCCCCAACTTAATTTCATGCCGACCAACGGTCGGAGGGATAGGTGGGTTGGGAGAGGTGGGTGGGGAGAGAGCCGGGTGGGGAGAGAGCCTTCTTCTTTGCTATCCTTGCCTTCCACTATGTAGCAAATTGTATCTTAGCATTAAGTCCGGACTAGCAAGTAGGGACCGCAAGGTCTGCGTAGTCTGTGTATATATGTAACTCTATGTAACTCACGCAACTACATTACGAAATATGTCAATAAAGTCTAGGGCTTCATGTTGCCAATCTTCGATCACAATTCGCCAGATAAGGACCGAGCAG
The DNA here is from genome assembly GCA_032716605.1 of Paralithodes platypus. Classification (NCBI taxonomy): domain Eukaryota; kingdom Metazoa; phylum Arthropoda; class Malacostraca; order Decapoda; family Lithodidae; genus Paralithodes; species Paralithodes platypus. The sequence goes on from CM064484.1 coordinate 38,515,685, forward strand.
TGAAATTGACCACTTTCGAGTTTCAGACTGTTAGGAAGTTGGAGCCGTTAATGTCGATATTAAACAGAAATGCAGTAATGGTAATGTAGGTTTCTTCATGATGGATAGGACGTATGTTGAATATTATTGTCTGTATTATATGTTGCAGCATTACAACCGTAGTATAGCTATTAATTCTGTATATATGTTGGAGCATTACAACCGTAGTATAGCTATTAATTCTGTATATATGTTGCAGCATTACAACCGTAGTATAGCTATTAATTCTGTATATATGTTGCAGCATTACAACCGTAGTATAGCTATTAATTCTGTATATATGTTGCAGCATTACAACCGTAGTATAGCTATTAATTCTGTATATATGTAGCAGCATTACAACCGTAGTATAGCTATTAATTCTGTATATATGTTGCAGCATTACAACCGTAGTATAGCTATTAATTCTGTATATATGTAGCAGCATTACAACCGTAGTATAGCTATTAATTCTGTATATATGTAGCAGCATTACAACCGTAGTATAGCTATTAATTCTGTTATATGTAGCAGCATTACAACCGTAGTATAGCTATTAATTCTGTATATATGTTGCAGCATTACAACCGTAGTATAGCTATTAATTCTGTATATATGTAGCAGCATTACAACCGTAGTATAGCTATTAATTCTGTATATATGTAGCAGCATTACAACCGTAGTATAGCTATTAATTCTGTATATATGTAGCAGCATTACAACCGTAGTATAGCTATTAATTCTGTATATGTTGCAGCATTACAACCGTAGTATAGCTATTAATTCTGTATATATGTAGCAGCATTACAACCGTAGTATAGCTATTAATTCTGTATATATGTAGCAGCATTACAAACCGTAGTATAGCTATTAATTCTGTATATATGTAGCAGCATTACAACCGTAGTATAGCTATTAATTCTGTATATATGTAGCAGCATTACAACCGTAGTATAGCTATTAATTCTGTATATATGTAGCAGCATTACAACCGTAGTATAGCTATTAATTCTGTATATATGTTGCAGCATTACAACCGTAGTATAGCTATTAATTCTGTATATATGTAGCAGCATTACAACCGTAGTATAGCTATTAATTCTGTATATATGTTGCAGCATTACAACCGTAGTATAGCTATTAATTCTGTATATATGTAGCAGCATTACAACCGTAGTATAGCTATTAATTCTGTATATATGTAGCAGCATTACAACCGTAGTATAGCTATTAATTCTGTATATATGTAGCAGCATTACAACCGTAGTATAGCTATTAATTCTGTATATATGTAGCAGCATTACAACCGTAGTATAGCTATTAATTCTGTATATATGTAGCAGCATTACAACCGTAGTATAGCTATTAATTCTGTATATATGTTGCAGCATTACAACCGTAGTATAGCTATTAATTCTGTATATATGTAGCAGCATTACAACCGTAGTATAGCTATTAATTCTGTATATATGTTGCAGCATTACAACCGTAGTATAGCTATTAATTCTGTATATATGTTGCAGCATTACAACCGTAGTATAGCTATTAATTCTGTATATATGTTGCAGCATTACAACCGTAGTATAGCTATTAATTCTGTATATATGTTGCAGCATTACAACCGTAGTATAGCTATTAATTCTGTATATATGTTGCAGCATTACAACCGTAGTATAGCTATTAATTCTGATGAATATCCATGTCTACAGCTCCAACTTCCGTACAGGCCGAAACTGGCAAGTGGTCAATTGGTCGATTCGGAACGTGCTGTTGAATTAAACCAATATTATATTACTATTCACTAAATGCAATGTCTAAATAATGTTCATTTAGTATTGAGAATCCCTACTGACAGACAGAGATGATTGTAATACCTCCACAAGATATTTTCGCGGAGATAACGATAGGCGTACAGTAGCGGTCGTTAATTATGATGCAGTGTGAAGCCTGGCATTGATTTAAGGTTGGGCGTATTTATTAGCTTATTTTATTTATCTTTTCATTATTTGTATAGTTTCCTCCCTAGACCTCCATCAAGCTTAAAAAACACCCCAAGACCCCACTTCAAGATAAATTTCTACATGTTTTTATAGAAAAATATTCCGGTTACTACTATAATAGAGGCTCGCTATCGCTTGCCATGAAACTAGTTGACACCTAAATTACACAAAATGGCTTAATATTGACAAAGAAATGGGCGAAAGGCCTTAAAATCGCCAAACTAGTGGGCCAAGCGCTTTAAAATCTCATATCTAGTGGGGATAAACATGAGGGAGAAGGGGGGCCAGAACAACTAAGCATTCCCCCCCCCCCTTACCGAACCACTGAAATGCATAGAATGGGTGCACGATCCGCATTTGTAGTTTCAAGGCCAACTTCCTTATTAAGGGAGCCCACCTCGCTTTTTTCTCTCTTGCTCTCCCTCTCTCTTTGGCTTGTATCCATTCTGTCCCATTCAGCCTACTGTTTTAAGACTTTTACCCCCATCCAGGTGTCAATATTTTCCTGGCGAGCGGTAGCGAACCAGCATATATGTATTTTTATTTTGATAGCAAGCTAAATTTGTACACTTTTCGATAAAAAAAAATCTCCAGCGAAGCTGGATTTCTCCATACAATGCTGGCTCGCTATCGCTCGCCAGGAAGAAACTTACACCTGGATGGGGATAAACGTCTTAAAACAGTTGGCTGAATGGGGCCGAATGGATACAAGCCAGGGAAAGAGAGAAAATGAGAGAAAGATAAAAACAAAGCAGGTGACCCCCTTAACATATTTTAGTATATAATTTTATGCATAGACTGGACAGGTGTTTTAGATTATCCAAACGTTTATTTAGGATTAATAGTGAATATCCAAACACTTAGACAAACCCTAGACAAGTGTATTATATTATCCGAACGTTTAACATTTGTAGTAAATATCAAAACACATGCTAAATATCCCTAGATCAGATAATTAGACTATCCAAACGTTTGATATTAATAGTGATTATCCAAACACATGCTAAATATCCCTAGATCAGATAATTAGACTATCCAAACGTTTGATATTAATAGTGATTAATCCAAACACATGCTAAATAACCATATATAAGATCATTAATTAGATTATCCAAACGTTTATAATTAATAGAGAATATCCAAACCCATGCTAAGTAACCCTAGATAAGATAATTCGATTATCCAAACGTTTAAGGGAGCCCACCTCGCTTTTTTTCTCTTTCTCTCCCTCTCTCTTTAGCTTGTATCCATTCGGCCCCATTCAGCCTACTGTTTTAAGACGTTTACCCCCATTCAGGTGTCAATATTTTCCTGGCGAGCGGTAGCGAGCCAACATATATATATATTTGTTTTTACAGCAAGCTAAATTTGTACATTTTTCGATAGAAAATTTTCTCCGGCGAAGCCGGATTTCTCCATACAATGATGGCTCGCTATCGCTCGCCAGGAAGAAATCGACACCTGGATAGGGATAAACGTCTTTACACAGTTGGCTGAATGGGGCCGAATGGATACAAGCCAGGGAAAGAGAAAAGGAGAGAAAGATAAAAACAAAACGGTGACCCCCCTTAAAAGGATTTGGTGAATATGCAATTAGCGCATGCTATTTAACCCAGATAACCGTTATGCAACAGTGACAATATGTACACTTTGCAAAGTAAATGCTCAAAGTTTGTGTTCATTTATTTTTGTAATTACCGGTACCTCATTTTCATATGCCCTTTTTCCACTTACCGGTACCGCATAATTTTCTTGCATACACAACGCATTTTTGTTATTTTTAACCCGTGTATTTGTTTCTTAAAGGGCATACCCTTCTTATATATATTATATATATTATATATAGGGGAGGTGTGGTAGAGTGGTCATGCCACTGGACTGGTAATCCAATGGTCCCGGATTCGAATCCCGGTGTATCAATGGTGGGAAGATATTATTGGGATGGAATTTGTGCTGTACCTAGTATCAGTGCATTACCACAAAGCCCACCGAAACGCAAAAAAAAAAAAAAAAAAAAAAAAAAAAAAAAAAAAAAAAATGTTCCCTGATTAAATAGCATTGTATGGATATTCCCATATTCTAAATATGCTACAGCGGGGCAATGCCTAGTGAGTTCATTGCTCAATAGGTGGCGTTCTGAGAGTGAGGGTCCGAGTCTAGGTGGTGAGACAGTGAAGCACTGGAGTGAAGCAGCTTCAGAGATGTGGCTGCTTCAAGCCGTGGGAGGGCAACCGTGCATCTTGCGAAGGCAAGATATCGGGGGCTGGTTGTATCCCAAAGTGCTTTTTAACCCACTCAGCACCACGATGATGTATTGTACCGTCATATTCTGTTTACCATTATATATTAGACAATTTTTTTAAGGGAGCCCACCTCGCTTTTCTTCTCTTTCTCTCCTTCTCTCTTTGGCTTGTATCCATTCGGCCCCATCCAGCCTACTGTTTTAAGACGTTTACCCCCATCCAGGTGTCAATATTTTCCTGGCGAGCGGTAGCGAGCCAGCATATATATATTTTTGTTTTGACAGCAAGCTAAATTTGTACATTTTTCGATAGAAAAATGTCTTCGGCGAAGCCGGATTTCTCCATACAATGCTGGCTCGCTATCGCTCGCCAGGAAGAAATCGACACTTGGATGGGGGTAAACGTCTTAAAACAGTTGGCTGAATGGGGCCGAATGGATACAAGCCAGGGAAGGAGAGAAAAGGAGAGAAAGATAACAAAAAAACGCCTGTGACCCCCCTTAAAAAACGCCTGTGACCCCCCCTTAAAAAACGCCTGTGACCCCCTTAAGCTTATATTCGATATTTAAGGACTAATATCTTAATAATCCATCTAAATATTTTTGGTCCTTCTTCAGTGCGTAAAATCGTTCAATGTTATCCATTTTGTGTTTTCTTTAAGGGGAGATGGGTCGTTTTTCTGGTCCCCCTTCTTCCTCATGTTTATCCCCATTAGTTTTCAGATTTTAAGATGTTTGACCCATTAGTTTGTCGATTTTAAGACCTATCGCCCCCATTTCTTTGTCAATATTTTAAGGCCTCTCGTGCTATTTAGGTGTAGATTTTGTTTTCCTGCCGAATGTTTTTCCTGGCGAATGATAGTGAGCCTGTATTTTTTTAAAGAACCGGGACATCTGCCGAAAAATGTACAAATTAATCTAGAAGGGGGATCTAATGATTTTTTTTTTTTTTTTTTTGATGGAGGTCTTGGGAGGACACAAAAAACAAAACAAAAAAAACAATAAACATGAAATAATCGACCCAAAAATAAACCCTTCTCCCTTAAAAAGGTCAAATTGGCGACATCGCGCTGAATGAGTTAAGGGAGCTCAGACGGTATTGTGCAGCATAATTTACTGGTTCGGCTCAATGGTTTAAGGAGGGGGTTTAGTTTGTTCTCTAAATCTCTATCAAATAAAAACACACCCACAAGACCCCCCTTCGATATAAATGTGTACATTTTTCGGTAGAAAAATGTCCCGGCCGAAGGCCGATACCTCGTCAAATACAGGCTCGCTATCGCTCGCCAGGAAAAAAATTGACACCAAAATGACGCTAAAGGTATTACTAATGGCAAAGAAATGGGGCAAAAGGTCTGAAAATCGCCAAACTAATGAGGCGAATGTCTTTAAATCCCATAACTAATAGGGCTAAACCTGAGGGAGGAGGAGGACTCGAAAAACCAACTGCCTCCCCTTAACATCATAATCGTTGGGTATAATTATATTCTTGTGTTCATTCCTCTCATAATCGTAGGGTGTATATTTTCATTATAATCTTATATAATCGTAGAGTATATATTTGTTCATTCCTCATATCATAATCGAAGGGTAACTATATATTTTCTTTGTCCTTATAATTCGCATCGACGTAGATTTGTTCATTGTAGGGCATATATTTGGTCATGCATCCCATAATCTCACGACCGTAGTGCAGGCCTATGTAACTTGGCATTCCTCTCATAATCGTAGAGTATATAATTTCTCATCGGCCTCATAATCGTAGGTACCGGTTTATATTATGTCATTCCCCTCACATTCGTAGGATATACTGTATATTTTTGTATTTTATTGTTTTCATTTTCCTCATAATCGTAGGGTATATATTTGTTATCATTTTCCTCATAATCGTAGGGTATATATTTGTTATCATTTTCCTCATAATCGTAGGGTATATATTTGTTATCATTTTCCTCATAATCGTTGGGTATATATTTGTTTTCACATCCCTCATAATCGTTGGGTATATATTTGTTTTCACATCCCTCATAATCGTTGGGTATATATTTGTTTTCACATCCCTCATAATCGTTGGGTATATATTTGTTTTCACATCCCTCATAATCGTAGGGTATATATTTGTTATCATTTTCCTCATAATCGTAGGGTATATATTTGTTATCATTTTCCTCGTAATCGTAGGGTATATATTTGTTTTCACATCCCTCATAATCGTAGGGTATATATTTGTTTTCACATCCCTCATAATCGTAGGGTATATATTGTTTTCACATCCCTCATAATCGTAGGGTATATATTTGTTTTCACATCCCTCATAATCGTAGGGTATATATTTGTTTTCACATCCCTCATAATCGTAGGGTATATATTTGTTTTCACATCCCTCATAATCGTAGGGTATATATTTGTTTTCACATCCCTCATAATCGTAGGGTATATATTTGTTTTCACATCCCTCATAATCGTAGGGTATATATTTGTTTTCACATCCCTCATAATCGTAGGGTATATATTTGTTTTCACATCCCTCATAATCGTAGGGTATATTTTGTTTTCACATCCCTCATAATCGTAGGGTATATATTTGTTTTCACATCCCTCATAATCGTAGGGTATATATTTGTTTTCACATCCCTCATAATCGTAGGGTATATATTTGTTTTCACATCCCTCATAATCGTTGGGTATATATTTGTTTTCACATCCCTCATAATCGTAGGGTATATATTTGTTTTCACATCCCTCATAATCGTAGGGTATATATTTGTTTTCACATCCCTCATAATCGTTGGGTATATATTTGTTTTCACATCCCTCATAATCGTTGGGTATATATTTGTTTTCACATCCCTCATAATCGTAGGGTATATATTTGTTTTCACATCCCTCATAATCGTTGGGTATATATTTGTTTTCACATCCCTCATAATCGTAGGGTATATATTTGTTTTCACATCCCTCATAATCGTAGGGTATATATTTGTTTTCACATCCCTCATAATCGTTGGGTATATATTTGTTTTCACATCCCTCATAATCGTTGGGTATATATTTGTTTTCACATCCCTCATAATCGTAGGGTATATATTGTTTTCACATCCCTCATAATCGTAGGGTATATATTTGTTTTCACATCCCTCATAATCGTTGGGTATATATTTGTTTTCACATCCATCATAATCGTTGGGTATATATTTGTTTTCACATCCCTCATAATCGTAGGGTATATATTTGTTTTCACATCCCTCATAATCGTAGGGTATATATTTGTTTTCACATCCCTCATAATCGTTGGGTATATATTTGTTTTCACATCCCTCATAATCGTTGGGTATATATTTGTTTTCACATCCCTCATAATCGTAGGGTATATATTTGTTTTCACATCCCTCATAATCGTAGGGTATATATTTGTTTTCACATCCCTCATAATCGTTGGGTATATATTTGTTTTCACATCCCTCATAATCGTAGGGTATATATTTGTTTTCACATCCCTCATAATCGTAGGGTATATATTTGTTTTCACATCCCTCATAATCGTAGGGTATATATTTGTTTTCACATCCCTCATAATCGTTGGGTATATATTTGTTTTCACACATCCCTCATAATCGTAGGGTATATATTTGTTTTCACATCCCTCATAATCGTTGGGTATATATTTGTTTTCACATCCTCATAATCGTAGGGTATATATTTGTTTTCACATCCCTCATAATCGTAGGGTATATATTTGTTTTCACATCCCTCATAATCGTTGGGTATATATTTGTTTTCACATCCCTCATAATCGTAGGGTATATATTTGTTTTCACATCCCTCATAATCGTTGGGTATATATTTGTTTTCACATCCCTCATAATCGTAGGGTATATATTTGTTTTCACATCCCTCATAATCGTAGGGTATATATTTGTTTTCACATCCCTCATAATCGTAGGGTATATATTTGTTTTCACATCCCTCATAATCGTTGGGTATATATTTGTTTTCACATCCCTCATAATCGTAGGGTATATATTGTTTTTCACAATCCCTCATAATCGTAGGGTATATATTTGTTTTCACATCCCTCATAATCGTTGGGTATATATTTGTTTTCACATCCCTCATAATCGTAGGGTATATATTTGTTTTCACATCCCTCATAATCGTAGGGTATATATTTGTTTCACATCCCTCATAATCGTAGGGTATATATTTGTTTTCACATCCCTCATAATCGTAGGGTATATATTTGTTTTCACATCCCTCATAATCGTAGGGTATATATTTGTTTTCACATCCCTCATAATCGTAGGGTATATATTTGTTTTCACATCCCTCATAATCGTAGGGTATATATTTGTTTTCACATCCCTCATAATCGTAGGGTATATATTTGTTTTCACATCCCTCATAATCGTAGGGTATATATTTGTTTTCACATCCCTCATAATCGTAGGGTATATATTTGTTTTCACATCCCTCATAATCGTAGGGTATATATATTTGTTTTCACATCCCTCATAATCGTTGGGTATATATTTGTTTTCACATCCCTCATAATCGTAGGGTATATATTTGTTTTCACATCCCTCATAATCGTAGGGGTATATATTTGTTTTCACATCCCTCATAATCGTAGGGTATATATTTGTTTTCACATCCCTCATAATCGTAGGGTATATATTTGTTTTCACATCCCTCATAATCGTAGGGTATATATTTGTTTTCACATCCCTCATAATCGTTGGGTATATATTTGTTTTCACATCCCTCATAATCGTAGGGTATATATTTGTTTTCACATCCCTCATAATCGTAGGGTATATATTTGTTTTCACATCCCTCATAATCGTAGGGTATATATTTGTTTTCACATCCCTCATAATCGTAGGGTATATATTTGTTTTCACATCCCTCATAATCGTAGGGTATATATTTGTTTTCACATCCATCATAATCGTTGGGTATATATTTGTTTTCACATCCCTCATAATCGTAGGGTATATATTTGTTTTCACATCCCTCATAATCGTAGGGTATATATTTGTTTTCACATCCCTCATAATCGTAGGGTATATATTTGTTTTCACATCCATCATAATCGTAGGGTATATATTTGTTTTCACATCCATCATAATCGTTGGGTATATATTTGTTTTCACATCCATCATAATCGTTGGGTATATATTTGTTTTCACATCCATCATAATCGTTGGGTATATATTTGTTTTCACATCCATCATAATCGTTGGGTATATATTTGTTTTCACATCCCTCATAATCGTAGGGTATATATTTGTTTTCACATCCATCATAATCGTAGGGTATATATTTGTTTTCACATCCATCATAATCGTTGGGTATATATTTGTTTTCACATCCATCATAATCGTTGGGTATATATTTGTTTTCACATCCATCATAATCGTAGGGTATATATTTGTTTTCACATCCATATCGTAGGGTATATATTTGTTTTCACATCCATCATAATCGTAGGGTATATATTTGTTTTCACATCCCTCATAATCGTTGGGTATATATTTGTTTTCACATCCATCATAATCGTAGGGTATATATTTGTTTTCACATCCCTCATAATCGTTGGGTATATATTTGTTTTCACATCCCTCATAATCGTAGGGTATATATTTGTTTTCACATCCCTCATAATCGTTGGGTAGCCTATATATATTTGCATTACCCTCAAAATCGTTGGATTTACTGTATATATTTTCATTTCCCTCAAAATCGTAGAGTATATATATTTTTTTTCCCATTGCTCTCATAATCGTAGGGTATATAATTTGTTGATTGAAGCTGTAATGGTGTTGCAGCGTCCTTCCCTGCATGCATGTGTTGCAATTACCAGGCCCCCCTTGATGAGAGAGAGAGAGAGAAGAGAGGGGGGAGAAGAGGGGAAAAGTGGGGAAAAGTGTGTGTGTGTGTGTGTGTGTGTGTGTGTGTGTGTGTGTGTGTGTGTGTGTGTGTGTGTGTGTGTGTGTGTGTGTGTGTGTGTGTGTGTGTGTGTGTGTGTGTGTGTGTGTGTGTGTGTGTGTGTGTGTGTGTGTTTTTTTTTTATTGGTACAAATCTCTGGATATTTGTAGGTTTACAGGTACATGAGGTTTGGAGCGACAGTTAATCGGTACACACCTCTTTAAAATACGTTGAAATGGAGTGTTTTCGGTTAAGTTAGGTTAGGTTAGTGTAATTTAGGTTTAAAAATCGAAAAATGTACTCGTAAGTATGCACCAAATTGATATGTACCGATAAACGCCAACCGCTCGGGGGGGGGGGGGGGGGAGAGAGAGAGAGAGAGAGTTACATAAGAGTTACACAGATACTCAGACCACACACATTTTGCGACCCCTACTAGGTGGTCCGGCCTTAATACTACTAGACACGGACAATTTATAGTAGAAGAATAGGACTGCAAAGTAGAAGGCTCTCTCCCCACCCTCCGCTCCCTCCGGCTAAAAAGCCGTACCGGAAAATAGGATGAAGTGTAACCTTATGGGTCAGAAAATACCCACAAGGAAAGTGTTTTATAGAGTAAAGAAAGAAATTAGTTTGAAAGGGAAATTACACATACTGATTAATTCATAGTTATCCAATCTTCATCAGATGATTGTCCAGTCTTATATTAAACGTATCAATTGAATTACTGTCGACCACCTCCCTTGGTAAACTATTCCACTCTTTGACCACATTGTATGTGAAGAAATTTTGTGTGACATCTAGGCTTGCCTTCTTTCTAATAAATTTAATTTCATTACCCCGGATTGTAACATTGTTATTATTCGAGAACAGTGCACTGATATCTGCTCTGTCAAATCCGTTAAATATCTTAAAACACTCGATAAGTTGGCCTCATAACCTGCGATTTTTTTTTTTTTTTTTTTTTTTTATCATAAAGGAAATTAGTTTATTTGATCTACGCAATTTTAATTATCATAATGCAATTTTATTATTCGTTTTTTTCCATTTTCTGGACATAATACAGTTTCGTTATTATTTATGTTTTCTATTGAACAGACGACAGTTTCATTATTATTATTAATACTTTATCATCTTTTGGACATAATACATTTTTATTATTATTAACCCTTTGAGTACCAGCGACGTGTGTTATATTTTATTCTAGCTATATTTAGATGATGATGTGCAGCTTAGGAAAGATCTGTGGTAGTTTAAAGGGTTGGTTGAGATAGTTTGAAGCCTTAATATTGCTAGAGGTCCTTCCATACCTGATTAAAATCGTCTAATAGCTGCCAGAATCTAATAAAAAAGACGTCACCGGTACTGTACGGGTTAATGTAATGTAATATTTCAGACATAATCCAGTATGTGTTATATATATATACGGTACATATATTTGTGTTATTTTGATGATATTGCTATCTTAGTATTCGTTTATTATCATATTTTGGACATAATACTGTTTTGTTATTGTTTCATTAAACTTTTGGACACACTACAGTGTTGATATTATTAATGTATGGTCATATTGTGGAAATAATGCAGTTTTGTTGTTATCAATGTCATTATCATTCATTTATTTGATTAACGGAGTATACACTGTTTATTTGAGTTCATGCTGAAATGTTAACCTTCTGCAAGGCTTCGTGAAATTTCGGGTTTTTACCCTTAGAATTTATACAACCCTTAGACCGCACTTGGAAAACGACTTAAGGGAGCCCACCTCGCTTTTTTTGTTTCTCTTTCTCTCCCTCTCTCTTTGGCTTGTATCCATTCGGCCCCATTCAGCCTACTGTTTTAAGGGTGACCGGTCACTTCAACCAGTAGACCATTTCAACCATTAGCTCTCAACCAGTACCAAATCAACCAATTCGGTTAGGTTAGGTTTGGTTAGGTTAGTACTATATTTTGGCACTGGTTTGGTTGGTCTGGGTTAATTTGGCACTGGTTGAGAGCTACTGGTTGAAATGGTCTACTGGTTGAAGTGACATGGAACCGTTTTAAGACGTTTACCCCCATCCAGGTGTCAATCTTTTCCCGGCGAGCGGTAGCGAGTCAGCATATACTGTATATATCTGTTTTGACAGCAAGCTAAATTTGTAAATTTTTCGATAGAAAAATGTCTCCGGCGAAGCCGGATTGCTCCATACAATGCTGGCTCGCTATCGCTCGCCAGGAAGAAATCGACACCTGGATGGGGATAACCGTCTTAAAACAGTTGGCTGAATGGGGCCGAATGGATACAAGCCAGAGAAAGAGAGAAAAGGAGAGAATGATAAAACAAAACCGGTGACCCCCCTTAAAGTATTCAATATGGTTCAAAAAGTATAGCCGAAGTTACAAAATGGCGGCTGGGGTGAGCAATATGGCGGGGTGTTCCTATATATGGCGCTTGGCTGGAAGAGGAGAGGGAGGGGGGGGGGCTTAGACTGAACTGGCGTTTTTTAATGGGTATACCTGAGGGGGGGGGGGGGGGGGGGTGATTGTGGCCAGGTGTGTGTGTGTGTGTGTGTGTGTGTGACTCTGTGTGTGTGTGTGTGTGTGACTATAGATGTGTGTGTATCTGTCTGTGTGTGTTGGTGTCGGAGGGTATCTGTTTGTGTGTATCCAGGTATATGTGTATATGGCTAGGTGTATGTGTGTGTGTAGATGTGTATATATGTGTGTGTGTGACTAACCGTGTGTGTATGTGGCCAAGTGTACGGCGTACGCGTGTGTGTGTTTGTGTAGGTAAGAGCTTAATATGCGTGCTTACGTAAATATACGGTATGTCGTTATGTATGTCTGTATGTATGCCTCTTTCTGTCTATATATTGTATATGTATGTATGGATGAATGTGTGGTTCTTGTTAAGTGCATTTGTGAGTGTTTATGCATGTCCACGTTCATATGTATTTACCTATTTGTATTTACCTATTTGTAGTATACAGGAGTTGAGCTTTTTAGGCTCGTATTGTCCCGCTTCCTGAGTTACAATTATCTAACTTTGCCTTAAAAATATGAATGTTTTTGGCACACACCACTTCCTCTTCCAACTGATTCCATTTACTTATACTTCTGTAAGGGAAACTATACTTTCTCACATCTCCTTTACATCTTCCTTTCATTAGCTTATATCTATGCCCCCTAGTTCTTCCATTATCTTTCACAATATAACCCTTCTTGTCCACCTTTTCGAGTCCTCTCACACATTTGTACATCATAATCATATCGCCTCTCTCCCTCCTATCCATTAGAGATGGTAAATCTAATTTCTTTAATGTCTCCTCATATGGTAATTCTCTCAGTTCTGGTATCATCCTAGTTGCAGCTCTCTGAACCTTCTCCAGCTTCTTTATATGCTTTTTTAGATGTGGTGCCCACACCACTGCCGCATACTCCAGTCTTGGTCTCACCAGTGTTTTTATTATTTTCTCCAGCATCTCCTCGTTTATATAGTTAAAGGCTATTTTTATTCTGTTTAGCAATCCATATGTTTCTCCCACTATCTTATTAATATGATTCTCAGGTGAAAGATCACTCCTAACAGTTATCCCTAAGTCCTTTTCTTTCTCTGATGGGTTAATAGTATGTTCTCCTAACTTATATTCCATATGAGGCCTTCTCTTACTTACTCCCATTTCCACTACATGACATTTATTTGTGTTAAATTCCATTTTCCACTTCTTGCTCCATTGATCTATCCTATCCAAATCCCTCTGTAATTCCCTACCACTGTTTTCATCTTCTATACGCTTCATGATCTTGGCATCATCTGCAAACATATTCATATATTCATTTATATCCTTTGGCATGTCGTTAATGTATATTAGAAACATTATGGGAGCCAGCACCGCTCCCTGCGGAACTCCACTTGTGACATCTTTCCACGTAGAAAATTTATCTCTGATAGTAGTCCTCATCTGTCTCCCTGAAAGATAGTCCTCCATCCAATTTAACAAACTACCCTGAATCCCTCCATACTCTTTTAATTTCCACTTCAGCCTGCTATGCGATACTCTGTCAAAAGCTTTCTTCATGTCAATATACGCAATCCACCCATCCATCTCTCTCTTGTAATATGTCAACCACTCTGTCATAAAAACTGAGTAGATTTGTAACACATGAGGTACCCTCCCTGAATCCAAATTGCCTGTTAGATAGTAGATTATTCTTTTCCAAGTAAATCATCCATCTTTTCTTAATTATTTTCTCACAGATTTTGCACACTATACTAGTAAATGACACAGGTCGATAATTCAATGGATGTTCCCTGTTCCCACCTTTATAAATCGGTACAATGTTGGCTCTCTTCCAGTTCATTGGTAATTTTCCCACTTGCAGAGAGTATTTCATTATCTCATATAAGGGTTTCATTAGTTCGTCAGCACATTCTTTCAAAATCCATCCCGCTACATTGTCAGGTCCCACTGCTTTTTTCACATCTAGTCCTTTCATTATTTCTACTAGCTCCTCTGGGAGAAAATTAATCTCTCCCAGTTTATCACCAATTTCACCTACCGGTACTTCTTCAAAGTTATCACCTTTAGTATATACTGAGTGTAGTGTATTGTTCATAATTTCACACATATTCTGGTCGTCATCATAAGTGGTCCCTTCAACCTTCAACCTCACTATTCTATCCCTTACCTTCATTTTACTATTTATAAACCTATAGAACAGCTTAGGATCACTCTTACATTTTTTCACAATGTTCTTCTCATATTCTCTGGCTTCTTGTCTCCTGATTGTAGCATATACATTTCTTAATCTCTTGTATCTGTTCCAAGTTTCTCTATTACACCTTTTTCTAGCTGCCTTCCACGCTTGGTCTCTCTTTTCCTTGGCTTTCCTACATTTTTCATTACCAATCCTTTTCCTTCGCTGACCTATTACCTTGTTTAGGGACATATTTATTAACTCCTTCTTCATATATTGTTTTAAATACTCCATACTTCTCGTCTACACTATTTCTCTGATGTATTTCACTCCAGTCAACATCTCTAAAGTATTGTCTCAGTGATTGGTAGTCTCCTTTTGCATAGTCAAACCTAGTTTCCTTGTGCTCCTCCCTCTCCTCCATATTGGAATAACCCAATAGGATTTCTATATCCATTACAACGTGATCACTCTTGCCTAAAGGTGGTAAGTATTTTATATCAGAAATTACATCTGGGTCTCTAGTAAACATTAGGTCCAATCTGGATGCTTCATCATTTCCCCTTCTTCTTGTATTTTCCTTTATATTTTGCACCAATAAATGTTCTGTTACCATATCCAGTAGCCTATACCCCCACGAGTTCACGTTGCTACCAGCTTCTCTCTGCTCCCAATCCACCTCTTTACAGTTGAAGTCCCCTACTATAATTAATTAATTGGTTCTACGAGTTAATTTTTCAATACAAATAATCATCTCATCTTTGATAAATTTGTATTCCTCCTCTTCCCAAGCCCCTGTGTAGGGCGGCATGTAGGCCACTACAATATCCGCCTTTTGATTGTCATCATCTGTCAATTCTACTGCTAATATTTCCGCTTTACTATTATTCAGATCAATCATTCTTGTTTTCAATTTATTATGTGTAAAAATTAGCTCCCCTCCCCCCATCTTGTCTTCTCTATCCCTTCTCCAGATATTATAGTTGTTCCATCCCATTCCCTCCAAACTTATCCCTTTATTTAGTTTAGTTTCACATAGACACAATATTAAGGGCTCTTCCTGTCTGATGTAATCATTTATTTCTAATTTCTTTGATAGCAGCCCATCCACATTGCTATAGACCATCTTGCACCTGTTGCTTTTACCATTATGATTGATATTCCCTGTCTTTATCCTACTATTTCCCCTTCCTGTTGCATGTATGTGTGTGTGTGTGTGTGTAGGTGTGTGTGTGTGTGTATGTATGTATGTATGTATGTATGTGTGTGTGTGTGTATGTATGTATGTATGTATGTATGTATGTATGTATGTATGATTGTATGTATGTATGTATGTATGTATGTATTTATGTATGTATGTATGTATGTATGTATGTATGTATGTATGTATGTGTGTGTGTGTGTGTGTGTATGTATGTATGTATGTATGTATGTATGTATGTATGTATGTATGTGTGTGTGTGTGTGTGTGTGTGTGTGTGTGTGTGTGTGTGTGTGTGTGTGTGTGTGTACTTACTCTAGTTGTATTGCGGGAGTGAGCATGCTAGTTATTTCCCGCCTCCTATATGTGTAGGTGTTATATGTATCGTTGGAATGGCTGTGGATGTGTGTGTAGTCTGTATTTTTAGCCAATTGGCGACATCGGAAACGAAGGCTTAGGGTGGATCTGTATGGTACCATTCTCACTATAGACGGTACCGTCTCGCCCGAAGGCTTAGGTAGCCATCAGCTTAGGTGAACCATTTATGATACCCATCTCGCCTTGTACCATTTTTGCCAACCCCAGATGGGACGTCACAACGTCGTCCACTTATTCCAGGTACCTATTTACAGCTAGGTGAACTGAGGCTAACACATGAAAGGAGACAAGCCCAATTTGTCTCCGCCCGGCCGGGGATTGAACCCCCGACCCCTCGTGTGTGAGACGAGAGCTCTACCTACTAGGCTACGTGTGTGTGTGTGTGTGGGGGGGGGGGGGGGGTGGATGGATGGATGGATGGATGGGGGTGTGTGTGTATCCTTACCCTCGGTTGCTCACTTGCATAATGTAATTAAGACAGTTAAGAATGGTCAGGTAAAAAATATATATACATTATTATTTTTTTTACCTAACGAGAAATAAAACCAGCACCTGTTTTTTTAGGGCTCGGGTTGTGTCTAGAATTCCGCATTAATAATTAGTTTTATAATAAAGTTAAATCAATTCTGTTCGTGAAGCAACATCTAATGATTGTATGAAGGCCAGACGTTGTATTAGGGGGAGATGGGCCGGGGTTTTTTTTTTTTTTTTTCTTAATAAATGTATTTCTATATAGCCAATTGGCGACATCGGAAACGAAGGCTTAGGGTGGATCTGTATGGTACCATTCTCACTATAGACGGTACCGTCTCGCCCGAAGGCTTAGGTAGCCATCAGCTTAGGTGAACCATTTATGATACCCATCTCGCCTTGTACCATTTTTGCCAACCCCAGATGGGACGTCACAACGTCGTCCACTTATTCCAGGTACCTATTTACAGCTAGGTGAACTGAGGCTAACACATGAAAGGAGACAAGCCCAATTTGTCTCCGCCCGGCCGGGGATTGAACCCCCGACCCCTCGTGTGTGAGACGAGAGCTCTACCTACTAGGCTACGTGTGTGTGTGTGTGTGTGGGGGGGGGGGGGGGGGTGGATGGATGGATGGATGGATGGATGGATGGATGGGGGTGTGTGTGTATCCTTACCCTCGGTTGCTCACTTGCATAATGTAATTAAGACAGTTAAGAATGGTCAGGTAAAAAATATATATACATTATTTTTTTTTTACCTAACGAGAAATAAAACCAGCACCTGTTTTTTTAGGGCTCGGGTTGTGTCTAGAATTCCGCATTAATAATTAGTTTTATAATAAAGTTAAATCAATTCTGTTCGTGAAGCAACATCTAATGATTGTATGAAGGCCAGACGTTGTATTAGGGGGAGATGGGCCGGGTTTTTTTTTTTTTTTTTTCTTAATAAATGTATTTCTATATTTCTCAGTATCCTCGCTAGACCTCCATCAGGCTTAGAAAAACACCCTGTAGACCCCCGTTCAAGATAAATTTGTACGTTTTTCGGTAGACAAATTTCCCGGCCAAAGGCCGATTCCCCTTATAATTGCTGGCTCGCTATCGCTCGCAAGGAAAAAATCGACACCTAAATGGCACGAAAGGTCTTAAAATTGACAACGAAATGGGGCGACAGGTGTTAAAATCGCCAAACTAATGGACCGAATGTCTTATAATCTCAAACAAGTCAGGTTTAACACGAGGGAGAAAGGGGACCAGAAAAATTACTCATCTCCCCTCAAGTCGAGGGTAAAAAAAGGTTACGATATGCAAAAGGGTATATAAGATCTTTGGGTACCGGTATATTGATAGTCATTTACCTTTTTATCCTTGTATTTGACGGGTTTAATACGTAAGAACTTGAAGAACTGAGACATCTGCATAAGACCCACACGAGGCAGATCCCATTCACACCCAGCTC
Organism: Paralithodes platypus; assembly: GCA_032716605.1. Classification (NCBI taxonomy): domain Eukaryota; kingdom Metazoa; phylum Arthropoda; class Malacostraca; order Decapoda; family Lithodidae; genus Paralithodes; species Paralithodes platypus. The sequence goes on from CM064484.1 coordinate 38,534,063, forward strand.
ATAGCATTACCATCAATCACAGGCGCCTCAAGAGCGGAGCATATACATTTATTTTTTATTTTTTTTACTATGTGGATGAGGGAGACAAAAGGCAAAACTGTCTGTGATGAGTGCCTCCTCCAGAGTTAAAAGAGTGACAGGGCCAAAATCAAGGAACGTTCGAGCCAAAATGTCTGGACACACAGAGTTTTAAGCAATTTAAGTCATAGGATGAGGGAAAGATGGATTCAGGGAAAGAGTTCCAGAGCTCAGTTGTTGAATAGAAGAATGATTAGGAGTAATGTTTCACTCTTGAGTTGGAGAGTTGTACAGAGTACGGGTGGGATTGTGTTGCAAGACGGGTACTACGTACCCTACGTAGAGGATGTGGTATACACTGAGAGAGCTCTGAGGAACACTGATTATTGTAGTAGTGATAGAATAGCGAAAGAGAGAGATATTGCAGATAGTCGGTGAGTGGACGGGAGTTAATGATACGAAAGGCTTTCCTTTGTACTTTGTCTAGAATTGCTTTGTGAGAGGATCTCCCCACACATGTGAACAATACTCAATACACGGATGTACTGTGCCCCAGTACAGAACAAGAAGCTGAGCAGGGGTAAAGAACCCCTTGAGGTGGTTGAGCACACCCAGCTTCTGGGAGGCCGCCTTAGCAAGACTGGTAATGTGGTCCTTCCAAGAGAGAGCAGAAGAAAAAGAGACACCGAAAATACGGAGAGAATATGAAGGGTTGATTTTTGTATTGTTGAAGAATAAGGGATAGTCCTATGGGAGTCTATGGCGGGTAGATAGATGGAGAAATTGGGTTTTGGAAGCATTAAAGGCAACAAGATTTTCTCTGCCCCAAATAGAAATGGTAGTTAGATCAGAAGATAAGTGTTATATGGCTTCATTACATTTGCTTTTGAGGGATTGCTGACTTGGGCGTTCTGGGAAACTAATTGAATAGTGGAAGGTAGAGTCATCTGCATATGAATGGATAGGACTGGAGGTAGAGTTGAGAAGATTATTTATGAAAATTAGGAAGAGAATAGGAGATAAGACGGATACCTGAGAAACACCGGAATTGATAGTACGAGGAAGTGAACGATGGCCATCCAAAACCGTAGCTATGGAACGATCGGAAAGGAAATTAGAGACAAAGGCACAGATGGAGGGGTAGACATCGAAGGAGGGTAGTTTAGAAATTAGAGATTTGTTCCAGACTCTATCGAAGGCCTTCGATATGTCTTAAAGTAATAGAAAAGGTCTCACCGAAGTTCTGAAAGGAGGATGACCAAGAGTTAGTAAGATATGAAGGAAGATCACCAGTAGAGCGACCCTTAAGGAAGCCATACTGGCGGTCTGAGAGTAGATTATGAGAAGATAAATGCTTAAAAAATTTGGAATAAGAATACTTAAAAAGACTTTAGAGATAGAAGAGATGAGAGAAATTGGACGATAGTTGGAAGGTTGAGAGTGGTCACCTTCTTTGGGACAGGTTGAATGAGAGCAAACTTCCAGCAAGAAGGGAAGACGTTAGAGGAGAGACAGAGACGAAAGAGTTTGCCTAGGCAGGGAGTCAGCACGGAAGCACAGTTTTTTAGTACAACAGGAGGAACACCATCAGGACCGTACGCCTTCTTAGTATCAAGCTCAGAGAGGGTAGAAAGTACATTTTTAGAATAGATTAGGATACTATGCATAAGTAGGAGAGAGGGGGGTGGAGAGGGAGGAACAGCACCGGAATCATCAAAGGTCGAGTTTCTAGCAAAATTTTGAGCAAAGAGTTCAGCTTTGTCAGAGGAAAAAGTGATAGTTGTGCCATCAGAGTGGAAAAGGGGAGGGAAAGATGCAGAAGAAAAATTGTTGGAGAGGTTTTTGGCTAGATGCCAGAAAGCTTGGGAAGAGCTAGAGTTGGATAGTTAAGTGCATTTATTATTGATGAAAGAGTGTTTGGCAAGCCGAAGAAAAGATTTGGCTTGATTCCGGGCAGAAACGTAGGAAGAATTAGATTGAGTTTTAAGGCGTCGGTACCGTTTGCCCACAAAAGTTCTGTTCCTGTTATGCCGTGTGTCCATTATATATCTGTTGTGATCATGTGTTTGAAGAATATAATAATATGAATGAATTGCGGGTGTGGTTTCTTTTAATTATTATCAGTTGACTAGGCTAATCAGATGAGGTAACCAATGTTTAAGGGGAGATTTCCACTTGAGGGATTTTTTTCTTGACCCCTTTTTTCCTCACGTTTAGGCCCATTAGTTTTGATATTATAAGACGTTTGCCCCATTAGTTTGGCGATATTAAGACCTTGCCCCATTTCTGTCCATTTTAAGACTTTTCGTGCCATTTAGGTGTCGATTTTTCCTGGCGAGCGATAGCGAGCCTTTAATTTAGGAGGAACCGGCCTTTGGCCGGGATTTTTTTTCTACCGAAAAATGTACATTTAGTTCGAAAGGGGGTAGTGTGTTTTTTTTTTTTATATATAAGCTTAATGGAGGTCTAGGGAACAAACTAAAAATCTCCCCTTAAGAAACCACACTCAATGCTTTAATCATGCCCATTATATTTCCATGTATAAGACCACGGAGATGAACAGCTAGAACTTGTGGGGAGATTTCCACTTGGAGGATTTGTTTCTGGACCCCTTTCTCCCTCATATTTAGCCCCATTGTGTTTAAGATTTTAAGACGTTCGCATCATTAGTTTGGCGATTTTAAGAACTTTCGCCCCATTTCTGTCAATTTTAAGACCTTTTGTGCCATTTGGGTGTCGACTTTTTCCTGGCAAGCGATAGCGAGCCTGTTATTTAAGAGGAACCGGCCTTCGGCCGGGAAATTTTTCTACCGAAAAATGTACAAATTTATCTTGAAAGGGAGTCTAGGGAGTGTAATTTTAAGCTTGATGGAGGTCTAGGGAACAAACTAAAAACATCCCCTTATGTGGGCAACTGTACGGTCGCGCTAATAAGTCATGTCCCAGCTATCACTACGTTTGGCTTCTTCTGTGCTGTATTAATGTCTGTCAGATGTTGAATAGAGTGGGTAAGTGTAGGAACATGTTTGTATATTTCACTTGATATATACCAATTATTGATCAAAACATACTTGGTGACGAGACATGACTTATTAGCGCGACTATACGTGCGAGAGAGGCCAATGAGCGCGTTTTCTATGCAGCAATATATACTATAGCAAAACAAAGTCAAGCCGCCGTCACACGAGCGCTTTTTCCGTCAATTTTCCATGAGCAAGTTGTTTCTCGTATTATTTCGGGACATTTTTGCACTGGTATCGGTAATTAGACTGAAGATAGATTATGTTAGGCGGCTGAATTCTGATAAAGTGTATTTCTTTAAGCTTCCAGACCATAATTGCCCGTAGAAATTGCTCGAAAAAAGGCTCGTGTGACTCCAGCTTTATGCACCCAAACTCTTCCTTGGTCGCCACTGCTGTTGTCTTTTCTAGTTATTGGCGCAATAACCATTATCTCTTTATGAACATATTATATATCATTGTACTCTACGTGCTTCACATGTCTCACTCCCTAGACTGGAACAAGACCTCACGGGCTTCACTGTTCATTGTAAAGCGGTGAATGTTAAGGCTCTCAGCCTATGCCCGAGAGGAAGTAAGTTGGAATATAGAAAAAAAAAAAAAAAAAAAAAAAAAAAAAGCAAACTCGGGTTCATTTCATCTGACGGTAAATTGAATCTCTTAAGGGGAGGTTTTTAGTTTGGTCTCTAGATATCCATCAACCTTAAGATTACACCCCTTTGAGCCCCTTTCAAGGTAAATTTGTAAATTTTTCGGTAGAAAAATGTCCCGGCTGAAAGCCGGTTCCTCTTAAATTACAGGCTCGCTATCGCTCGCCAGGATAAAATCAACACCTAAATGGCACGACAGGTTTTAAAATTGACAGAAATGGGTTGAAAGTTCTTAAAATCGTCAAACTAATGGGGCAAACGTCTTAAAATTAGAAAACCAATGGGGCTAAACATTTGGGAGAAAGGAGTCAAGAGAAAAATCCCTCAAGTGGAAATCTCCCCTTAACAAACAAGTGATTTCTCGATAACTAACGGAAACAAGAGAAACTAGTACATCTCTGTTTCATATTTAGACCAAGTTCATATCGGCCTAATTAGCACCATATTTCACTACAAAATCTTCAAAATAACTGAGAAATCTTGATGGGAACTTTGCAATTTGCCGTCAGTTGAAAATGAATAATATGGAAACTAATATGGCATACAACAACGCGAAATTCGCTGATGAGTTAGGTTGAGCGACAATATGTTTACCTTGTATTATATGGAGGTTCTGCCTTTGTCCACAGCAATAAGATCATTCCATTTTAAGGGGGTACTACTCGCTTTTTCTGGACCTCCTTCTCCCTCGTGTTTAGCATATTAGTATTGAGATTTTAAGACGTTCCTTCCATTAGTTTGTCGATTTTAAGACCTTTCGCCCCTTTTTTTGTCAAAATTAACACCTTTCGTGCCATTTACTATGGGTTTCAGAGGCCGTGAGGCATCGTTTTTCAGGAATAACTTATTAACAAACAGTTGGATCAGTATGATATTTTGCCAGAGCTTGTTTCACACCGTCCCCTAATTTTCGTCAATATTGTGCATTACCAAAAGTGGAGAAGTAAACCACTTGTCCCTGTGTCATGAGGTTAAAGTCACACCTGAATGACTAGGAAACGGACAAGGCTACCGTGCCGTACCTGTGAAACCACCAACCAATTATTGCTCTTCCATCAAACACGGTCGTTATCAGCCACCACCCAACCCTTCTATCGTCGTTACATGTCACTATCACATAAACATATACAAGAATAACACATAATTTGTATATATTTGTATTTGATAGCGACATATACCGGTAACCTTAATGGGGAGATTTTTATAGACACTTCAATTGCTCTGTTCATGCCCTTTACTTATGACAGTGCATGTTTGTTGTGTACTGTGTGTGGGTGTGTGGGTGTGTGGGTGTGGGTGGGTGGGTGGGTGTCGATATACTACGGCTACAGTACGAGGGCGTCTTTAGCCACCCTCGAGGTGATAAAATAATTGACTCACCGACCGACTTCTTCCACAAAGTATCCATGCCAAATCTAACGGACATTAAATTTACCACAAATGATATAGTAAATGCTATAAAGGAAATTGGTATCAATGCAGCAGCAGGCCCGGATCAATTCCCGGCCGCACTTCTCAAGAATTGCGCAGCAGACCTTAGTGCTCCTCTACAGATTTTTTATAGAAACTCTCTCGACTCTGGAATGATACCACAACAAGTAAAATGTGCTAAAATTACACCAGTCCACAAAGGGGGTTCGAGGGGTGAAGCCAAAAATTATAGACCTATTGCTTTAACTTCGCATGTCATCAAAATCCTCGAAAAGCTAATAGTTAAAAATATGTCCATATACCTTGAAGAAAACAACATAATAAACAAGGACCAGCATGGGTTTCGGAAGCGCCACTCGTGCCTCTCGCAACTGTTAGCTCACCATGAAAAAATTATAGAAGGGCTAGAAAATAAAATTGCTATCGACATGGTCTACCTTGATTTTGCAAAAGCATTTGACAAGGTAGACCACGGCATACTCCTCCACAAGATACGAGACTCAGGAATCTCAGGAAAACTTGGGGTGTGGCTGCACTGTTTCCTCACTGACAGGGAACAAGCTGTCGCGGTTGGTGGTGCAGTGTCCAAGCCATCCATCGTCACTAGTGGGGTGCCACAAGGGTCAGTTCTTGGACCTATACTTTTCTTGCTGCACATATCAGACATAAATAAACATGTCATGCATTCGTCTGTCGCCTCCTTTGCTGACGACACTCGTGTATTAAAGGAAGTGTCTTCTACAACAGATGCTGATTTACTTCAGGCAGATCTCACTACAATTTACTCATGGGCAGAGCAAAACAACATGTCCTTTAATAATAACAAATTTGAACACATGAACTACAGTGCAGACCGAAATATGGATATCCACACATACACAGCAGATGACGGCTCTTGCATTGATACTAATGATTATGTAAAAGATCTTGGTATTACACTCAGTCGAGATGGTACATTTGGAATGCATATAACCAATGTGGCAAAGAATGCTCGTAACCAAGCTGGATGGATCCTACGAACCTTCCGAACACGTGACATGATCCCCATGCTGACGCTCTACAAGTCACTGGTCATTCCACTGTTGGAATATTGCTGTCAGCTATGGAGCCCATGGAAGGTGGGAGAGAAGCAATTACTCGAAGCAGTTCAACGCTCATTCACCAATAAAATCTCTGCCGTCCAACACCTAGACTACTGGGGGAGGTTGGAAACTCTCAAGCTTTTCTCATTAGAAAGACGCAGGGACAGATATGCCATCTTATATGTCTACAAAATATTGATTGGCATCACAACCAACAACCTTAATATAGGTTTTCACATCCATCAACGACTGGGCCGTCTCTGCCACATACAGCGGGTACACCCCAGAGCAGCCACCAGAGTTAAGACACTCGAGGAGAACGCCTTTGCGACACGAGGACCTCTTCTCTTTAACGCCCTACCCAGATATCTGCGTGACTCAACTGAACCAAGTCTCGAGAAATTTAAAAATCAACTGGACAAATTTCTCTGGACACTACCTGATCAACCCAAACTGCCCCACTACCAACTCCGCGCCGCTAGCAACAGCATCATGGACCAGCTGGCGCAGAGACGGGCAGATGGAATGTACTAGTGGTGGCGCATCAGCGTGACCACGGGCGGACAACACTGCCTGCAACTACTACCTACAGGTGTGTGTGTGTGTGTGTGTGTGTGTGTGTGTGTGTGTGTGTGTGTGTTACTCAGTTACTTGTTCGTCAAGGGGAATCCACGCAATGCGAGCTAAGCTCATTATTATCGCGCCTCCTTAACTGGGAATGTATTGCGTGAAATGCATGTTAAGTGTTTTATGTACTGTTGGAATGGCTGTGGATGTGTGTGTAGTCTGTATTTTAGCCAATTGGCGACATCGGAAACGAAGGCTTAGGGTGGATCTGTATGGTACCATTCTCACTATAGACGGTACCGTCTCGCCCGAAGGCTTAGGTAGCCATCAGCTTAGGTGAACCATATGATACCCATCTCGCCTTGTACCATTTTTGCCAACCCCAGATGGGACGTCACAACGTCGTCCACTTATTCCAGGTACCTATTTACAGCTAGGTGAACTGAGGCTAACACATGAAAGGAGACAAGCCCAATTTGTCTCCACCCGGCCGGGGATTGAACCCCCGACCCCTCGTGTGTGAGACGAGCGCTCTACCTACTAAGCTACGGGTGTGTGTAGATGTGTGTGGGTGGGTGTGCGCGCGCGCGCGCGCTATGTATACACAAGCTATTTACTGTATGAATTTATCTAGCCCTGTTTAGTTATGCATTTACCGAACATTAATAATATGTGATTTAAACTGTCTATCGATCTATCTATCGATGTATTAACGGATGTATCTATTAATACTGTATATAAATGTATCCATCTATCTGTCTATGTATCTATCTATCTATGTATATCTCTCTATCTATCTATCTCTATCTCTATATATCTATCTATCTACCAATCTAATGTATCTATCTATCAATCTGTATCTATCTATGCATCTGTTTATCTATATTTATCCTATCTATATCTATCTATCTATCTATCTATGAATCAATCTGTATTTATCTATGTATCTGTTTATCTATATGTATCCTATCTATATCTATCTATGTATCTGTTTATCTATATTTATCCTATCTATATCTATCTCTATCTATCAATCAATCAATCTGTATCTATCTATGTATCTGTTTATCTATATTTATCCTATCTATATCTATCTATATCTATATGAATCAATCTGTATTTATCTATGTATCTGTTTATCTATATTTATCCTATCTATATCTATCTATCTATGTATCAATCAATCAATCTGTATCTATCTATGTATCTGTTTATCTATATTTATCCTAACTATCTATCTATTTATCTCTATATAACTAACTATCTATCTATCTATCTCTATCTATCTATCTATCTATCTCCCTTTCCCTACTCGGTTATAACTATCATATCGCACCGTGTCGTTCTCACTCTTCAATAATGTATGAGTTAATTAAATTTTCTATTAAATGATTCAAAAGCAGTTTCCCGGGCAGCAAGTTTGGAATGTGTCTGCCATGAGTGTTACACAGAGTTACACAGATACTCAGACCACACAGACCTTGTGGTCCCAACTAGGTGGTCCGGCCTTAATACTACTAGACAGGGACAGTTTATAGTGGAAGAGTAGGACAGTAAAGTAGAAGGCTCTCCCCACCCTACGCTCCCTCCGGCTAAAAAGCCGTAGAGAGTGAGTGAGTGAGAGTGAGTGAGTTACACAGAGTTACACTGATACTCAGACAACACCGACCTTGGGGTCCCTACTAGGTGGTCTGGCCTTAATACTACTAGAGACTGGGCACTTTATAGTAGAAGAATAGGACAGCAAATTAGAAGGCTCTATCCCCACCGTCCGCTCACTCGCCTTACAGGAAAATAGGATGAACTGTAACCTTATGGGTCAGGAAATGCCCACAAGGAAATGTTTATGATTATACGATAGAAAGAATTTAGTCTGAAAGGGAACTTACACTTACATACCTACTGATTGTTATATATTCATACATATTAATATGAGAGAGAGAGAGAGAGAGAGAGAGAGAGAGAGAGAGAGAGAGAGAGAGAGAGAGAGAGAGAGAGAGAGAGAGAGAGAGAGCGAGAGCGAGAGAGCGAGAGAGAGAGAGGTAGAAAGGAAGTATTGAAGGTGGACATGTAATTTTTTGTTCTCTCTCTCTCTCTGACTGTGTGTGTGTGGAACGGAAGTGATTTAGCACTTGTATAATGTGACAACTTTTTCAATTACAATATCTGTTCTAACGGGTACAAACTTCCCTTACAAGTTGTAAATAATTCTTCAGTAGAACAGTTTAAGAAGATATATAGACACCATATGAGGAGGAGCACTTTATTGACAACATTTATAGACACCATATGAGGAGGAGCACTTTATTGACAACATTTATAGACACCATATGAGGAGGAGCACTTTATTGACAACATTTATAGACACCATATGAGGAGGAGCACTATATTGACAACATTTATAGACACCATATAAGGAGGAGCACTTTATTGACAACATTTATAGACACCATATGAGGAGGAGCACTTTATTGACAACATTTATAGACACCATATAAGGAGGAGCACTTTATTGACAACATTTATAGACACCATATGAGGAGGAGCACTTTATTGACAACATTTATATAGACACCATATAAGGAGGAGCACTTTATTGACAACATTTATAGACACCATATAAGGAGGAGCACTTTATTGACAACATTTATAGACACCATATGAGGAGGAGCACTTTATTGACAACATTTATAGACACCATATAAGGAGGAGCACTTTATTGACAACATTTATAGACACCATATAAGGAGGAGCACTTTATTGACAACATTTATAGACACCATATAAGGAGGAGCACTTTGTTGACAACATTTATAGACACCATATGAGGAGGATCACTTTATTGACAACATTTATAGACACCATATAAGGAGGAGCACTTTATTGACAACATTTATAGACACCATATGAGGAGGAGCACTTTATTGACAACATTTATAGACACCATATAAGGAGGAGCACTTTATTGACAACATTTATAGACACCATATGAGGAGGAGCACTTTATTGACAACATTTATAGACACCATATGAGGAGGAGCACTTTATTGACAACATTTATAGACACCATATGAGGAGGAGCACTTTATTGACAACATTTCGCGTAAAGATGATAGGCGAAGCTATATGCGAAACGTTGTCAATAAAGTGTTCCTCCTCATATGGTGGAAATATTCAGCCCGTCAACATGCCTGAGTATATTATTAACAGTTATAAAATCGATTATATAGTTTGCTGCCCACTTTGCAATGACGGCACTACACTATGCAATCTCTTGTCCACCACGAGTGTCTCCTTGAATGGGCTGCGAGGTCGTTGAGATACTGTAGTTTGTTTCTCTGACGGTAAACAGCCATATCCTGTCTTGATTCACTCAGCTAGTACGAAAATATTGTGGTCTAGTATGTTGTCAGTAATGAAAACTTGGTAGGCCTATATTTATTTAGCCAACAGAGACGTAGTGGTTTCATATTTCCCCACTAATATCGACGAGAAAACAGCGACAAAAGATTCAATTGTTTACCCTCAGATGGAAAACAAAAATTGATGGGATAGTGTTTTTTTTCTGGTTTTTTTCTTCTATATATTCAGTTATTCATATAATTTTTAGTTTGTTGCCTAGACCTCCATCAAGCTTAACCAAAAAAAAAACACCACCTTTAACCCTCTTCAAGATAAATTTGTACATTTTTCGGTAGAAAATGCCCCGGCCCTCTTAAAATTAAAGGCTCGCTATCGCTTGCCAGGAAAATATATATATATATATATACACCTAAAAGGCACGAAAGGTCATAAAATTGACAACGAAATAGGGCGAAAGGTGTTAAAATCGTCAAACTAATGGGCCGAACGCCTTAAAATCTCAAAACTAATGGGGCTAAACACAAGGGAGAAAGTGGTCCAGAAAACCGACCCATCTCCCCTTAAAACTATTCATTGTAACCTCTTGTAATGTTCTCAGTTGTGTTCTCTCCCTGCATATATTTCATCCTTATTTTCCATTACATTTGTTTTCTTCCTCTTCGTCTTTGTGTGCTCCTCTCTCTCTCTCTCGCTCTCGCTCTCGCTCTCGCTCTCGCTCTCGCTCTCGCTCTCGCTCTCTCTCTCGCTCTCGCTCTCGCTCTCTCTCTCTCTCTCTCGCTCTCTCTCTCTCTCTCTCTCTCTCTCTCTCTCTCTCTCTCTCTCCAATAATATTCCCTTTATTTACATCACACATTCACAATCTCCCTCCCTCCCTACTCCTCCCTCTCTCTTCCCTCCTCCCTCTGGCTTCTCCCCCCCCCCCCCCCTCCTCCCTTCTCTTCCATCTCGGGGACAAATGGGTAAAGTTGGTAGTCGTCCCCCCCTCCCCTTGTTCTGTGGTTTACCTGCCTTACATACCCTGTGGCTCGTTCTCCCTATAGCTGCCCTTTATCCCCTTCAGTGCCGGTGGCGTCCTTTTTGCTATATTCTGGCAACTAGTTGATGATTTTATTCAGCTTAAGAAAGTACCTCTAGCAATTAGAAGGCTACAGACTATCTCGTGTAATCCTTTTAGCTACCACAGATCCTTCTTAAGCTGAATAGAATAGTGTCACAGTTGCCAGAATATGATGAAATGGACATCACCGATACTGAATGGGTTAAATTAAAGGTGGGTGTCACACGACCGATAATTTCCGTCAATTTTTACGGGCTAGTGTAGTCTGGCAGCTTCAAAATTTAAGTTCCATAAGAACTAAACCAGCTAACATAATCTACCTTCGATCTAGTTTCCGATTCTAACGCGAAGAGCCTCAAAATAGTACGAGAACAAACTTGGCTCATCGAAAATAATCTGTGTCTCCCTGTTCTAATCTGTTTCTCTTTCCATTGCGTTTGCTTATTCTCCTTGCCTCTTAACCCTTTCAGCAATGTGTCTTACTAATTGTATTATATCCTAGACCCCCATCAAGCTTCAATGAAATATCCCCCAAACCCCATTTGATTAGTTTGTAAATTTTTCCGTAGAAGAATGCCCCAGCCGAAGGACTGTTCCTCCTAAATTGCAGGGTCGCTTTTTCTCGCCAGGATCAATTCGACATCTAAATGACACGAAAGGTCTTAATATTGACGAAGAAATGGGGCGAAAAGTCTTAAATCGCCAAGCTAATGGGGCGAATGTCTTAAAATGTCAAAACTAATAGGGCTAAACATGAGGGAGAAGGGGTTCAGACAGAAAATGCATACAGTTCAGGGATTAAACTCCAGGTTGGCAGATTCCAGTCGTTAAACAGTGCTCCAGTACTTTACCGTGACTCTTATATTTACTCTCTCTCTCTCTCTCTCTCTCTCTCTCTCTCTCTCTCTCTCTCTCTCTCTCTCTCTCTCTCTCTCTCTCTCTCTCTCTCTCTCTCTCTCTAAAACTCACATAACAAAGCCACTCCAGCAGCTTCCTCTCTCTCCAACACCCCTTCTCTCCTCTCTACACTCTTATCCCTCAATAATTCATCTGATCTGATCTCTCTCTCTCTCTCTCTCTCTCTCTCGTATTGCTGTTCTTTTCATCATTCTATTATGTGTATTTTTTTCTTTTCTCTCTTCTCAACCCCATTTCCCTCTCTCCCTCCCTCCCTCCCCCCCCCCTCTCTCTTATTGCTTTATTTTTCATCAATCTATTGTGTATTTTTGTTATTTTCTCTTTGCAATCCCCTCTCTCTCTCTCTCTCTCTCTCTCGTCTTTCCATCAACTCCTCTGGCCTTCATATATTTCTTTTGTTGCTCCTTTCTCCTAAATCACCTTGACTTTTATGCTCATTCCTCTCCTTCCTTCCTCCTTCGTCTGTCTCTCTTTTTATCCATCTTTCGTCCCCTCCCTCCTCCTTCGTCCTCTGTTTCTGGCTTTCCTTATTCCTCTTTATTCCCTTCCTTTTGTTGTACTCCCCCTCCTCCTTCTACTGCTGTCTCTTCCCCTCCTTCTGTCTCTCCTTCCTTCCTTCTTACTCTCTCTCCTCCTTCTATCTCTCTCCTTATTCCCCCCTTTTCCCCTCCTTATCTTTCTCCTTCCTTCTCTTTTATTCCCCTTTCTCCTTCGTCCGTTCTTTCTGTCTTTCCTTCTTTGTTCTCTTCTTATCCCTCTGCTTTCCTTCTTCGTTTTTTTCTTATTATTCCTTCTTCTTGCTTTATCTTTCCTTCCTTCTCTCTCTTCTTCCTTTCCTTCTTGCTTGCCTTATTCCGCTGCTTTCCTCCTTCTCTTCTTCCTCAATTCCTTCTTTCATTCCTCATTCCTCTCTCCCCCGCCTCTCCTTCTCTTTAGTTTTCCTTTCTCTCCCTCCACCTCCTTTGTTTCTTTCTCCTCCTATCTTCCTTTCCTTCCCTCCACCTCCCACCCCCTTTCTTCCTGTCCCTTCCTACTTTTCCTTCCTTCCTTCCTACTTCTTCCTCCTTTTCTTATTCTTACTTTCCTTCCTTCCTTTCCTCCCTCTCTTCCCTTCCTTTATCACTTTCCTCTCTTCCCATCTCTGCTCTTTATACATGTTTTATGTCTTCTTTCGCAGCCATTCCTCTTAGTTTCTCTCATCCTTTTTGTAGTCATGTTTACATTTTCGTTTTCTTTCGATCATCCCCATTTTCTTCGACGTTGCCTATTTATTTGTTTATAGTTTGTTTCTCTATTCTTGTTTCCTCTTTTACCCATCTCTGCTGTTATATATATTGGTTTTCTGTTTCGGCCAATCTTTTTCCTTCCTTTCTCTATTATAATTTCTGTCCCTTTGTCTAAATTTATATACAATATCTTTCGATATTTATCACTTACTACGAAACGTGTATGTTTATATTTCATGCATTTTTTTACGTCTTCTTATTTTGACATTCTTCCGTTTTCTGTTACGCTATTTATGTTATTATTTATGTGTTTACTTATTCATGCATTTGTTATTTATTGGTCCTCTTCCATTTTTTGTAATTCCCATCTCTGTTGTTTGTTGAACAAATATTCAACTATTTATTTGTATTTTAGTTTTCCTTTGTTTTCCTTCCTTTCCTCTCTCTCTCTCTCTCTCTCTCTCTCTCTCTCTCTCTCTCTCTCTCTCTCTCTCTCTCTCTCTCTACGTACATTCCAAAGTTATTATTCAGATTGCCTCTTGTCGACATATCCATTAGTCTTCAGAGAGCGAGGAACCACGAATGAAAAGGGGGCTTCGAGTTTCGTGAGTGGTGTTTATTGGAGTTTTGGGAGTGGAGTTTTCGTGAGTGGTGTTTCGCGAGTGGTGTTTATTGGATTTTCGTGAGTGGTGTTTTGTGTGTGGTGTTTCGTGAGTGGTGTTTTGTGAGTGGTATTTTTGTGAGTGATGGTTTGTGAGTGGTATTTTGTGAGTTGTTTTGTGAGTGGTGTTTCGTGAGTGGTGTTTCGTGAGTGGTGTTTCGTGAGTGGTGTTTCGTGAGTGGTGTTTTGTGAGTGGTGTTTCGTGAGTGGTGTTTCGTGAGTGGTGTTTTGTGAGTGGTGTTTTTGTGAGTGGTGTTTCGTGAGTGGTGTTTCGTGAGTGGTGTTTTTGTGAGTGGTGATTTGTGAGTGGTGTTTTTGTGAGTGGTGTTTTTGTGAGTGGTGTTTCGTGAGTGGTGTTTTGTGAGTGGTGTTTCGTGAGTGGTGTTTTTGTGAGTGGTGATTTTTTGAGTGGTTTTTCGTGAGTGGTGTTTTTGTGAGTGGTGTTTTTGTGAGTGGTGTTTTTGTGAGTGGTGTTTTGTGAGTGATGTTTTTGTGAGTGGTGTTTCGTGAGTGGTGTTTCGTGAGTGGTGTTTTTGTGAGTGGTGTTTTGTGAGTGGTGTTTTGTGAGTGGTGTTTCGTGAGTGGTGTTTCGTGAGTGGTGTTTCGTGAGTGGTGTTTCGTGAGTGGTGTTTTTGTTAGTGGTGTTTTGTGAGTGGTGTTTTGTGAGTGGTGTTTTGTGAGTGGTGTTTCGTGAGTGGTGTTTCGTGAGTGGTGTTTTTGTGAGTGGTGTTTCGTGAGTGGTGTTTTCGTGAGTGGTGTTTTTGTGAGTGGTGTTTCGTGAGTGGTGTTTCGTGAGTGGTGTTTCGTGAGTGGTGTTTTTGTGAGTGGTGTTTCGTGAATGGTGTTTTTGTGAGTGGTGTTTTGTGAGTGATGTTTTTGTGAGTGGTGTTTTTGTGAGTGGTGTTTTGCGAGTGGTGTTTCGTGAGTGGTGTTTTGTGAGTGGTATTTCTTATCTCATGTTTCGTAAGTGGTGTTTCGTAAGTGGTGTTTCGTGAGTGGTGTTTTGTGAGTGGTGTTTTGTACAAAGGAGTACAAAGGAAATCAAGCAACAACAGGTCTAGTGACCCTTCTAGGCTGCTTGTCCTCCAAAACACTGAGGATCAAGTGTCCAAACAGTGGTTTAGAGTGGGTAAGGGAACATTGGAAAGGGAACTACTGCCCTGCCACTAACGTGGCAGGACTAGGAAGTTAGTAGGGGACATATGGGTTAGTAACTGAGGGGAGGATAAAATAAAGTTATTCATTTACAAACGCAGTCAGTCGCGGGTTTGATGCGAGATATTTGTCTAGTCGGAATTTAAATGAATCAACGGTGCTGCAGTCTATAACGTCTCGGGGAAGCCCATTCCACAAGTTGACAACTCGATTGAAGAAGAAATTCTTAGATTCGTGCGAGTTAAAAGATTTACCAATAATTTTGCAACCGTTTCCCCGCGTGTAATTAGATTGGTCGATAGTGAAGTACTTACTACAGTTCATATTGTCGATGCCTTTGATGATTTTGAACACTTGAATTAAGTCACCTCTTAATCTGCGCTGGGTTAAAGGAAATAGATTTAATTCTCTAAGACGCTCTTCGTATGGTTTGTTCTTTAGGCTAGGTATCATTTTGGTAACTCTACGTTGAACTCGTTCTAGCTTGTTTGTCTTTTTGGTAATAAGGGCACCAGCATTGAACGCAGTATTCCAGAAGAGGGCGGACTAAGGAATTGTAAAGGGTTAGGATTACGTCTTTGGATTTATGCTCAAATGATCTGCCTATAAAGCCAATTATTTTGTTTGCCTTCTTAACAACTTCTGAACATTGTTGACTCGGTTTTAGGTTACTCGATATTGTTACTCCCAGATCGGTTTCTCTGTTTACATTCTTAAGCTGAGTGCCATTCATCGAATAGTTTGCTTTCTCATTTAGGTATCCGATATGTAGTACTTTACATTTATCCGCATTGAAACTCATTTGCCAAATTTGGGCCCAATGTGACAAATTATCTAGATTGTGTTGCATATCGTCAACTTGATCTTTTGAGAGTACGCTATTTGCAATTTTTGTATCGTCAGCAAATTTTGAGATTGTACAGGTGAGACCCTCATCTATGTCGTTGATGTAAATTAGAAAGAGAATTGGTCCTAGTGAGAATTGTGAGTGGTGTTTCGTGAGTGGTGTTTCGTGAGTCGAGTTTATTGGATGGAAGAGAAGTATCGTGCTCAGGATTGGAACCCACTCTCTTCAGATACTATTGTGAGAGTTGGGCACCGTAACCACTCGGCCATGAGTTGACTTTTATTTATTTATTTACTAAATTATGTGTATACTATATTATATTTATTAATATATTTGCATTTATATATATACCGGTAGTGTTTTAATAATATGTTTTATTAAGATATTGCGACTCGCATTTGTATTTCGTTGGTGGATAATGAGACAATCGGGTTCTAGGATGAGGACAGTGTCAAACCTGAAGAATTTAGTTTGAAGACTTGAATGAATACGAGAAGGAATACTAGAACATTTAAGGGGGGTGACCTGTTTAAGGGGGGTGACCTCTTTAAGGGGGGTGACCTGTTTAAGGGGGGTGACCTGTTTTTGTTCTGTCCTTTTCTATCTTTCTCTGGCTTGTGTCCATTTGGCCTCATTCAGCCTACTGTTTTAAGACGTTTATCCCCATCCAGGTGTCAATTTTTTATTTTTGTTTGACAGCAAGCTAAATTTTTAAATTTTTCGATAGAAAAAATTCTCCGGCGAAGCCGGATTTCTTCATATAATGCTGGCTCGCTATCGCTCGCCAGGAAGAAATCGACACCTAGATGGGGATAAACGTCTTAAAATGGTTGGCTGAATGGGGCCGAATGGATAGTAGCCAGAGAAAGAGAGAAAAGGACAGAAATAACAAAAAGCAGGTCACCCCCCTTAACATGAACTAGCGTTGTTTTAGATCATCCAACACTTCCAAAGACATAATTTGAACTATATAACATAGTTGTATCTTTAACCCACACAGTACCAGGGACGTCCTTCTCATCAGATTCTGGCAACCATTAGACGATTTTATTCAGCTTAGGAAGGACCTCTGACAACAATAAGGTTTCGATATAGCTCAAGCAACCCTTTTAACTACCGCAGCTCCTTCCTAAGCTGCATAATATCGTCAAAATATATCTATATCTATTTACTCAGGCCCAATCCCCACTATTCCTTTTTATTTTTATTTGTTTTATTTTGTTTTCCAAAATATAGCTATAATCAAATATGGCACACGTCGCTGGTACTCAAAGGGTTAAATATACAATAATATAAGGAGGCAAAGTAATGGACTCGGCTTTCGTTTTGATACCCTGGATGATGAGGAAGGGTAAAGCTGGAATGTTCATCTCTCTTAAGGGGGGGGGGGGTCACCGTTTTTTTGTTTAACTTTCTCGCCCTCTCTCTTTGGTTTGTATCCATTCGGCCCCATTCAGCCTACTGTTTTAAGACGTTTGCCCCCCATCCAGCTGTCAGTATTTTCCTGGTGAGCGGTAGCGAGCCAGTATATATATATTTTTGTTTAGACAGCTAGCTAAATTTGTACATTTTTCGATAGAAAAATGTCTCCACACAATGCTGGCTCGCTATCGCTCGCCAGGAAGAAGTCGACACCTGGATGGGGATAAACGTCTTAACACAGTTGGCTGAATGGGGCCGAATGGATACAAGACGGGGAAAGAGAGAAAAGGAGAGAAAGATAAAAAAAAAAAAAGCCGGTGACCCCATTAACTTGCTGTATAGGTTGTAGATGAGGCACCCTATGCACACTAGCCTTGTACAGTCTACCAAATAAGTCATGTCGCGGCACCAAGTATATTCCGTTCAATAATTGGTATCAGCATTAGCTAAGCATTAATTCATCGTTTCGAGTGAGATATACAAACGTGTTCCTATCTATACACACCCTATTCAACATCTGACAGACATTCATACAGCACACAGAGAGCAAAACGTAATGACAGCGGTGACAAGACTTATTTGACCAAC